>VDFB02281492.1:1079765084-1080208783 GCA_007258455.2 Sequoia sempervirens
CTTATAAAATTAGTAAAAAATCAAATATTCATTAAAAAATTATTAGGAAAATCGTTCATCTACATATTGTTAGCTAATTTCTCACTATAGCAATTTTAAAAATAGTAAAAAAAAGTTCACCGTGTTAGGGATGTACAAGAGTTGCTATGTTATGATTTTATGATAAAAATAGGACCAATTTTTGTACGTCCTTCTTTTGAACACCTTAATCTCAACCATTTTCAAAATAAATTAGTAGTTTATAAAGTAGACTTAGAGCACTTCGATCCTTGTTTTTGTTCCATCTCAAAATTTTGAGTGTAACTATCCTCAATTTCACATCCAAGGTCAGTATTTCCTGATTTCAAAAAAAAAGTGGCCACTTAATCCCCCTTTTTGGGACCCATATTTTTGCACTTACCCATACATAACTTTATAGACAACAATTATACAATAGTGGTAAGAAAAAATTTCAATCCCTTCTCTCTATTACATTTTCTTTTTACAAAACAGTCATTTTAGCATGTCCCAAAGGATTATAGATTTGATACTATTTTTCTTTGTGCAATGACATAAAACAACTATTAAAATTTGGTCTTTATCATGGAAAACAACATATACAAAATAAGGAAAGATTACTACAACAATCTTGTATATGGCAGTGAACTTATATTCTACACTCAACACTTTCACATAATGTATGCACACTACATTACAATTTTTCCTCAACATGAAACTATATTTTCAGTGCACCACGAATCTTGGTCTTCCATAAAACTATATACCTTCTCAATTACACTTAGGATTTACAATCAAACATCCAAAAAATATTTCCAAAGACTAGTGGGAGCTCATCTCCTAGCCTATGATAGAAAAACTACTTACCCCAAGCTTTGGGAAACCCATGGTAACTAGGTGTAACAAAAAGGACACATGAAACTCACACATCTCAACAATTATTACAGGGGCATACACATACACAAAAATCACAAGCAACAAGATACATAACAAATTTGTCCAATAACTCCAAGGAAATCACTAAACAACGGTTCTTCTCCAAGAACCTCATATAGAGGGAGCAAGGACATCAAATTGAGGGAAGAAAAAAATAAGAACATGTATACTCAACATCCCTTCCTCCAAAAATTTTCCATTTATAATCCCTTCCACAATTCAATTCTCATACCAAATTTCCCACACACACAAGTATGTAATGAATCATCCATGAGATATCTATATATGGATTCTCTTACCCATCTATTTCTTCCCTTCAAGGAAATCTCTCTCACTCAACGCCACATAAAGAGTATTCTCACCAAATTATGAGAATACTCTTTTGTTATACAATAAAACACATCATGCAAAATAACTTTTACGACAACATCAACATGAAATTTACCACCAAATACATTCACACATGATTTCCACAAAGTTAGACAAGGAAATAAAGTACCAACCAGGTTATTCTTCAACAATTTGAAAGGAAATTGAGGGATGCTTCCACAAGCAAACGCTCTAAGATTTTTCTTCACACCAAGCACTTCTTCCCACTAAAAGAAAAAATTGAGAAAGCGAAAATGAATGTCTCCCTAGGCTTGTTAAACTAAAAGGTATTTCCTAATTAATTATTTGCTTAATTAGTAGGCCCCTTTTCACTCTAGTTACTCAAGCTTACTTACATCATGGTTTTTATCTAGTTGCATTTATTTGTTTAAGTAATTAGTTTATTAGCTATTTACTTTATTTGCTCTAGTTTTGGATAAGCTTTCTTAGATAAGATTTCCTTATTAGATAAGATTTCTTGCTTTATTCGATAAGCTTTCTTAGATAAGCTTTCACGCTTTATTGCATAGGCTAACTCTAGTTGAACTCCATGCTTTTTGTGAGATCTTGGGTTACCTCATGCATTGCCTTGCTCTATATAAAGCAATGGCTCTTTGTATATTTAATACATGCACTCTCATTTGCTATATAGAATGCAATTTATTCTAGCATATTTTTTTTTTTAATGCTTTCTTAATATTTCATTATATCTTGGGTTTATTTAACAATATTATACACCATGGTATCAAAGCTCAAGACCTGTAATCCCCTCTCCTTTTGAGAGATTTCATGCCTTGAGCTATCATTCGGTGCATCCTAGACCAAAATGGAATTTTCCATTAGATTTAGACCCGTTGACAAAGTCAAATTTGCCTTTTGTTTGGACTGATTTGGAATCCTGAGGTCAGATCTGTGAGGGTTTGAAGCAATTTTTTTTCTAGATCCTGAGTGTAATTGCAATTTTGGAGTATTTTGGGCCAAAAAAAACCTCATGGTTGTGTTTAGGAGGCTGATTCGATGAATTTTGATATAAAATTTGACCTATTTTTGTGTCGGGAGCTTCTAAGGCAATTTTTTTTGCAAGGGAGGCAGTATGACCTCCCTAGCATGTAGGTCAAGGTAATTTTTCTTTTTAAAATATTTTTTCCCTACAATTTTTTCAAAACAAAGTAAAAAATAAAAGATAGTAGGTTTTTTAAGCTTTTTTAAAATTATATTAAAAAAATTAAATGGGGTGTACCCATGGGTACTTGCCCCCTTACCATGGCAGATGTGGTAGGCCCTCATGCCTCGCCCCATGTGGGGGGTATGTGGGTATTGCCACCTACTAATGGCAAGGCGACGACCCCCTCAGGCCCCGCCCAAGGGCTGGCATGGTGGGCTATGCCTCCATCGCCTAAGATATTTTTTAATAAAGTTTATATATATATATATTTAAAAAAAATTATAATAGTGTTTTAGCTATTTTTTTACCTTCAAAATAAAAACATGCAATTTTTGTTTAAAATATTATTTTTCCCATTAAATCAACAATCCACATGTACTTGGTTGGAGGAGATTTTTTTACCTAAGGGCTCTAAATTTGGCAGACTTCTAAATTTGATGACATTTTTGCTACATTTGGTGGAAGTTTCTTTTTTCCAAGCACAACCCCTCTCCATTGGGCTTTTCAGTTTTGCACCCCATCTTCCAAAGGTCATATCTCAGTCATATGGTGGTATTTTTCAGTGCATTTAAATGAGGTAGAATTTTGTGCTCTTCGCAATGGTGCAGGTGTTTTCTAGTTTGGGCTTCTAATTTTTCTAGAAATCAATTTTCTCAGTGTTGTTACTGTGTAGTTCTCATTTTGGAGACTTTGACAGGTCATATCTTCTGCATCCAGACTCCTTTTTTGGTACCATTTTTTTTAAAGTGCATGATTTTTCCTATGCTTTGTCATGGTGCTATCAGTTTCCTCTTTTTCTGTCAGAGATGTATTTTCAGCATGTGGATTTTTTGGACATTGTGAGCTTCCATTGTAAGAACTTATCTTATGTAAATGCACTGAAATAAAGTACCTCAACAATGTTTTTATTGGGATCTTGCACATCACTTTGTGCCTTATTTTACTCACACTATGATATAAAGTGCCATGGGGGGTTTGATGTTTTCCTTTATTTTCCATCACACCTTTGTTAAGTGAATATCCCTTTCATGACAACAACAAATCACATTGATTCTTGCCTCATGTGTGTGTGTGCCTTTTGTTTGAACACCCTTATATTTGCTGGTACTTTCATGTTTGCACGTTCAGATGTTCTTGATTCTTCTTCATGAACTTCTTTCTGGCACACACTTTCAGTGTACCTATCATATCTCTCCCTTTCCAACATTATGGGGGGTTTCTACTATCAGTGCTAATACTTCCTTGGTTTCATGTTGGAGTGAGCTATGTATACAATATTTGTTCCTTTGTACTAGACAGATGTAGTGTACATTAGTGACTGGTTACATGCATTTCAGTGAGATGGAGCATTTACCATATAAACAGTCTTGCATTCCTATTTCTGAAGGTGACCTTCCATTTTCACTTGAACAGTGTTCTTTAGACTTTTGGTACCTATGCCATCTATATATTCAAGTTCCAAATGTTTTGCCTTTGTTTGCCATTTGATTTGAGTAGTGTCGTTTGGGGCACTAATGCAAATTCTTGTCTTCTTGATCCTGATCATCATTTGTTCTAGAGGAGGTTCTTCTTTCAGCATCATAGCAACCACTCTTCAACAGTGTTTGCAGCTTCTTCATGCTTCATTGGTGTTCCTCATGTTCATCCTTTGTTCCTACTCTTTTGGGACAATTCTTGTTTCCAAAGGTTTTTCAATCCTTCACTTGTATTTCTCTCTTTTGGAGAGTTTTCTCCCACTGGATTTTTCTCCTTTTTCTCCAATTGTGAGAGACCTTTTGATTGCACATGAGTACCTCACTAGGCCTTTTTTGTCGAGACCCATCTTGCATTCATCTTTAGAGTTTTTAGCTTCTCCCTTAGTTTTATTTAAGGGGGGTGTTAGGGTAAAAGATATTTCCTAATTAATTATTTACTTAATTATTAGGTCCCGTCTTTTCACTCTAGTTACTTAAGCTTACTTAGCTCATGCTTTTTATCTAGTTGCATTTATTTATTTAAGTAATTAGTTTATTAGTTATTTAATTTATTTTCTCTATATTTGGATAAGCTTTCTTAGATAAGCTTTCCTGCTTTATTGCATAAGCTAACTCCAGTTGAACTCCATGCTTTATGTGAGATCTTGGGTCACCTCATGCATTGCCTTGCTCTATATAAAGTAATAGTTCTTTATATATTTAATACATGCACTTTCATTTGCTATATAGAAGACAATTTATTCTAGCATATTATTTTTCTTTAATGCTTTCCTAATCTTTCATTGTATCTTGGGTTTCTTTAACAGTAAATCTTACAAGGCTTTCTCCACACACAAAAAGGAAACCCAAAATGGAACCTTAATCCCTTCATCTTCAATTGTGAAGGTGACAAGTATCTTCCAACCCACTACTTCAACCTTGCACACTCTTGGTGTGAAGGCATTTTGGGACCACCTCCTATGGCTTCTCAATCATACTTATTCACAACTCAAAAACAACTTCAATTTTTGTCACAATGGTAAATGGATCCAAAAGGAGTTCAAATAATATGTGGAATTAAATTTATGCTCACAAAATGGTTCTAGACTCAAGTCTTATGACCTAGGGTAATGAAAACACCAAATAAAGATGGATTTATCATATTAAATCCTTTAAACCTTGCAATTAAGTTAGAGTCTAAGTTTGACGTGATAGAACCATAATCCTCTCTTGACTCCCATATACAAAATTTAAACACATGATAACAACACCAAACTATACACAATACTAACACTAATGTACAATTTATAAATTGAATTCACATCACAAAGGAAACTTTCACCATACAAAAGACCTTAACCTATCCAAATAGGCTGGGTTGGCTTTATGGGTAATTCACAATGGCTCACCATGAAATTTCCTCAGTTCCACTAGCCATGTAATAACTTAGACATTAGATTTCAATTGTTAGTTTATCATCAAGAATCATAACTGAAGCAACATAACATTAGAGCATAATGTATTTAAATTTAACATTTCATGATTAAACATCTTTAGTGCATACTTTCATTCTCATTAGGTTAATATTACATTTATCAAATAAACCACATTCTAAGGTAGATGAACATAAATTAACCACATGTGAGACACACCATAATTCACCATGTCATAAAATTAAACTAATAATAGAAATAACAAGGAATAAGATCATTTGATTAATTTAAACATTCACGTAATATCAAAAAAACTATGGTCAATGCGGATCTATACCTGTATATAATGTATATATCATGACATAGAAAATATGACAAAATCAAAGGTCCATAATATATTGATAAATCATATCAAAATTGTCCATGGCGACAACGAAATAATCGCAACTAGTCACAAATTGTCTAATACTAGGAGGTGGGTCTCACAACTTACATTTATTTTTCATAGATTGTTTTCTCCATCCTCCAATCTTGCATCCAATATATGTAACCAATTGAAGTGGGCATGTTCTACTGCCTAACACTTTTTTATTGAGATTGCAAATAGTTACATGTACTATACAAAGACTAATTACTTTGTCCATACAAATCTAGATCACACGATGTGGCAATACTTGATCTATTATGTCATCGTATGATTGTCACACAAGTTGGAACATTACCACACCTCTTTCTATATAGATGGAAATTTCCAACCCTACTCTCTCTCTCATAGCTATAGATAGTGAAATAAGTTTGCATTAATTTTTATCTTTACTTATGTGATAGAAGTTACTCATTGCATATCCTTTCTCTATTTTAAAACTTTCAAGGGAACATGCACATTGAAAGATGGAAGAAGACATGAAAGTATCCACTTGACTCCGTTACTTTACATGTACCCCAAAATCCTTAAATTATGTCCAAATCTTTACTTTACATGCATTTTTTGAGTTCTCACAATTACTTTAAGATTCACATGCAACTCAATTTAGGAGCAAAATATAATGGTGAAATTTGCATACCCAATCCAATTCCTCCTTAATTTTTGGTCAATTTTGAGAGAATGTCTTAATACTAGTACATAGCATGTGGTACACTTTTGTGCTAAGTTTGGCTCCTTCCCAACCTATATACATCCTCATTTACTCTTGCCTCCTCATGTTCTTATGGATCCAATCTTATTCCAACCATGTTCACACTCATTCCTCTCATTTATAAGTCTATGCTTTCAAATGCCCATTCCCAATCTTGAGATATGACTTTGCCCATCTTGGGTTATTTCCACAAGGCATGGGATTGGTTTAGTACGACACAAATCTAACTAAAAGATTAAATTTTTTATAATTCAATTCTTTACTCCTTCCTATTCCTTATAGCCATTGGGAGTTGACTTAGTACACATTTATGTCATGATTTGTTATGTCCTGGTATTTAATTATATTAAATTTAACATTAATTGATATCTAGGAAATCATTGAGAGATCTGACGAGTTGAAATGAAAAATGCATATCGAGATTTGAAGCATTAAAAGGAATCTAGACATGCAAAATCATTTTAGGAGCATACATATGATTGACGACCGTTGTTTTTGATCATTCACACATTTATGTGGGTTGATCTAGGAAAACATGTATCCTAACAAACCTAACCAAAGTATTTATAAATATTACTAGTCTATAAATATTAAGAAAGACAAAAAATATAAAGACATATTAAAGAAACATAGATGTTGAATTCCACAATACACAATAATGAATATGAACATAAATGACTAATGTATGATTACAAATTTAATCTAAAATTATGAACTTATCCTTTAACAAAATCCTAGAAGCACCTCATTGATTAAGAGACATGATTTCCAATACAAACATCTGATAAATTTCTAAATCTAAAAAAACAACAATCTTTGATCACAGAACTAAATACTAACGTTCTCCACATTTAACTATCTAACTTAACATGTAAATTATTGGAATATTCAAATCCTAATTCATAAAAACACTATAATCCGATAAATTAGTAATTGAATGTAGAATATGCGGAAAACGATCCTGTCTTCCTTGCGTAGACAATTTTAAATTAGTTTCTTATGATTTGACTCCACCAAAGCTGACGATTTGTGAAGTAAAAACTCAAGGTTCGAATCGCATATCAATTCAAAATTCTCTGCAGCCGTCTTTTCATGTAGCCATGGAGGAAGTGGTGAACGCCTGGTTATCTCAAAACAATCATGATTTTCTTATGGTTAATGAGTCTTCTCGCGATTGCCTGCAAATGCATATCCACGGCAGGCCCGTGCAACTCATAATACCCTCTGCATTTCACTCCCAAGCTACAAGAAATAATAACTCAGACGAAGTTTTCATGGTGGTCCGTGTAGATGACGAATCAGACAACGAATTCGATTCTGCTCTGTATTTATTAAACGAAAAGCTGGAGCGCGTCAAGGTTTCCCCCAATTGTCTCACCACTGTTCTCGACCGCATTGCCAGCTCTTTCACCACTTTCAGAGGGTGCAGGAAAAGGGTTAAAATCTCTCAAAACAGTAATTTTTCCGCTGGAGTTTCGGACGAGAAACAGTTATTTGAAAGCGGGGTTATTTGTGAGCTTGCAAGAGAAGCTCAAACAATTTGTGAAGTAGTTCGAAACAATGCTGGCTTGGATTATTTGAATTTGGAGGGAAAGCTGCAATCTGGAGAACAAATTCTTTTTTGGTGTGATGTTAGCGCAGACCCAGCTTCTTGCACTGTTCAGCTGGAAATGGAGCTCGTTGGAATAATAGGGTCTTTCCACTGGGCCGAAGCCCTAGGGTTTAGTTATGAAAACCCTCTGAAAATTAATCTTCATTTTGGCAAAGGGTTTTGGTTTAAGGATAAAATTTCGCCTGAAGATTTCAGGGTGAGTTGTTCATGCCAGAACCAGACATCAATTGAAGCATATAAAGACCGAAAGGCGAAGGAAGAAAATGATATGGGGAATTTATATGGTCCTGAGGTGTTGGTACCTGAATTGACAAAGCTTGTTTTTG
This sequence comes from Sequoia sempervirens, assembly GCA_007258455.2. Lineage (NCBI taxonomy): Eukaryota > Viridiplantae > Streptophyta > Pinopsida > Cupressales > Cupressaceae > Sequoia > Sequoia sempervirens. The sequence goes on from VDFB02281492.1 coordinate 1,079,773,513, forward strand.
CAAATGGAGATAATGTTGAGAAGTTTCCTGCAAAGGGTTTTGTGAATCAGTTTGTTCAGCTTTTGCTATTTGTAGGAACGCGCCTTAGCTTGCTACCAAGCTGGTGCGTTATTTGCAAGAAAGAGCTGCCATATTTTCCGTCTCGATTGTGCACTTGTAATGGTCTTTCCTGGTACATCCTTTTTAATCCCTTGTCAATTTCATATTTCATTTGTATATTTATTTTTAACGTCCATTTAGATACGCCAATTTGCTGGTAGGCAGAGGTTACGGATTTGGGCTTTTGAGGTTCACAGGAGGGGGAAACATTTTTCACAGCTTCGGATACCCCACTCTTATAGGTGGTTGTAGAAATCCCAGGGTAGCGGTGACAGCACACACTAGGGTTGCAATCTATGGTGGCTGCTGGGAGAGCTTCCCCAGTGGCAGGGTTCTAACTCAGATGATTAATAAATGGCTGCAACTAGTTGAACTCAGAGCTGTCATCAGCTCCAAAAAAAGAAAAAAACAATCTTACAAGAGATTTTCCCCACCTGATTTTGGGTAGATTCAAAGATTTGCCCCTCAAGCAAAGGTAAAACCGTAAAGGTAAAGACTGTTTTTAAGGTTACGAGGAAGCAGGAATTTAATTTGGTTTCTGATCCCACAAGGGTATTATTATCTAGCATACTTATTGTTCAAATTTTGTACCCCTGGTTTTTGACCTCTGTTCAAGTTCAAAAGCAATATCAAAATCTGTCAATTCACTTACACCTAGAGTACATTGGTTCATGAAATGGACTGCACGATTTTCTTGGTTCTTAGATTTTTCGAAAGCAATTTGCAGATAGCCATCCTCTGTAGCATGAAATATGCAGCTCTAGTTTCTACATTACAGTTTTTTCAGAGATTTGCACTTTACTCTACCGGTCAAAAAGTAAAAATATGCTACTTGAAATTGCCAAGTGGCATAAATGCTTCCTGAGTTAGCTGAGCTGGTTGCTGCAAACACTCAGTCCCACTTTCCAGATATCACTTTCCTGTAAATATAATTAATTTCAAAATTTTATATAAATACCCACACAATTGAAAGAAGTACAGCAGCCTCTTCCATGGGATTGCGTCCTGAAATTCAAAGGTCTGGAATGGAATATCTGTCAAATTTTGCAGAGACTTGCACCAGCTCCTATAGCATCTCTATATTTATTCTGCCAAAACTTTTGCAGCCTTACAGTAACCTCAAACATATAACCAAGCTAGAACCTTGGTGGATCATTTTACCTTGCTATTAAATTCGTCACTGAACCTATGTTACAAGAATTTCAAGGCTATTCATTCTTTGAATTGACATTCTCCAATGCCTTAGGATCTTGCGTTAGAAATCATTGAACTTTTTTAAAGATTACTTTAATGCTCATCTCCTATTATCTAGACTTCTTAAATCGCATGCCTATTCAGATCAGACAAAACCTCCTTTCACATATGTTCAGAGTGAGACCGCTGGGCATTGTTCCTTCTGCAATTATGTGGAATTCCCAGGTCAGCAAGATTGCCTGGCTCCTGCCAAATAATACATTCCTGGCACTAGAGAATTTTTAAGCATCCAAGCTTTGAACTTGGTGTTCTAGTAGGTGTGTATTAGTATTTGATGGCTGAGTCTCAGTAGCTCAAAATCGAAAAGGAGTTTCTAAAAACTTCATCTGATATAATTTAATTGTATTTGTCCTGCTGAGATGTGGGGTGATTTACCATAGATGGTAGTTGGAAATTGTTTTTGTTTTTTGGAAAATTGTATTTCATTTATATAAGTTGTTCAGTTGTTACCTTAATAACTGCAGCGCTTTGAGTCTGATGATGGGATGCTGACATCTATTTCTTTACACTATTTATCAGTCTATATCAATTTCAAGAGTTGGGTCTTGGAAAAACAGTGCTACAAGAAGTTCAGAATTCATCTGAACTGGTTGATTTTGAGATCTCCCTTGCTCTGGCTGCATCAAAATCCACTGCAGATGTGTTTGAGCCATTACAAGCCTTTTTTCCTGAGAATGACGGAATGTTTGGCAAACCTCAGATCTCTATAGATGCTTCAGGAAATACAGAGCATGGTAATTCTGGAAATTTGCAGAGTGAACATATTTTACAAAGTGGGTTGGAGTATTTGATTGATAATGGTGGTAAGAAGAAAGTGTTGACTAGAAACGAGAAGTTGAAATTTCTGCAGAATATTATAAAAACATTTCCTCCTATTGCAGAGATGAAAAAATGTGTGGATGAATGCAAACTAAAGTTGAAGTTGGAAGAATCTTGGCTACAAGTTCTTGGTAAAGACAACCATGATGGTGATCAGCAGCTCTTGAAGAAAGATTTTGTAGAAAGGATATCCTTTCCATATGATATCCTAAGATTTATCTTATATACTAGTAGAGTTAAGCTGCATTTGCTTGAAGGTGATGCCATACTTCCAATTCCTAATTCAATATACCAGTTAGCAGTTCTTCGTGATTCCGTGGAAGAAGGTGACATATTTTACAATTGCCACGATCCAGAAAGTCGATCATTCTTTGCATTTCATGGAAGTTCTGTAGAGAATTTATATAAAGTTCTGAGGTATTTAACTTTCTTCCTCAGCCTCCTCGTTCCTTTATCTCAATGTATTGTAATACAATGTAACTGATCAAATTCTGGTTTGAGCTGGATTTTATTCTCAATATTTATATTTGAGGAGATACATTGGAACTGAACATGTAAACCATGAAATTAATAGTTTTCTTCAAGCATTATTGTATGGTTTTATCTTTGTGTTTATTTCTGCTCCCACCTATTCTATTTCCCTCCTCAATCCCCTGTTCCCTTAAATATTCAAAAATGGATCTTTTTTAAATAAAAAAACAGAAGAATATAAAGTTGAATGGCTATCCCATTGGATTATTAGGAGACAGAGGTGAAACTCACATAGAGGGTACATAATAATGTAAGTTCGTAATAATATTTCTTCCCAAAGTGAAGGTGGCTGCTTGTGTATTGCTAGTTTTCTTCAATTTATTTGCATCTTTCAGTTCGTTCAACCCTGTTTCACTTGATCAAGAATCTTTTGTGATGATCCCCATTAAATATGATTTTTTCTAATATTGGGATAAAAGTTTACAAAACTAGTATATGTCCATCAATGGACAGTTGCATGTTGAAGCACAAAACCAAAAAATCATATATCAAAGACCATTTACTAACTACTGTATAGTCTCTGAACCACACTTCTGGATCAGCTCAAGGACTAAGCCATATCAAGGGGTTCACAACATTTTATACAATGTGTGCCATATGGTTCTGTTCATAGACTAAAGAAAAAGAGATGTCACATGGGCGTGGAAGAGTTCTCATCCTAAGTGTTACCTCAATGCTCTTCATCTCTGGCCACAGTCTCACCATCTTTCCCATGAACAATTTTGCCAGTTTCATTTACATCACAATAGCAAAAAAATATTTTGGCAAAATATTTAATGTCCCAAAACTGGTTTTCTATGCAATACTCTTTTTTTGTGAATTTTTCTGATTACTGGAAACAAGAACGAAGCTCAAACAGAAAACTCAAATGAAACTAAATGCTGATATAAATCCTTTTTGGTATTTTCTGAAAGTTTGTAGACTGGAAAAATATTGCTGATACAAAATAACACTACTGGATAGAAGAATTAATACCAGAAGTATGTATAAAGAAACCCTTCAAATCATATAGATTCCAAATGACATATTACAGAAATGTGGTTACAAATGATAGCGCCCTTTATAATACGATGTATGATCTCATACAACTTCAGTGAGTAGTGCGGCACCCTTTTGTATGATAATCTGCCTTTAGTGGTGAGGTGTGGCAGCAACAAAGATCATGTGGTCTTGTGAGGAAGGATACGGTTGGCCTTGTCTATATGATTACTCCCTTTTACACCTGCAGCGGTTTGTTTAAGACACTGTGTATCAAATACTCTGCCCAGCTAGTGGCAACTTTGTGTTGGTGGCTGCAATCAGCACACAAATGTTTACAATATATGTAACAAATTGGTAATAGGTGATGTAAACAGTGCACAATATCCTTAGCAAATGACAGTAGCAAATATGCAACTAACCCTCACAGCTGCAATCCTCAATTGCCCCTCTTTGATGATGTGTGGCAGATTACAAGGCTATGATTGGGCAGTTGAATGATGCAGCTCACAAAATGAATATCTACCTCAGCAAATGATGGTAATAACAGCAGCAAACATGTAAATAATTTCTGAAGAACAACAATGAAGATGGTGACCGGCAACAATGATGTGTGCAAACCCTGAAATCAAATTAATGATGATAGCCAATACTCCTCAATGTGGTACTCAAGACCTAGTAAGAAATGATGATGGACAACAACCGACAAACTCTGGAAATCAGCAATGAACCTCTTCAAACCATGGACATAACATCTGCTTGTAAATCCAATTGCTCCAATCTGAAATTTGAAGGATACTTCGGTAAATTCAACTCCAATGCAACCCCTGTGTGGAGATGCCTTAGATGGAGATAAGGGTTTTCGTCCCGAAATCTGGTGATGGAAATCCAAGAGGGTTTTATTCCTTGAAAATCTTGGAATAGCCGAGGGTTTTCATCCTTAGTTGTGAAATTGAACATGAAGATCAAATGTTGAATTACAAAATGAAGACGAGATGATCCTCAATGAATTCAAGTGCCTCTTTTAAATAGCTTTGTAAATCGGGCCCATGATTTAAATTTCCCTCCAAAAGTATTTAAAAATGCTTTTTAAATATTAAGTGTTTAAAAACACTTTTTTAATTAATTATAATAATATTATTAGGTTGCCCTCAATATTATTAGGACCAACTTAAAATAATATTATTAATCATTACCTTTGCTTTATCCTTTAGCCTACATGAAATGAGGATAGGCTAGAGGTCTTCTCTATGTCTGTAATTTTAAAAAAGGAACATGACTAAAAAATTGGCAAACCAAAAGTATAAGGTTTTTTCAAAAAATCTTAAAAGACTGGATTTCCAAAAAACATAGAAAAATGCAAAAAAGAAGAAGAGATAAACCTATTGTTTTTTAAATGTAAAGGCACTTTAATAGCATAGAGATATATAGAACACATAAAAATGAGTGTTTATGTTCATATTGCTGGTTACATTGCATTGCATAGTGCATAAATGATAATTAGACACTAATAGTTTGCAAAATTTCAATTACAAACTACCTTGTACAAAGTTGACCTACTAAGTACAAAGTTCCAAAACAGTCTACTTTTGTTTGGTGTTAGTTGATTTTAGCAATGTAGGAAATTTAAGCTATTCACTAGCATTAATAACTATAATATCCCCATTTTTTGGTCCAGGTGTTCGGAGAGGAAATAATTTAATTAACTAAATTAAGTTGTCTAAATTAATGTTTTTCAGGCAACTTGTATTTAATTAGTTTTTTTTAAGTTGATTTTTTTAATTTTATAATGTGACTTTACTTGGGGCCAAAAAAAGTAAAATATTATAAAGTCACTTATAAGGAGTTAAAAGGATTAATATTTAAAAAGTGATTTTATAATTTAAATTCCAGAAAGTTCTGTTGGGGTTATAAAAGGAGGTTGAGGAGAAGAAAGGAATTCATTCTAAAGTTTGATAATTTCTCTTTTCGAGATTTATGCATGTGGCTAAACTCTTACAGGCAGGATGAAAGCCTCAATGGTTTTCTTGACAAACGAAAATCCAAAAGGTAGAGCGATTCTAGCTAGGGATTGACAGTGAGCTGAAGATTTGGAGTTGGGGGACGAAAGCCTTCAGATTTCGTTGGTGCAATTTCATACAGAAGTTGCCTTTGTGCTGAATGTTTGAAAATAAGGTTTTGGAGCAAATCGATTTATCTTTCTTGGGTTTGTTAGGTTTGTAGATACAGACTTATTGAAGATTTGTGAACAAATAATAAATTTGTGAATTAGTGTTGTGTGTACAAGAGGAGAATTCAGATATTATTGTGCAATGTGTGCGAGTGTGGAATAGATCAAAAACTGCAGTGCTGTGTGTGCAAGTGTTAAAGCAAGTGTGAAAGCAAGTAAAAAATTATGATTTAAGCTGGGTTTGTACCTAGCTGTACCATTTTTGGCTCCCTAAAGAGGCTGTACAGCTCCCAAAGTGGCAAGAGAGGGACGATTAATATTTTGTAGGCTTTAAAGCCTTTACACATACTTGGTGTGGACTTCCTAAAACAACTGCAACATCATAAGGTGGTTGTACACAATTAAAGGGAGGGTCGATGCACTTTATAGGCTTTAAGAGCCTTGTCTGAATACAACGCAGCCAAAAAAAGAGTGAATGTGGTCTAGCGCAGCATGCATTAAGGAGTCGCAGCCCTCCTATGCTGCCGTACCATTAATTGAAGGCTGCCATACTATTTTATATGCAGCTGTACCATTGCCTATGACTGCCGTACAGCTCTTGGGATGGAAGGAAATAATTAAGGAATGCTGGTTATACCTACAGGTCAGTAATTTTGGTCTATAATATTCAGATTTAATTGCTGTATGTAATTTCTGGACATCTAATATTTGTAACAACAATATAAGGAAGTACAAAATATTATATGTTGCTTATATCATGCATTGTGCAATGAATTGTATGGAAATGAAGTTATTATCAAATTAGATATCGTTTTGATTAAGATAGAGATGGGAAGGGCCTGTACCCAATACAAAATAGCCATAAAGGCCAAGCAAAAGGAGCTCACAAGAAGTGAGACAACCATCAAACTAAAAACCCCAACAAAGACCAACTATGCTTTTGACTGGAGCATAGAACCAGAGAGAAATAGAGAAAAGGGTCTTGGCCCTAAACAATAGACTTGTCCAACAAGTCATGAGAAGAGGAAGAGGTAGAGGAGAGACCTTTATGCCTTCTACAAACTATTGTCCAAGCGATACAATCATCTAGGCTCCCACCGCTAGGGGGAGCAAGAGACACCCCCATGGAAAGACCATCAGCATCCAATGGGGGAAGTGGAGAACAACAATGAGGAAAGTGAGCCCCATCCACAAAAGAAGCCAAGGGTGGAGTGGGGACAACCACAAGAGAAGGAGAAGCACCCGAAGGAGGAGGAACGCCAGTAGGGTTCACATAACCAACCAAGACCGAGCTAGGAGTAGGAGGCTCATCAGAAGCCAGGGAAGGGACATCCTTAGAAGAGACGGCCGAAACAGTCAGGGGATTGTCATTAGCATCCTTCCACCAAGTAGCTGAACTAGAACGACGCTGAAGAGAACAAGATGAACCCAAGTGACCAATAGTGAATCAATGGCGGCACTTGAACGGAAGCCCCTCGTAATCTAATGGTTGAGTCCAGGGCTGATTCCCAACCTTCATAACCACCTCCTCATGAAGAGGCAAAGAGACGTCAAGATCCACCAAAATACGAGCAAAGGTTGAATGCTCCATAAAGGAAGTAGAATCATCGACCTTCCAAAATCGACCAATAGAGTTACAAATGGCCTCAAAACAAGAGTCTTCCCAAAATTGGAGGGGGAGATTCAGGAGCCTAACCCACTCCGGACGCACGTTGAATGGTTTGATAAGTGGATTGAAGGAAGAAGTCTAGGGTTTGAGTGAGAGAGAGTACCCCCCAAGCCCACAAGTGACCCAATTGTGAGCCATGATCCTCAACAAAAGCAAAGGTAGCAACAAAGAAGCCTTTAGCATAGGGGAAGAGCTCAATCTTGCCATCCACTAAGGCCCTCCAAGAATCCAAAACCCACCGGTGTAGGTCGGGAAGAGAGGGCCAAAGATTTGAAAAATGGCAAACCAAACCTTGCTTCTCATAAAAACCTTCATTTTCAGCAACTTCATCCCCACAAACTATCATCAGGGTTGGTTTGGCACAAGGGAGGAGACATTGAGGAAGGCGAACAAGAGCACTAGCCGCTTGAGAGTAGTTGCAAGCAACAGGGACATCAAACTCAAAAGGGGGGGGACGATAGTATCAGACAAACCCTTCTCAGACGAAGAGGGTAGGCCCCGAGAAACTCCCATAGAAAAATGCCCAATCGTGGGATTGAGGGCATTCACTCCAGCCAACAGAGAATGAGGAGAGCATTGGGAGGGAGGCACAAGAGGTGAGTGCCTAGGGGAAATGACGCACCCAGTAGAAGCATTGGTAGAAGCAACACCAAAAGCAGCAGCGGACGCCATCGCAGCAGCTAATTATAATTATTGATTCAAATTAGATATCTTTGAGTCCATGTTATGATGATTATTTATCACATTCCTTCAAACAAATAGTAAAATATAATCAGACCAGCCAGCAGACAAACTGTTTGACAAAATGTCCAGGTGAAATCCATGATCTATTGCATGATTTTATGATGGGTTTATGATCTAGAATCTTAGTTGCAGCAGCTCTAAGTGTTTGCATTTCAGAATACTAAATATTTGGCTTCTTGCAAAGTGTTTGACAAAATGCCTATGAGTTAAAAATTAAGAAATGTTGCAAGTTGGAAACAACATAGCCTGCTGGGTTATTACAACAACTTAGTCGTGGAAAGGAGTTTTCTTGGAAATATATGTATTTCTTCATAATTTTTTATTCTACAAGTACAAATTATGAGTGCCGATTTCTTTATAGAATGAGAAATAAATAATGAAGCTAACCCAAGAAGAGTCAAGTCCTTTTGAGAAGAACAGTTTTAAAACTATGGATTGAAGGTCCAAGATTCTCATACATCACAAAATATGGGTTGCTATAGGGGAGGTGAATGATCTTTTGCAACAGCAAATAATTCTCTATGGGAGGAAATGGATTCCTTTTAGGACTGGGAGAACCTTTGTATAAGGCTAGAATATATCAAGTATCAACACCTCTGTTGGACAAAATTGATGAAGCTTGTGAAGATAGAAGGGGTTCTACAAGGAAGAATAGTGGTTTAGAGTTTGAGTAGTAGAGCCCATTGATTCTCAAAAGCTGCACAATAGGGATAAACAACACCAATAGAATGCTATGTAAAATTCTTCTTTTTACGAATTGATTAGTTGATGTTGCTTTTAAAATATTTATAAATGTTGTTTATTGCACCTAGAAATGTTTTAGTTGGGCTGTGCAAAGAAATAATAATAATATCAAAGTAAAATGAACTTTGTGTCCTTATTTCAAAGTCTTGTGCTTTTGAATTGCTTTCTTTATAATTTTCAAGGTAAAAGAGAGAACTAGCTTAAACTAATCTTTAAAAAAAAGTCCAGAAGTTTATCTAGCTTCCGTGAATGTTGGAAGTCTGATTTATATAAGCAGGGAAGGGTTTTAAATTCATTTCTCATCTTCGAAGCAACTAATTGTCCATGCCTGTATTAATTCATTAAAATTTGAGGCATAAGAATGACATTACTGCAAACAAAAGTAAATAAAGTAGTGGGCTATCAAGAAGCTTCATTGGGATGCTGAAGTTGAAGGTTATTGGAAAAGAGTAGCAGTCAACATTAAACGTATCTTATGGAATTTAGTCGAGGAAGTGACAGAAGACATCATACATAAACATTATTAAACCTGCTCTTTGGGTTCCTGGGATTGTAAATGTGACAATTTGTACCACGTATGATCTCACTGGGAGTTATACATTCAATAGAAACATGCGTCAGAAGTCTAAACAAGTTCCAAACCCCAGGGAAGCAGAATTTACAACTTTTCCACTTGGAATCGCAACAAATCAAAGAACTAAATGAAACTAGAAGTAGTTGTAACGTCATTTTAACTTTGTAATGTCCTTGTTAATATATGACTGGAAATATTTATTAAACCTTATACAAATATTATTTAAATCAGTTGCTTTGATATTCCTCATAATTTCACAGCCAAATATTTAGGGTAAATAGTTGACATTTAATAATATTTAATTTGGCAACATGCAAACCCTAAAACACATTAGGGTTTATGGGTAGCGTTAACAACTCTGAAATACTCTTCAAATTTCATTATACTCCCCCAAAATACATTAACATTTACATGACTGCCTTTGCGGCTTAATGGCGTACTTCAGATTAATTATCGTATTCAGCAAACTCAAAAAATTTCCTTTACAATCACACAAACAACATCAAACCCTAATATCACAAGGCAAGTTAACAATTAGAATAAACTATAGATTAGAACATTTGCTCATATTTGATAAACATAGTTGGGAAATATAGATTTGCATTCATCAATACCTATTTAACATAGTTGCCAAGAGACTGGTATTGGTACTGGTACGACTTTTTTTGAAAATAGGAGATGGGGGTACTTGGAGATGCCATCTTTTTTTAATATAAATAAAAATTAATAAATTAATAGTATATAGAAAATATCATGACATTATAATTTTTTTCACCTTATAATTTTTTAATGCGTTTAAATTTCATGGGAGACCAAAATTTCCATTGAGAGACGTCGGGAGACAGCACGTCAAGTTTCCATGCTACTGGAGGCGTTTCCTAGGATGTCTCTGGTATTGGAGACTCGTACTAGTCTTTGAGACGCATCTCAAGGGGCAAGAGATGCGTCTCCCGACAACACTGCTATTTAACTTGATTTACATACACTCTGTTGTTAAATGGCTATTCTTACATTAGTAGAAAGCATGGAATTACAATGCAAATGTTGCATCAACAACTTTTATGGGTTGAGGAGGCTTTGGTCAACACTCACAACCTTTTGCACTTGGGTGTAGTTTGTTCTTGTAGTTAACCACCACCATGGATGCCTCTAGAGTAATTGCTTCTACTACAACAAATGTAAGTGTCATGTCATCTTGATATCATTGATGTCAACCACCATTAAAGTTCAACCGTGACAACCAACAGGGTTTTTATCCTCGGCTGCTCTCAAACTAGTAGGGTTTTTGTTCTTTGGTTGTGCAGATTTGTGGGGTTTTGTCCTTGAATTTGTTCATTTGAACACAAGTGCTTGAGACCATCTAGTTAGGGTTTGGTGTGGGTGTTCAAAGCTGTTTTTCTTCATAGATTTCCAACCCAAAATGCCATTCACAGCAAGGCCAAAATTGGCATGCAGATCGTCGAGTACTAGAGAAATACACATGGGGCAAGGTTTTCATTTTCAACCACTCTCGATATAGCAAGGTTTTTGTCCTTTGGTTGTGTAGATTTGTGAGCTTTTGTCCTCAAATTTGTTCCTATGAACACAAGTGCTTGAGATAGTTTGGTTAGGGTTTGATGTGGGTGTTCAAAGTTGTTTTTCTTCATATGTTTCCAACCCAAAATGCCATTCGTAGCAAGGCCAAAACCAACATGGAGATTGTCAAGTCTAGAGAAGTACATAGGGGTATTGCCCATGCCAACTAGTGCTGCTTTACTCTGAATTGTGCCCAAAATTTGCATCCATGTGCATAGAGAGGTATTGAGGAGGTATGGAAGAAGATACTCGAACATGCAACAACCACCCACATTAACAGTGAGAAGAACCAAGGCTACAAACCCTAACTATTGCATTAATGGCAACTAGGATGGTATACACAGCTCCAATAATGGGAAAATACACATAGGACCATGTTCTCTAATTAAATAATGTTGTTGGCAAAATGGAACCCTAACCAGAGCCACGTGTCAGAAAGAAGCATTATGGTGCATTGACATGTTAGGTGGTAGGTGGAATGAACAATGCAAAGAGACGAGAGTTTAAAGTTTTAGGGGTTAGGGATGATGAGGAACTCACACCCATATGGTAGGTAGATGAGGTGAAGTTCGACTTCGTGAGACAAGGGTCATTAATGGCAGCATGACAAGAAAAGGGGACCTAAGGATGAGAAATTTGGACAAATTGGTGAAAAGGGAAGGAAGAGGATGACAAGATGGGAAACTCCAATAGCTCGACAAGGAAGAGGACAAAGGTAGAGGAAGGGTGTTAAGTATGTCAAGACAATGAAGTTTGACATTTTGATTGACAGACACTTAGAATGCCTAACTCACTCAAGTCTCAAACGTATAAGGACTTGGCAACCTAGAATGACACTGAAAGAGGAAAAGGAGGGGTATAGACACAAAATTCTGGCTGAGAGAGGATGAAAGATCCTAGTAACAAGGCATTTTGGCACATAACAATATTATTACAAAAAGGGGACATGACAATCTTCCAACACTAATTGCTAATGCATAGAAAAAATTGAGTACTCCAAGGTTAGCACAATACCAACACCCAATCAGGATGAACAAACTTCATATATTGTCAAGCATCATCATGATTCTAAAATGTCAGACAAGACATCATTTGTGAATTTGATCAAAGATGGTTATGTGAATAAGGAATTTCAACAATTTCACAAAGACAGTTTAAAGTTTAGAACTCATGAAAGAACATTCCAAGTTAGATAGCATTTGAAACATCAACAAAAACAACTACAACCAAATTGGGATTCACCAACATGGTACAATAGAATCAAGTAATTTCATGTACAAGAATTAGAAATACAAAACAAATATCATATCCAAAGTGAGCTATCATAAAAATCTATGTGTTGCTCGTCATATGGCACATGAAGAAGAAACTAAAACAATAATATGCCTCCAAATTCTAGTGCCAAAAAAATAGTAATGGGTGGTCAAAAAGATCATTAAAAATAGGTCAAAATTGGATTACCCACAACCCAATGCAATTTAGACCTTTTTTATCACGTTTTTATCATGATTTAAATACTTTTACACAGTGTTGCCGGGAGACGCGTCTCCTACCCCCTAAGACATGTCTCGGAGATTTGTATGCATCTCCTGTATTGGAGACGTCCTTGGAAACACCTTCGGTAGCATGGAAACTTGACGTGTCGTCTCCCGAGTCTCTCGATGGAAATTTTGGTGTCTCCCGTGAAATTTAAAGCTTTAAAAAATTATAATGTGAAAAAAATTATGATGTCATGATATTTTCTATAAATTATTAATTTATTAATTTATATTTATATTAAAAAAAGATGGCATCTCCAAGTACCCTTGTCTCCTATTATAAAAAAAAAGCCGTACCGGTACCAATCTCCCGTACCAATACCAGTCTCCTGGCAACTATGCTTTTACACAACAAAAAATGGTCAAAACTATTGATTGCATTTTTTGCAAAAATCGATGATTTTTAGAGGGAACAATTTGGAGGCAATTTGTGATTAATTGCAATTTTTCTCCATCCTTTGCTTCTTTGATTTACATGACCTTTAGCACCCCTTGCAGGCTGCTATTGTTGTTTTCATACATAAATATTGAAGTTATTGGTTTGGGATTGGGTACATTGGTATGTGAAAATTTGTTTTGGGGTTTAGGTATGTTAGGTATGTATTGGGTTGTAAAAAAGCATATAAAATCATAGATTTTCAAGCCTAAAAATAAGAATTAAGCTTAGATAACACATAACATGCATAGAATAAACAAAGCAACCATAAATTGTTTATAAAATCACATTTACTTAAATATTAAAAGCTGTAACCCCCTTTCTGTGCACTTGATTGAGATCATTGTTTCATGTCGCTCGCACGTGGGAGTGCCTAGGATTAAATCTAGTGAACTACAAAAGCAGAAAAAATAAAATCCACAATATGAGTACTGCGGATACTTGAAGGTGTAAACCAGTAAATCATGTTTAATATAGTTTAAGGGTGGGCATCTTGTGTGTACAGCTGTAGTTGAACAACCATACCTTTGCAGTGATTCTGCCATGTTTCATTTAAATAGCTCTGTGTATTCCTTGCAATTAATTGGTTAATGCCGTTATAGCTACCTGTATGTCCATCTATTTTGCCAAGTCATGAAGTCCATGTCTGATTTGTGGGGTTGGCCATGCTGCATGGTTTGCATTTCAGTGATAAAGGCATTACCCTCTAGTTGTTCTCAACTCATTTGCAATTTATTTTTGGCTCGTTGCTTCATCTTACACGCTTTGTCTGCCTTCTTATTCGTGATGCTTTTTAACATAGATCTGTAATTAAAATAGTGCAATTTCCTTGTTTTATAATCATGCGAATTGCTATTTCTATTTGAATTTTTATATATTAGGTAAACAAATATAGACTAGAAATTTAGATTGCTGTAGAAAATTTGGATTTCTATGTTTCAGTTAGACAAAATGGAATACAATATTCTTTCTGTAGAAAGCAGACATTATATAAATGAACTCAAAGCAATTATTTGTGATTTAGTTATACATTGTTTCAAGGTTGCTTTCCAGCTATGTTCCTCAGAGTTTCCTGATGGAGAGACATGTATAGAGATGGGGGTGTTGGGTCTTGAAACCGTTGTTCCACAATCCTAGAACTCTTCTTCGTTTCAGGGATAGGGGTTTGTCATCAAGAAGACAAAACTGAGGTTCATCAACAAAATGAGGAGGGTTAAAGGCCAATTAATTAGAGTGAGTAATCTCTATTACATTTTGGGCTCAGCTTAAACCCAGGAGGGTATTTCCTAGGGAGTCCTTAATAGGGTTTTAAACCAATTAATATGTAACACGATTGCAACAATAGCAGCTATACCCAATGTACACTTGACCCCTATAATTGTCACTAGGTCAAAGGCTAACTAGCTGCATAAAACCTCAAATAAAGTTTAGGTTAGGTAACACCTTGCACAGGCACCTATAGATAATAACTTTATATTTCCTATGGATGGTTTCATTTTATATTTCATACATAGTGGCAAGGTGCAAACATGCATGACATGATTCTCCAATGATTTAACTATTTGAGAATTGCTTTAAATTATTCCCTATAGTTTGTAACAAAGAACCATGAACATGTGTAAATCCTAATCTACTTATATAACTAACAAGGATAGAGACTGTTTAAATGATAAATGTTTGGTCATTCATCAATGTGGACTAGAGCCTTTTCCATTAGGCAATAAAGTCATGAAGAGCAAGGATGGAGGAAATACATCTAGTAAAACATTAACAACACCAAATTGTATTTGAATAGAAATCTTTGGTTCCATTTTTCAAAAATCTCAACTACTAAAGATGTAGACAATTTTAATTATTGAATAAACCAATAATTCTTTATTTTCTATAATGAAATTTGCTTTCATGTCTAATTTTATATTCATTAAGAAAAAAATGCTTTTTTAATTCTCATTCTATTTCTTTCAAATAGATGTTTTTATATATTAATTATTAAGAAAAATCTCTTTTAATTTCTATAAGTAGATTTAAAAAAAAAAAAACTTTTTACCTCCCTTTCATTTATTTCTCTATTTATTTAAATTCAACTATCTTTTGTTTCAATCTTTATTGTCTGTAATATTGAAAGATATTATAATTTAATTTAATTTGATTTAAAGAGTTAGAAATATTACTTCATGAATCCTTAATCCAATTTTAGTTCCAACCACCCCCACATAATATTTTCTTGAAACATCATCAAACAACAATCATATTGTCGATAGCCTCTGTTTCCCATGATAAAATCTTGCATAATGAAATAATAATCTATTAAATATTCCATCATACATCAAACATACATAACAAATGAAAGCATAGAAATAATCATTGAATGTATACATTATCCATTACTTAAATAATAATCGTCGAACAAGTGAAACCTCCACATCCAAATTACATTGAGATGGGTCAAAAATAATAAATCAAAGAATCAATAATTTGGAATATTATAGTTTTTCCTGTACATAGCATGTCTTATTTTCTTAAACTGAAGCTCTTGTGTACTACTTGGAACACCATATTGTTTACATGTGGGCTTACCAAGTAAATGCAAAATAAACACTAGTATTATTGAAGGCTATGAATGCTTAGATTTTTCTGAAGGTTCCCTATCCACATCTCCACTCCATCCTCTGTTAGATTTGTTGACCGAAGGTTGAGTATCTCCTGTGGTAAGGTTATTGCCTATTTTTAATCTCTTGAAAGTGACTCCCTTTTGCATCTTGGATCATTGTTAGGAACTTAGGACATTTCTTTAATTCTTTAAGAGTACTGTCTGTCTGAACTACAACCCAGAGAAGTTTAGTTCCCATTCCTTTCTTCAATTTGTGTGATAATGACTTAGGTTACACAGCCAGATTCAAATATGCAAATTACTAAAAGAAATTTTTATTTGTGTCAGGAATGACAGTAGATATTTGGGCAGAACAACACATAAGTCATCTATCAATTTATCTTGTCAGTTGTCTACTGCACTTTGCTATTCGACCAAAGCAGACATTGATTGGGAGAATGGAGCATTTGCAAATGGATTTTGTCTTGCTGCTATCTGTGAAGTGATCTCCAGACCGGAAAGCTTTGTGGATAGCACAAGAAAGATGGTTTCTCTGGAGGATGAAGATGTTGCACTGCGTTATTTAATTATTTTCAAGGACCCAAATGGACACAATAACACACAACTTGTAGATGGACACACTCTGTCAGGAAAGGTCGACTTGCATATCCATTATAAGCATGTGAGAGAGGATTACAAAAGAAAGGAGTTAAGTCAATGTTTGATTTATAAACAGCACCGCAAAGCTGTATTTGACAGGAGAGTAGTAAACACCAATTGTGGTAGTTGCAATGAAGCTGTTAGTGGCAGTACTTCAACAAATCTTGGGTCTTCTGCTCATGACCTAGAAAGGGACAGCAATTTGAAGACTAATTCCTCCATGAAGACTATAATGAAAGAATATCATAATTTAGCAAAGGTATTAGAGCATGGACAAACAAACACTACAGGTTTAGCTGGAGTAGTATTGAAACTTCCAGATGAAAATGATATTTGCAGGTGGCATGTTTCATTGAGTCAGAATTTGTTCAAGGACCATCCTATATACAAGGACCTTGTTGAGTATGCAAGCCAAAAGAATGTAAGCCAGGCATGTATTTTGTTGGAGATAACCTTCCCTGCTGATTATCCTTTTGCTCCTCCATTTGTCCGGATTGTTCGACCAAGGTTTAGCCAATATACTGGTCACATTACAGTTGGTGGTTCTATCTGTATGGAGCTGCTAACTAGAAGTGGCTGGAGCCCTGCTTGTTCGATTGAAAGTCTTCTTGTGCAAGTACAAAATGCAATTATTGAGGGTGGAGGGCGGCTGGACAGAAAAGCTCTTGCATCAGACAATGACTATGGCGAAACAGAAGCCCATGAAGCTTTTGATCGTGTAGCTCTTGATCATGGATGGATATAATTATAGGAAACTTACCATGGCTTTGTATGTGCAGTACAAACAACTTTTTTGTTGAACTATAAGCTACCATGGATGGTGATATGGAAAGACTAAAATTTTCATAATATGTATAAATCACGGTTCCATTTCAAATTTGCATGGCAGAGTTAGGTTCCTATTTGAACCTACATGGACTTATCTCAGGACACCTACTGTCGTGGGTATATAACCTTTACCAACCAGTCCTTTTAGATGCTTAACCTAAAGTATTAGTGCATGATTTATGCATGAGGGGTACACTGTTATACATAGGATGATCATGGCGACATGTTGAAAAATATTTATATGCCTTGTTTATAGGATGAGAGTAGATATAAGAATGGAAAAGGACCGTAACGTTCCTTATGTTCCAAGATCTATTTATGTTGGCATCAATCCCAAAAAATGTACAATGTCTGATAAGTCTTTTTGAAAGGTTAAAACTGCTCTTTTTTTGGATTCACGACACACTTATCTATTCTGATTCTATGCTGCATGTTCATGTGAATTTAAACTATTATGGGTTCTAATTAATACAGTTCCTCAATTTTGAAGGTGAATACTAATTCTGCATCGTATTAATGACTTGTTATCTTATGCATTCTTCCACTCTGTCTGCAGTTGATTCTACAATGAACTCCTCAATGATTGATTTATTCTCTTTGTGGTTTCCATTTACATCACTCTTCTATTTTCCCACTCAAGACTGCACCAATAATATGGCCTCACATATCAAAATTGCAGAACATTGTAACAATTGATTCCTTTTCAATGCCGTCACAGTTCACAGCCCTTGTTCTATGAGGTAAGGCATTAAGGTTAGTACAAACACAATGGGTTTCTCTCTACTGACTGAAGGCAGTACATTAACTCAATATTCAGGTTAAAGTCCAGGATACCTATGCACTTCCTTATAAGCATGATCGGCATTCATATGCTTCAATTGCTAGCTAACCTTTGACTATCAACATCCATCAACATCATTCTTTCTTTCTTGTTCCTTAGCACGAGTTCCTTTCTTCTTATCTGATTTATTCAGTGGTTCCTGTTCTATGCATTAATGTTAGTACATGCTGAATCTATATCATGTCTTTTTCAGACTGCCTTGAAGGAATCTGACATAAACCTAAACCTTATAATCAAAAGCGAAAGTCCAAGGTGTTTTAAGCGTAGCATGAGAAGGATGGACTCTTTTCTTTTTCCCACCTTGAAAGTGCTTAATGTGGACTATCCTTTTACTTCCTTTGGAAATTGTTTTTTCCAATGCACTCAAACCGAATGCTCTGACTGTTTGCTAACTTTTGTGGTACAAACAGAAGAAAGGAAATTCCTAGGTTTTAAAAGTTAAAAAAGTACAAGAATGGTGGAGCTGATTTTAAGGGAGGCCAAAAAATTACAAGCAAAGCAGCTTGGAACATACTTAGAGGTGAAGGAATCCAGTTCTGGAGTAGATAAAGACCAGGTAATAAATCCCTTTGATTACTGTAAAGTCAAAATTATCCATTATCTGACAAAATAGTCACTGTGTTTCCTCCTTTTTATGAAATTTTTACTGCCTATAAAAATCATGGTGATGAAGTTGCATAAGCTAAAAGCTAAATAAAATTGTATTGTACCTGTGTTAGCTAAAACAGAATTTTTAACAAGAATCACAGCAAGAAATCCTCATTATTTGGAAACTTAATATATGGACAATATGAAGGGGAAGTTTGGTAAGGGGGATGCATGCCATGATCTTGATTGTTAGAAAGGGATACAAAGTGTTAAAAGAGTCTGTTGAGAATGTTTTAACTAAATAATGCTGAGGTAAAAAACTGTGATATTCAAACTCACAATATGTTGAGAGGAAAACAAAGTGTCTGAATTTTGTAACGTTCTGGTACAGTCCAGGACCAACATTGTTGATGCTTATCCCAACGAACAGTGTGATTGGATGGGTGCAGGCCTTGGTTTCCAAAGCTAAGACCTTTCCATTAGATAAATTAGAATATCAACATATTGTCTTCTTGAAGGCAACTTCCCACCAGTCAATATGATATTTTCCTGCATAGAACTTTGGAAGTGACAAAGTTGATGGGCAATAGATCAAGTGCATATAAACAAATATGTAACTGTCCCCTTTGAACCAATATAATTTAAGGTAGTGTAAGAGAGGTGTGGCCTTGTGATGGTTTTTTCATGCCAGAAATGCATTGCAATTCTAAGATGGGAGTAAGTAGTAGTAATAGAGGTTCAATCCATTAATTTTAAGGTGCTACAAGATGGTGTCTTCTTTCTCTAAGAAGTCTAATCTTTGCTTTTTAAGAGAATGACAGTATATTCTCACAGTATATGCTGTTTCATTTCAGTTAGTAGTAAAGATTATACAATAGGAGGGTAACCTCTTTCTGGAAAGCAGTAAAGGAATTTCATGAATGCAGTAAACAATCCAGATTAACCACTTAGGAGAGCCGTGGCTGGAGAATTTGAGAAAGAAACTACTTGACACAATAATGTTAGGTGCGATAACAAATTATATGGAGTATTCTTTAGAGAAAAAAAAAACTATGATTAAATATGTTAATGTAGAAACTATCCAATATTTATTAGGGTGTTTCAGATTAAGACTATAGGGGTTCTATTGGGGCCTCATCCCAGCTAAAGCCATATCAAGAGAGCTACCATAAACATGCTGATAATGCACCTACACATTCATAAATAAGAGCAAAAATCCTACCAACCATTTTAGGCTTCACAAGAACCAAAACCAAACTATACCACCACTACTAACAACATACCCTAACACATCAACAAGGTCAAATGCAAAACATAAAATAAATAGACCATAAACTATAGACTAAGCCTTTAATCCCTATATCAACACAAAACTATTAACCACACCAAAATTGGTACTAAAACCATAATGGAAATAGACACTATAATTGTCACTCCCTAGCTCTCCATTCATGCATTGTGAGCAATAGGTCTTATATGTAAGGGGTCGTGGACCCATGCTTCGAAATTGCCTTGCCAAGCTACGTGGAACAAACTACCAGAGGTCCACAGAAAGATTATCGCTAACTGACCAAAGTGAGAAGCAAAAATCTTTTGATAAAGGCATTCCTCGGTAATATCATCATGACTCTTAAAGTCATGTGCAGTAGCAATACCAAACCAAATACGACGACTAGTTGGGACCTGGGCCAAGCCTTGGCTGAACTTTGGAAATCTTGATGCCATAATGCTTTTCAAATCCTCCTAGCCATTATCCTACTGCAATAATTCTTGCTAGGAAGAACGCCCATGTTGTGGTGATTCCACCAAGAAGGTAATGAGCTACTCCTACAGCACGTCCTTGGACAATACTCAAGGCTCTGGGCTGGATAGCAGGAGCAACTTTCAATTTATTATGGGCCCAAACAATAGATTCAATAAGTTCTTGCCAATATCCACGGCCACTAAATAGGAACATTAAACTAAATGCCCAAACGAAATGAGCACCTAAGAATAAAAGACCATATGCAGATAATGAAGAACCGTAAGATTGGATTACTTGAGAAGCTTGTGCCCATAGAAAGTCACGGAGCCACCCGTTAATTGTAATGGAACTCTGTGCAAAGTTTCCTCCTGTAATATGAGTTACCACTCCCTGATCACTTATACTACCCCAAACATCGGACTGCATTTTCCAGCTAAAATGGAATATTACTACCGAAATTGCATTGTACATCCAGAATAACCCTAGGAAGACATGATCCCAGGCAGATACTTGACATGTTCCTCCTCTACCAGGCCCATCGCAAGGAAAACGAAAACCAAGATTGACTTTATCGGGTATTAAACGAGAACTGCGAGCAAATAAAACACCTTTAAGTAATATTAATACAGTCACATGGATAGTAAATGCATGAATATGGTGTACTAAAAAATCAGCAGTTCCTAATGGAATAGGTAACAAAGCTACTTTGGCACCTACTGCTACCAAATCACCACCTCCCCAGGTTAAGCTGGTGCTTGCTGTTGCATCAGGAGCTGTCAAACTGGGTGCTAAAGCATGAGTGTTTTGTATCCATTGAGCAAAGATAGGTTGTAATTGTATAGCAGTATCTGAAAACATATCTTTAGGACGTCCTAAAGCACTCATAGTATCATTATGAATATATAGACCAAAACTATGGAAGCCTAAGAAAATACATGCCCAGTTGAGGTGTGATACAATTGCATCACGATGTCTCAGAACACGGTCTAAAAGATTGTTGTATTGAGTAGTCGGATCATAGTCCCTTACCATAAAAATAGCTGCATGTGCAGCAGCGCCAACTATGAGAAATCCACCAATCCACATATGGTGCGTGAACAGAGACAGTTGGGTACCATAGTCAGTAGCTAGATATGGATAGGGAGGCATAGAATACATATGGTGAGCTACGACAATAGTCAAAGACCCTAACATAGCTAGGTTCAGAGCTAATTGAGCATGCCATGAAGTAGTTAAGATTTCGTAAAGACCTCTATGCCCTTCTCCTGTAAATGGACCTTTATGAGCTTCCAAAATTTCTTTGAGGTTATGACCAATACTCCAATTGGTCCTATACATATGACCAGCGATTAGAAAAAGAATTGCAATAGCCAAATGGTGGTGTGCAGTATCAGTCAGCCACAGACCCCCCGTTACTGGGTTGAGTCCTCCACGAAAAGTCAAAAACCCTAGTTCCTAATATATTCTCTAGCTAAATCAATAGAATTTGAGGCCACACCACATTCTCTAAGCTCTACAATCTTGATGCCTTTGTAAACCCTTGCTATTTGTAGAGCCCTCATGGTTTTACCATCCTTACTGATAATGTGAAACCATTTCCAATCTATAGTGTCCCTTTATTATGGAACACTATCGGATATCTTATTACCATCCTTACTGATAATGTGAAACCATTTCCAATCTATAGTGTCCCTTTATTATGGAACACTATCGGATATCTTAGCACTAAATTAATATCTTTACGGAAGGCTTCCAACTCTTAAACATGCTCCATTACAACCAATACTGTAGGACATAGATAGTGATACTTTAGAGACCATGATTTGATGTTATGTTATGTGGTGTGGTGTTTTGGACATGGTTTATGGGGAAACTTTGGTACATGGATATTGTCATTTTGATTTATTGACATAAACATTTAATCTGCATGTTATGAACATTTCTTGTTTATTAATGATGTGATATGTTCATTTAATTAATATGCAATTGATCATAAAATGTTTAGGAAAATGTTAAAATTCTGCAAGCATGAATGGCTTTAATTAATGTGATAGATTTTATAATTATTTAATGTTAGGAAATTCTCATGTTTATATTATGTGTTTTGATATAATCTCCAAAAAGAGTACTGATGTTTTTATTGAGATGTGCAGGCTAGCAGCCTAGGTTCTTAAAGATTGGAGGCAAAGTCCAAATGTTTAGAAATATATTTGATTTTTAATTTTATAGTGGGGAAGGGTTTTTATGTTGAGTGTAGTTGTTTTTATTGTTATTTTTATTTTTTATTTTGGAGGGAATTATATTTTAGTTGTGTGGTCCTTTCATTTTGAAAGGATGCTGAAAAGTTGTGGGGGTTCTATTTTAGAAGGGAATTTGATTTAGTTACCTCTCTTCATTCTTTTTGAAATCTTGCTGGATTCTTCATGGGAAATATGGGTGTGTAAGATTGCTGATTTTTATTGGGAAGTGGCTGAAAATACAAAGGAAAGGGATCTCGTTGATGTTAATGTTGCAGCTTCGGGCGTCACTTCCAACCACGAATTAGAGAAGAAAAATTAAATGATAGCTTCTAGCTATTTAATTTATATGTTGTCATGTGAAGAGGCGCTGCACTTCATTTATTTGTTTATCATGTCTTGGCCGACCTCCCTTGATATTTGAATTATTTAATTTGTAACTTATTCTCCTTGTGGCCGACCTTGTTCTTGAAGAGATGCGACCTCTCCCAAGCAATGTATAAATACAAGATCATCTCTTCTCATTTCACCATCAAGCAAGTTCGATCATCCTTCCTTCAAGTGCGAATTTCCTTCAAGAGCAGATCAAAGATTTCTAAGAGCAGATTTCGATATCTAAGGAAAGCAGATTGTAATCTGTATTTTGCATCTAGAGTTGGCGCTCTTACTTGGCCTTGAATTTGGCCTTATTGTACAAGACATTGTTGATTATTGAATAATATATAAGTGATATATTGTTGCTGGGTTTTTCTCCCTCAAGCGGAGGGTTTTCCTAGGGTATATGCTGTGTTATTGTGTCTAATTTTTGAATTAAATTCCGAGTTTTATATCTGATCATAAAACTAACATGGTATCAGAGTGGGTATAAGAAAAATCATGATCAGATTTCTTCAAGCAACATTATCCTCCATTCTTATTCTCATCTTTGATTGCATCTATCTTATTGTCAAGATGGTGAACGGGCTCAAGACCAAAGATAGACTTGAGGGTGCATCAAACTTCACATCTTGGAAGTTTAGAGTCATGCTTGCTTTGGAGGAAAATGAGTTAGCTGAGTTCGTGGAGGGCGAAGTTCCCAAACCATCCGATGAGAATGAGAAGCCTCAATGGAAGAGAAATGACATTAAGGCGAAAAAGATGTTGGTTGATTCTGTGAAAGATCACATTGTGCCAGTCATCTCCAAGTTAAAATCTACAAGAGAGATGTTCAAGACTTTGGAGGAGATGTATGAGATCAACAACACAAGTCGAGCTCTTGCATTAAAACAACTTCATCATATCAAGATGGCGAAAGGAGAATCTGTCATCTCATTCTTCATGAAGATTACCAAGTTGAGAGATCAACTCTCTACCATTGGGCATATTGTTGATGACAAGGATTTGACTATGTTGGCTCTTAATGGTCTTCCTTCATCTTGGGAATCATTCATTCAAGGAATTAGTGTGAGATCAAAACTCCCTTAGTTTGATCGATTGAGAGCTGATTGTAATCAAGAAGAATCAAGGTTGGCAGCGAGAGGCATTGGTCAAAGCTCTACAAATGAAGATATTCATGTTCTTGCTGCTCAATCCTTGAAGAAGAAAGGAAAAGAAGGGAAGAAAGGATACTTCAAGAGGAATAGAGATAAAAGTTCAGATGGTGCTCCTACATCAAAGAAGGACCTCTCTCGCATTCAATATTTTAGATGTGACAAGTTTGGTCACTATGCGAAGGATTGTCCAACCCGACCTAAGCATCAGGCTACTATTGTAGATGTGGGTGAGATCTCTCCACAAAAGGATTCAAGTAGTTTTCTATTCTATTCTACTTTATCAAGCAATGTGCCTACCGACAACAATACTTGGTTGATTGATAGTGGCGCCTCTCGCCACATTGCCGGATTTAGAGAGCATCTATCTGATTTGGTGGAGAGAGATTCTAGTGTTCAAGTCATTATTGGTGATGATGCTAGCTATTCTGTGAAGGGTGTTGGGACCTCCTCTCTTCAATTGGATTTAGGCATCTCGTTGCAGTTGAGTGCTGTGCTATTTGTTTTGGGTATCAAGCGAAACCTTGTCTCCATTTCAACCTTGGAAGACAAGGGGTACCAAGTTGCATTTTCAGAAGAAAAAGTTCTTGCATGGCTGAAGAACTCAAGTATCAAGATTGCTCGGGTGATTGGAGTTCGACATGAGAGCCTCTATAGAATTTGCACTCGTCCACTTTAGGCTTTATTGCATGATTCATCAAGCTCGTGTGAACTTTGGCATAGAAGATTGGCTCACCTTCACTTTCGAGCACTACCAACCATGGAGAAGATGGTCACGGGCCTTCCAAAATTCAACCAGGAGCATGAAGGCACTTGCAGAGGTTGCACATTGGGTAAGAATACTAAAGGTCCATTTCATAGTAGTGAAAGTAGATCTAAATGTATTCTAGATCTTATTCATTCTGATTTATGTGGTCCAATGTCTGTTGCTTCTTTGAGTGGTTTCTTGTATTACATTATTTTTATTGATGACTACTTTAGAAAGACTTGGATTTATTTCTTGAAATCTAAAGAATTTGAGGAAGTACTTGAGAGGTTCAAAGAGTTTAAAGCTCAGGTAGAGAACTTGTCTGGGAAGAGGATCAAAGTTCTGAGATCCAATTTCGGGAAGCTTCCGTAACTTTTGCATTGAAGCAGGGATTAAGAGGGAGTTATGTGTCCCTTACAATCCTCAATAGAATGGTGTTACAGAAAGGAAGAACAGATCTTTTGTAGAAGCAGCCAAAGCCATGATTTATGATCAAGATTTGCAAACCTTCCTTTGGGCTAAAGCATCTAGGACAACTGTTTATGTTCATAATAGAAGCCCTCACCACATTTTGGAGAACATGACTCCCGAAGAAGCATTCACAGGGGTGAAGCTGGAAGTAAGTCACTTGAGGATCTTTGGTTGTCCTGTGTATGTTCATGTACCTAAGGACAAAAGGACAAAGCTGGAACTGTCTGGCAAGAAGGGAATATTTGTGGGCTACAGTGAGTCTTCAAAAGCCTACAAAGTGTACATTCTAGGTCAGAAGTTGATTGAGATCAATAGGGATGTTACATTTGAAGAAGATGTTGCATTCAAGAAATCTAAGGGCATCCACATGGAGATAGACAATGAAGATCAAGAGTCTCCTCAAGATATGGAAGTTGACCATACCCTTGAGATTCAGAGGGAGGCTACTGATCCTAAAGAAGATGATCTAGTTGAGCCTTTGGAACCTATCGATGGGCCTACAAACATTGTGACTGGTCGTAAGAGACCTCTTTGGGCTAGGAAAACAATGCAGGAGGCAAAAAGGTTTGCAGCCCCAAGAGGAACATTCAGAGAAAGCAATAGACCTCACAAGTTTTCAAGCTACGTTGCATTGATGAGTCAAATCATTGAGTCAGAGCCTTCCAGTGTTGAGGAAGCTACTAGTCAGCAAGTTTGGAGAGATGCTATGGCTGAAGAGTATTAATCCATTCTCAAGAATGATGTGTGGGACATTGTACCTAGACCTGAAGGGAAATATATTGTTTCTTCTAAGTGGCTCTTCAAGATCAAGCATGCGACTGATGGGAGCATTGAGAAGTACAAGGCTAGGTTTGTGGCTAGAGGATTCTCTCAAAAAGAGGGAGAAGACTATGAGGAAACCTTTGCTCTAGTTGCTCATTATACATCCGTCAGGACCATCATTGCTATTGCAACATCTAAAGGATGGAAGATACACCAGATGAACGTGAAGACAACATGGTGTAACCGAGGAAGAGGTATATATTGAGCAACCTGATGGCTTTGAGGTTCATGGGAAGGAGTCTCATGTTTGTAGGCTAAAGAAGGCTTTGTATGGCCTTAAGCAGGGTCCTCATGCTTGGTACGAAAGAATTGATCGTTACCTGTTAAGCTTGGGCTTCTCCAAGAATGATGCTGATTCAAACCTATACTTCAAGGTAATTGATGGCGAAGCATTAATCTTGGTTCTCTATGTTGATTTAATTCTTACTGGAGAAGATCACCTCATTATCAAATTCAAGGAGTTAGCTTTTGAATTTGAAATGAAGGATCTTGGTCTTATGCACTACTTCCTTGGTTTAGAAGTATGGCAGAAACCTGATGAGATTATTTTGAGTCAAGGGAAGTATACTATTGACATTCTGAAGAGATTTGGTATGATGGATTGCAAATCCATGTCTATGCCTATGGAGACCAACTTGCAGAAGCTAAAAGAGGCTGTGGCTAGTTCAAATCTGGTGGATCCCACGATGTACAGGAAGTTGATTGGATCATTGATGTATCTAGTCAATACTAGACCAGATATTTGCTATGCAGTGAGTGCACTTAGTCAGTTCATGTGTGAACCAAGGCAAATACATCTAGTTGCAGCGAAGCATATCCTGAGATACTTGCGTGGCACAGTTGGGTATGGCTTGAGATATTCCTCTGGTGTGGACTTGAAGCTGCATGGATATACTGATTCTGATTGGGAAGGGTGTTTTATTGATTAGAAGAGCACCTTTGGATGTTGCTTTAGTTTGGGGTCTGCGATGATATCTTGGTGTAGCAGAAGCAATCTTCAGTGGCACTAAGCACATCAGAGGCCGAGTATATTGCAGCTTGTGTGGCAGCTCGAGAAGCAGTGTGGCTTTAGAAGCTTCTTGCAAGATTGTTTGGACAATCAATGGAGCCGACTATCATTCATTGTGATAATCAAAGTTGTGTGAAGCTTTCTATCAATCCAGTGTTTCATACAAAACTAAACATGTTGAGATCAAATACTACTATATCCGAGATATGGTATTGAAGAAAGCGATCCAGTTGAAGTATATCAACACTAATGAGCAGACGACAGATATTCTCACCAAGCCTCTCTCCAAGATAAAGTTTGTGTACTTTCGAGACAAGCTTGGTATGGTGGAGAACGAAGCCCTAGCTAAGAGGGAGTCTCAACATCAGTGATCTTTAATGCATTTCTCTTTGTGAGAGAGATTTGAGGTGAAAGCCCTTGTTTCCACCCTCTGGGAGTAGCCATGGTGGATGTCATGTGTGTGACTCCATGACATACATCACGTGAGAGAGTCTATGATGATTTTCTTGTACTTGTGCTTTTTCACCCTCTGGGAGTAGCCATGGTGAACGTCACGATGAGGTGACGACATCACGCTGAGTGATTCCGTGATGGGCACTTGTGCACATTTACCATTCATGGGAGTAGCCATGATGAGGTGATATGTTTCTTTTCCACATATGGGAGTAGCCATGGTGGTTGATATCACGATGAGGTGATATGTCTTATATAGCTGGAAGTATTCCTCCCTAGCTGAGAGGGAGTGTTAATGTTGCAGCTTCGAGCATCACTTCCAGCCACGAATTAGAGAAGAAAAATTAAATGATAGCTTCCAACAATTTAATTTATATGTTGTCATGTGAAGAGGCGCTTCACTTCATTTATTTGTTTATCATGTCTTGGCCGACCTCCCTTGATATTTGAATTATTTAATTTGTAATTTATTCTCCTTGTGGCCAACCTTGTTCTTGAAGAGGTGCGACCTCTCCCAAGCAATGTATAAATACAAGATCATCTCTTCTCATTTCACCATCAAGGAAGTTTGATCATCCTTCCTTCAAGTGCGAATTTCCTTCAAGAGTAGGTCGAAGATTTCTAAGAGTAGATTTCAATATCTAAGGAGACCAGATTGTAATCTGTATTTTGCATCTAGAGTTGGTACTCTTAATTGGCCTTATTGTACAAGACATTGTTGATTCTTGAATAATATATAAGTGATGTATTGTTGCTGGGTTTTTCTCCCTCAAGCGGAGGGTTTTCCTAGGGTATATGTTGTGTTATTGTGTCTGATTTTTGAATTAAATTCTGAGTTTTATATTTGATCATAAAACTAACAGTTGAGAAGAAGAATTTGAATGCCGGTTTTGGATTTGGGCTGATTCTAACTTGGACAGCCAAGGTAGGCCTAAGATTTGTCTATTTTATTCTCTATAAGGTTGCAAATTGTTGTAGATTTTGTTGTGGTGTTGGGAGTATGTGTATTTTCTTTTATTTATGCTATTCTATTTTGTGTATGGGGTTCTGTGTGTATGGTTAAGGACATGATCTCACCTGCGGGCTGAGAGCCTCCTTCGTGTGGGGTTGAGGAGGGCGTGAAGCCTCTCTTGGGGTTGTGTAATGAAATGTGAATATGTGTGGAATGGGAGGAGTGGAGGATGGTTATGGTTGTGTGGTGAAATGGAGTTGTGGGTGAAGAATGAAGTATGGGAATGGTTGGCTTGGAAGGAGATGTGAATTGGGTATTGTGAATGTGAAGGTTAAATGTTGCAGCTGGAAATGAAAATTAATGAAGTTGTGAAATTTGTTCACCAAGAGGGAAGGGAATCACCCTTCTATCCCTTTGAAGAATCCCAGGCGTGGGTTCTTTGTGAGTGTGTCTATGTTGGCTGTATTGTGTTCAACTTTTTGTAATTGTGTGGGGGTTTCTTCTCTGTGATCGTGCAATGTTTTTTGTATTATGTTTTGGATTCTCTCTGTGTTGTGTTTTTGGACTTTGCCTCCTATGCAGGGGTGGACGTTTTAGTCCTTTGGATGGGTGGATAGCAGATCTGGGCTGCTATTTTTTTTGTAGGTCCAGGAAACAATATGAGATTGAAGAAAAATGTTTGGAAAAAGACCCTATTAGTAATGTTGTTTCTTTATTGTCTAGTTTGTAGATTATTAAGAGAATCTTTGTCGCTTGTAGCTGGAATATCTGTGTCATATTGTAAATTTATGTAGAAGCTTTTATTTTGAATTTGTATCATAGCTGTTAAGATTGAGCATCGATCTATTTTTCTGCAAGGAAAGGAACCAGTTAATCTTGTTGTAATCTTGGTGTTGTAATCATAGAACTAAAATGATCTGTTGTTGTTTATGGAAAATCTTTTGTGGTGTATTGCATATTATAAATATATAGGAGGATAAATAAATAGATAAAAAATTGAATAGTCTAGAATATATTTTGCATCCGAAATGGATATGTCAATGCTTGCAAGAGAAGATTAAATTTGGGTTTTTACTGTTCATATATGGTTTATGCAACGTATGCTTGTTGCCCAATGGTCGCTTAGAAGTTCTAGCCTCGTTGGCTTACCAAACCTTCACACGATTCCTATAGGTTTCACGATAAATGTAAATGCTGCTAGGCTTACTTGTAGCGCTTCATCCGTTCAACTTCATGCATTATTTTGAAAGAAAGTGCCTATGATAAGCTTTCCGCCCCAGATACTTAGCACTGGAATTTTAAACACCATTGCACGGGAGATATCTTGAAATGTTCGTTCCATCTTGCAGTGACTATTATCTTTGGTTACCCTTGCTAAATTGTGTTGGCCACAGTATTTGTAAATAAAAACAATTACTAAACAAACTCCAGTAGTTTAATTTATAGAAGATTTTGTTCCAACGTTCCCATTAATAGAAAAAATTCTCTTTTAAGAAAGAACCTCTTGTTGTTAAGAAAAGAAAAAACATGATTGAAAGACCAGTTTTATCCTCAATTACAACGACATGGGTAAATTGAGTAAATCGCTCCGCAATTTAGAGAAACTAGATATTGGAATTTGGTCGATGCTATGTTGATGTCTCTCAGTGCATGATCTTCCTCCATGATTGGCTAGTTTTACTTTTAAATATTCCTGAAACATATATGACTCGCTGTTGTTTCCTGAATGGGATTGTAACAGATTTCTCTAACTTGATTTCCTTCTAATATTGGAGAATGTTATTCTTTGGGTTTCCACTCTTCCTAATTGTATTGTCTTTAATTTTTCACATATATAGATCTTCTCCATGATACCGAATATGTTTAAAAGAATAAATGTACAAACAATTAAAATAAACTGGAACATTTTAGAAGAATCTTTTCCTAGTATAAGGTTGTCTCTATTTAAAATGCAAAACAAAAAGTATAAAAAATATGAAGATCTTGAAGGAAACACGCTCAAGAATTTCATGGCTTTTCTACCACATATACATTCTTGCATTCTCTTATGTTAGTGTTGTTTCCTATAAAGCTGGGATTATTATACTTGAGTAATCATGCTTTATGAATTTGTCATCTTCTTCTTAGGTGGGAAAGAAATGCCAACAACTTGATTCAAACTTTCATTTCATTATTCTCTCCTTTATGGAAAAATTGTGCATCGTCTGCTGCATTCAACCAACAGGGAATAAGTAGAATGATTTCGAAGATTTTCGTAAATGTTTATTCATAGTATATTATTTGACATGGCAATTTACTTGAACGCACAAGCTATATCAAATAATTGTTTTCCTTGTGTCACGATTTTTACAAAAAGGTGCTAATATTAGAAGTATGTTAAGCATGCGTTTGTTGGTAAAATTGTCTATCATAAATTTAAGCTTTGGATTGATATTGGCAGAAAATAACTGATAAATAATCTACATACAGTCGTAGTAGGAAAAGACTCACGTTTATCATATCCTTAACATTAGAAGTACTTAAAATATATATATATATATATATATATATATATATATATATATATATATATATATATATATATATATATATATACGTAAGTAGTTTATCTTTCGCCTGACTTGGTTGATCTTTTCCATAAGTTTAGATGGATTGTAGTGTTTCTTTCATCACTTTTGGGAGGGCGTTACATAGGTATTAGCTCCCCAGGTTGCAATACTTGGGAGCTTTGGGGAAATTAAGTTAGTAATTATGCAACTTTGTGCTTTTTTTTGTGTGTGTAGAGTGCCTCCACGACGGAGACCTCATTCCACATTGTCAACATTAGTGCATTCTGAGGAGCATGTTGACCATGGGCCCCAAATACTTCAAACTTTATAGTGGTTGGTTGATGTCATTTAGGACAGGCTTCTCGTACGCCATTATCAAGAACAATGACATTTAGATGAAAATCATTCTATACCTCGTGAGTGCAATAGAAGTCCTATCAGGGAGAGGGTTGAGCATCTTGAGGAGGATATGGGTGAATTTGGAAATTATGGGACGACTCCTCGTAACACTCGAGCAAGGAATGATGCTCACATTGATATAGATAAGATGATCCGGAATTTCGTTCACCTTCAACAACAACATTTTTTTGGCTCTATTGAGGGTTTGGAGGCGAAGACTTGGTTGATTAGCAATGAGAAATGTTTTGCATTCAAAACCTATGGTAGAAATCTCAAAGCTAGATTGGCCATTCATTTGCTTAAGGAGAATGCAGACACTTGGTGGCGATAGGAGGAGAGGAAGGGGAATCTGACTCTAGATAATGTTACTTGGGAAGTCTTTTTGGATCTATTTAAGAAAATATATATTACTGACCATTTTTGGCAGCGGAGAATCGATGAATTTCATGACCTCCAACAGAGGGGACTTATGGTAGCTCAGTACGAAAACAATTTTTTTGAGCTGATGCAATATGTTGATTATATTCAAGATGAAAAATTGATGGTAAACTACTTCATCAGAGGACTTAATCATGGGATTGTAGGACCGGTTCGACTAGCAGAGCCTTCTACCTTGAGGTAGGTAGCGGAAAAAGCTCTTATTGCTGAGGAAATTCAACCAAAGCATCATGATCATCATCGAAATCCACCTCAAAACCGTAATTGTTTCCACTCTTTTACACCACCTAGGAGTGGAGGTGGGACAAGCTCTTTTTCTGTAAGGTCAGCACTGCCGCAACAACAATAGGGTCAAAAAGCTAAGTCATTTCAAGGGGGTTTGGCAAGATCATGGCAAGGTCCTTTGCAAAAAGGTTGACCTAAAACTCAATCCTAGTTTGGTGGACCATCTCGCTCTCAACAAAGTTCTAGGGGAATTCAGATCAGTTCCAGTAAACTAGGGTTTCAGACTCGAGTGCCACCTAAGGGTCCTTGTTATAATTGTGGTGGTATGGGACACATTGCTCGAGAGTGCTTTTAGAACAAGGGTAATGCAAGAGGTCAGCAGATGGCCACTTCAAAACCTACTATTGGTGATATTGGTAGGTCTCACCAAGTTTTTGCAGTAGTTGATAATCGACAGGCAGACCATCAAGCGCCAGTCATTGAAGTCCCTTGTAAAATTGGTAAGGTTACTATTTCTGTAATTTTTGATTCTAGTGCCACAGATTCTTTTATTTCTCCTTCCATTGTGGATAAGTGTGGGATGGTGGTGGTTAATCAAGATGTTAATTGGGATGTGGAGCTAGCTTCTGGTGCCAAAATGACAATAAATTCTTTGGTTAGGAATTGTCAATTAGAATTTAGCTCCTTTCCGACCATAGTGGATTTCATGGTGACACCATTAGGATCATATGATGCGATTTTGGGTATGGACTAGATGAATACTCATGAGGCCAAGCTTGATTTTCGTAATAAGTCTATGGAATGTGTGGACAATATGGGAAAAAAGGTGGTGGTCTCATGAATTAAGAGACCAGTGTTGCTAAGGATGATTTTTGCTATGTAACTTAAATGTCGTATGAGGAAAGGAAGTCAGTTTTTTGCCATCTCCATTAGTGATAGATCAGAGGAAAAGCCAAATGCTTCTTTGGATGAACATCCTATTCTTTGTGAGTTTGATGATGTTTTTCCCTCTTAGCTTTCTGGAATGCCACCTAAACGGGAAATTGATTTTCATATTGACTTGGTTCCAGGAGCACAACCAATTTACAAGGCCCCTTATAGAATGACAACACAGGAACTTCAGGAGCTTAAGTTGTAGTTGGAAGAGCTGTTGGAGAAAGGTCATATCAGTCCCAGCGTTTCACCATGGGGTGCACCTGTCATTTTTGTAAAGGACGGAACCCTTCGGTTATGTATTGACTACAGGAAATTAAATAAACTCACCTTTAAGAATCATTATCCTTTTCCCAAGATAAATGATCTGTTTGACCAAATTCAGGAAGCAAATTTTTTCTCAAAGATAGATCTTAATTCAGGGTATCATCAGTTAAAGATTGCAAAAGCTGACATTCATAAGACAACCTTTCGTATGCGTTATGGTCATTATGAGTTCACCATAGTTCCTTTTGGATTGACCAATGCTCCGACAATCTTCTTGAGTTTGATGAATGGTGTCTTCCGCACTTTTTTGGATCAATTTATGGTTATCTTCCTCGACAACATTATGATCTATTCCTACACAATGGAGGAGCACGTGGTACATTTGTAGAAATTATTGCAGTGTTTGAGAGAAAAGCAATTATATGCCAACCTCTCTAAGTATGAATTCTTCCAAATAGAAATACAGTATTTAGGTCACATTATTTCAGGAGATAGAATATCAGTGGACCTTGCTAAGCTATTTTGGAATGGCTGACACTTACTAATGTATCAGAGGTAAGGAGCTTCATGGGTCTAGTTGGTTACTACATAAGGTTTGTGGAAGGATTCTCCAGGATTGCTCATCTGATTACTTCTCTTTAGTGGCAGGGCAAGAGGTTTGTTTGGTTCGATCGGTGTGAGAGAGCTTTTCAGTTATTGAAGGAGAAACTTACTAGTGCACCTATTTTAGCCATTCCAGACCTTGCCGGTGACTTTGTTGTTTGCACTGATGCATCGATCGAGGGCATAGGAGTTGTTCTTATGCAAGAAGACATGTGATTGCCTTCAAGTCTTGAAAATTGAGGAATCATGAGCTCAATTATCTAATGCATGATTTGGAGTTGGCTATTGTGGTTCATGCATTAACAAAATGGTGACATTTTCTTCTTGAGCATAGATTCGAGTTGCATTCAGAGCATCGAAGTTTGTAGTATATCTTTTCTTAGTCTAATCTAAATGCTAGGCAACGTAGATGTGATATCCCCATCATAAGGGAAGTATTCAGAAAATAGATTTAATGCATTTACAATTTAAATAGATATAATATATACCTATATATCTATATATACATATATATATATATACATACATATATATATAAATACATCATACATATATATATAAATACATCATACATATATATATATAGTTGCATTGCAAATAAAATATATCATTATACACTAATTAGATGTTAATGTAGTCGATCAAGTAAATATGAAGAAGAAAACAAATGCAAATTCATCGCCCAAACTAACAACTATCAGGATGAAGGGACTTATGAAGAAAAGGGTTGAGACGTGTCTCTTTGGGTGCCAAAGCTATATCAAGACAAACATGAGGAAGAAGGAGAGATCATATAGCTAATGAAGAGAAGTCATACAAAGTCAGGACCACATAGCATGAGAGTCTAAGAAGAGAGCGAACCAAGGAAGCAACATAGCACTGAGATATAGGACCAAGAGGATTGCAAAAATTCCTTGAGAGCAATTAGGTTCATACAGGCTGCGTGCCTCAAGAGTAAAATCTGACCATCAGATATATATATGCATATACGTATAAGTCCATAGTAGTAGAAGGCATTCCAAATAGAAAAGGCGAGCAAGTGGCCTTCACATAATCAACATCAATATAGTTGATTGAATAATTTAGATCAACAATCTAATATAAAGCGACAGGCCTACAACCTCAACAAGAGCATTGTAAATAATATAATTATAGCGAATTTAAAAGAGATATTTATCTATTCTTATTCTTATACTCCTAAGTACTTGATCTGAAGATTGGCTTCATAGTCTATTGTTCTCAACATCAAAAACAAAGTTATAAAGATTTATTAGGGAACATCATAGTGGTATAAGAGCATTGGTCTTGCCAACCTGTAGGGAAGAAGTGAATGCGAACCTACCACAGAAAAGGAGCAATGGCTGATCAATTGGCTCGGGAGCTTAAAACATTCATGGAGCAAACAAACGAAAAGTTTGAGAAAACCAATCAGCTGATCCTCCAGGCCCTCCAAAGCATGAATAACAACAATATCAATGAAAGAACCATCCCAAGGAAAGAATTATAGTCAAACCATTCTAAAAATGAGCATTCAACTCAAAGTTCCACACTGAGACCAACCATGCCTTCGTTCATTCAAAAGGTCATTGAAGAAGAAGAAGAGCCAAATACAAATAGTGCAGAAGATATTGCTCATATGTATGTTGAATTAGACCCTGAAATCAAAGGATTATACCATTTAAATAATATTATGAAGTCAAGACCCAAGTCAATCCAAACTATAGAAAGAACCATCCTGACAAAGACCTTAGATCAAGAATTAATAAGATGACCTTACCTTACTTTGACAGCTCTAGGAAGTTCACCACTCAATCATGGGTTCAAAAGCTTGACACCTATCTATCTCTCAACGCCATGACTGAAGAAAATGCCATTAAATTCACTGTCCTCCACTTATTAGGTATAGCACATGATTGGTGGCATCATGGACTCATCACCCAAGGACATCGAAATATAGTCTCCTATAGTGAGTTCAACCAAAGACTTGTTAATAGATTCAATCAAAAGCATTCAGAGTGGTATTTCAAGGAACTCACCCATCTTAGGCAACATGGAATAGTCGAAGAATTTGCAAACAAATTCCAAAAGTTAGCCGTCATGGTCCCCGACCTATCCCAAAGAAGGCTCACCTACCTTTTCATTGAAGGACTCAAGGAACCAATCAAGAACATAGTGAACCCCTTAGAACCTCAAACCTTGGGGGAGGCAATTCAAAGAGCCATGAAGGTGGAATCCAACTCTTCAAGGGAAAGATCTAAGAACCCCTCATCCAAGTCACAATCCAAACAATGCCAATGAAGAAGGGAGAATAAAGAAAGAGCATGTTACTTCTGCAATGAACCATGGATTACAGGACACCAATGCCATGACAAGGAAGCAATCAAACGAAGGGAAGGATTGATGAAGAAGGGCTTCTGCCTCAGATGCAATGAGCCTTGGGGACAAGACCACCAATGCAAGAAGGGAAAAATACATAAAATTCAAGAAGCATGGGATGAAGAGACAAAGGAAAATCCTACCAAAAGGGCAAGATGGGACCCGAATGAACAAGGAACATTAGCAGTCATCTCCCAAGCAAGTGAACATAGACCCTTTCAAATCAAAGGCACACTAAAGGGACAAAAAATTATTGCTTTGGTTGATAGTGGGGCCTCCCACAACTTTATCAGCAAAAGTTGTCTCAAAACGAAGATTGGAAGCCCAAAACTTCATTGGTTTCAAGGTAGCACTAGCAAATGGAATTGCGGATCAATGCACAAAGGTCATTCCTCAATTAGAGATCAACTTGGATGGACATACCATACAAGGAGATTTATATGTTGTGAACCTACAAAATGATGTGATATTGGGGATGCCTTGGATAAATTCCCTGGGGTGCTTTACCATGGATAACCCAAACTTGGAAATTTGCTTCAAGCACAAAGGACAAGAAGCTACACTTAAAGGGCTGCCAAATGGATCTCCAAAGGTGGTATTGTGCAAAAGGATGGAAAGGATTGTAAGGCATGACCAAGGATAATGGATAGCACAATGCATGGTGCTAGATAAATCACCTTCTCATGAGAAAACAATTCACATTGATATCCAACCTATTCTAAATAGAAACAAGAAGTTTTTTGGAGATATTCCCCTCGGTCTACCTCCAAAAAGGGGATTTGAGCACTCCATAGAATTAGAAGGAGAAAAATCGATGATAACCACCCCCTATAGGCATCCCCGAAGGTTCAAAGAAGAGATTGAGAAGACCATTAAAGAATTACTAGAAATGGGACACATTCAACCAAGTAATAGTTCCTTTGCATCATCCGTCGTGTTAGTCAAAAAGAAGGATGGCACTATGCGAATGTGTATAGATTACATGGCCTTAAACCATAAAACTATTAAGAATCGGTCTCCAATCCCAAGGATAGACAAATTATTGGATGAACTCCATGGAGCAAGATATTTTTCCAAAATTGATTTACGGTCAGGATATCATCAAGACCAAATGAAGAAGGAAGATGTACCAAAGACAACATTTCGATGTCATTATGGGCATTTTGAATTTCTAGTCTTACCATTCAGTCTCACCAACGCCCCGACCACCTTCCAATCATGCATGGACCACATTTTCCACCAAAAACTAAAGAAGTTCCTACTAATCTTCTTTGATGATATCTTGATCTATAGAAAAACATGGGAAGAGCATCTTCAACATATTGAAGAAGTCTTAAATATTCTGGAATCATAATCCCTTTATGCAAAAATGTCAAAATGTGAATTTGGGCTAGAAGAAATTCTCTACTTGGGACACAAAATCAATGCAGGAGTGAGCGTGGATGAGGAGAAGATTAAGGCCATCAAAGAATGGCCCAAGCCAAGGACCTTGACTCAACTTAGAGGCTTTGTGGGATTATGCAACTATTATAGGCATGTTGTAAAGGGTTTCTCCAAGTTAGCCGCTCTCCTCATAGACTTGACAAAAAAGGGGGCCTTTATGTGTAATGACCTAGCACAACAAGCCTTTGAACAACTTAAGGAAGCCATTAGTACCTGCCCTGTCCTTGCCATTCCCGACTTCACACTACCATTTGAGCTACAATGTGATGCCTCCGGAGAAGGAATTGTCGCAGTTCTCATGCAAAAGAAACATCCAATAGCCTTTGAAAGACGCAAGCTAACTGAGACAGAGAAGCACTACTCCATCTATGACAAAGAAATGTTGGCTATTATGCATGCCCTAGAAAAGTTTCGACAATACCTAGTTTGTGGAAGATTCATCATCAAAATAGATCACAATAGTCTATGATACTTCATGCATCAAAAAGATCTTAATGATCGACAACAAAAGTGGGTAAATTGAGTTCAAGCATATGACTTCGACATAGAATATGTTAAAGGAACCAATAATGGGGTGGCAGATGCTTTATCTAGGCAGTCCTATCTCAACACCATCACACGCATTTCAATGGATTGGAAAAATGACATTATCATTGAGTATGCCAAAGATGCACAAGCCTTCGAAATTTTAGAAGGAAGGATGCCAAATGAAGAATACAAGGTGTGGGATGACCTTATCCTATATAAGGGAAGGGTATTTATTTTTTCCCACTCAAGGATAAAGAAAAAAATAATGAAGGAATTCCATGATGGTTCTCTAGCCGATCACCAAGGGTACTACAAAACTTATAAACATATTAGAGAGAAGTATTCATGGAAAGGATTAAAAAGAGATGTGCTTAAATATGTACAAGAATGCATGATTTGTCAGCAAAATATAGTGGAACAAAATCCTCCCACAGGCTTGCTACAACCACTACCCATTCCCAACCAAAAATGGGAAAGCATCTTGATGGATTTCATAACCATGATTCCCAAAGTGCATGGGAAAGATATAATTTATGTGATAGTGGATAGACTTACTAATTATGCCCAATTTTTTGTAATATCAATGGAATATAAAGCACATCAGATAGCATAATTATTTTTTTAGTCTTTTGACTCCATGGAATACGCAAGACAATCACTAGTGACTGAGATAGAAAATTCCTTAGCCAAATTTTGGCAAGAGCTTTTTCGGCTAGCAGGGACAAGTCTAACTCCTAGCACAAGCTACCACCCACAGACGGATGGGAAAATAGAGATAGTTAACAAATTGATCGAAGGTTACTTAAGAAACTATGTCATGGGACAACAAACCACATGGATAAAATGGCTACACATGGGTGAGTATTGCTATAATACTACCCACAACATGTCAATTGGGATGATCCCCTTTCAGGCCCTATATGGATATGAAGCTCCTTCCTTTGGAAATTTGATCGTCTAAGAAAGCAAAGTGCAAAGTGCACAAAACTTCATACAATAGAGTGTTGACCTCATGAAAGCACTCAAGGAGAATCTGCAATAGGCCCAAAACCAGCAAAAAGTCTATACTGATAGACACCACATAGAAAGGACATTTGAAATTGGAGATCTAGTGTTTATGGGGCTACAATCATACTAGCAAACATCAATCAAGAAGAGTGGGACCAAAAATATCAAGCCATGTTTCTATTGTCCCTATAAATTTATAAGAAGGGTGGGTGAGGTAGCTTACGAGATAGAACTACCAAAGCATAGCAAGATCCATAATGTTTTCCATATATCTGAGCTTAAGAAGGTCCTTGGGTAGTGAGTCACCCCTTGTACTGAGTTACCTCCTATAGATGAAGAAGAACAACTTACCTTGGAACCAGAAGTTATCCTAGACACCAGAGAAAG
Organism: Sequoia sempervirens; assembly: GCA_007258455.2. NCBI lineage: Eukaryota > Viridiplantae > Streptophyta > Pinopsida > Cupressales > Cupressaceae > Sequoia > Sequoia sempervirens. The sequence goes on from VDFB02281492.1 coordinate 1,079,813,272, forward strand.
AAAATTGAGGAATAGGATCATTACCAAGTCTTTAATCAAATGGAAAGGACTTCCTAAAGAAGATGCTACATGGGAAAGGGAAGAAACTATTAAGGCATTCAAAGATAAACAAATCCAGGAAGGGAAAGACATAATTTCCCTTGACTAGAACAAAAAAAATAGACTATTGTATGTAACATATTTAAAATAAGTTAATAATACTTTGTTCTTGCACATGAGCATCTCTTGAAGATAATATACATAAGGATGGATATACCCAAAAATGGTATCCATAAGGCCTAGATAGAGCCCAGGTTCTTTCAAAGGTCTTAAGGATGGATACACCAAAATATGGTCTCCATAAGGCTTGAGAAGTGAAAGGCCCACTTCCAGGATTTTTAGGCTAGGTACTCTTAAGAAAAAAGGGTATCTAGAAGGCCTAGGAAGAGATTAAGAGTAACAAGGTTACAATATTTTCCTAGGATTATAAGGCTAGATAGACTTAGCTAAAGGTATCTAGAAGGCTTGGAAGGAGATTAAGGGTAACAAGGTTACGACCTTCTTCCGGGATTATAAGGATGGATATACTCAAAATTGAGGTATCCAGAAGGCTTGGAAGGAGATTAAGTGTAACAAAAAGTTACGATATTCTTCCAAGACAAGACAGGCACACCAAGAAGGAATATCAAGAGTTGTGAATTGCTTGAGGACAAGCAAAATGAAGAGGGGGAGACTTTTTATGTCCCCATCATAAGGGAAGTATTCAAAAAATAGATTTAATGCATTTACAATTTAAATAGATATAATATATACCTATATATCTATATATACATATACATATATATATATATATATTTAGATATAGTTGCATTGCAAATAGAATATATCATTATACACTAATCAAATGTTAATGCAGCCGATCAAGTAAATACGAAGAAGAAAACAAATGCAAGTTCATCACCCAAACTAACAACTATCAGGATGAAGGGACGTATGAAGAAAAGGGTTGAGATGTGTCTCTTTGGGTGCCAAAGCTATATCAAGGAAAACATGGGGAAGAAGGAAAGATCATATAGTAAATGAAAAGAAGTCAGAAAAATTTAGGACCACACAGCATAAGAGTCTAAGAAGAGACCGAACCAAGGAAGCACAATAGCACCGAGATATAGGACCAAGAGGATCGTAGAAATCCCTTGAGAGCAATCGGGTTCATATAGATTGCATGCCTCAAGAGTAAAATTCGGCCATCAGATATATATATATATATAAGTCCGCAGTAAGCAGGAGGCATTCCAAATGGAAACGACAAGCAAGTGGCCTTCACATAATCGACAACAATATAGTTGATTGAAGAATTTAGATCAGCAATCTAATATAAAGTGACATGCCTGCCTCAACAAGAGCATTGTAGATAATATACTTATAGCGAATTTAAAAGAGGTATTTATCTATTCTTATTCTTATACTCCTAAGTACTTGATTTGAAGATTGGCTTCATAGTCTATTGTTCTCAACATCAAAGACAAAGTTATCAAAATTTATTAGGGAACATCACAATAGATGGATGGAGTTCCTTTGTGAGTACGATTTTGATATTTATTATATTAAGGGGAAAAAAATGTTGTAGCCGATGCACTTAGCAGGCGTAGGCATGAATTGTTGGCTTTAACAGTGAAGATAGATCTTCGAGGTCGTATTTTGGAGTTGTTACCTTAGGACATGCTATATAGTGAAATCATTCAGTGTCATGGTCCTTTGAAGGACAACCTTGAGGGATATTCTATAGATATTGATAGGTTGCTTTGATATCATGGACACATTTATGTTCCTCCTTTTTGTGATCTTAGAGAAGTGGTTCTATCTAAGGCTCACAAAGAACCCTATGTAGCTCATCTGGAAGTTAATAAAATGCACATAGACCTTCAGTAGCTGTACTTCTAGGTGGGAATGCGTAAGGATATTGTAGAGTTTGTTGCTTGTTGTCTTGAGTGTCAGAGAGTAAAAGCAGAACACCAACATCCAACAGGCCTATTGTACCCACATGCTATTCCAGAATGGAAGTGGGATGCAATATCAATGGATTTCATTGTGGGATTACCTATGTCTACACATCGACTTGATGCAATTATGGTAACAGTGGAAAAGTTAACTAAGGTTTCCCATTTCTCTCCCATGAGTTCTTATAATGCCACTTTAGTAGCTAGAGTTTTTTTGCATGACATTGTTCGACTGCATGGAATTATGAAGAGGATTATTTCTGATAGAGATCTTGTTTTCACTTCATCCTTTTGGACCACTCTTCAGTAAGGATTGGGAACTCAACTTAACTTCATCACCGCTTACCATCCAGAGACGGACGGTCAAACAAAGAGTGTGAACTAGGTTTTGGAAGATATGCTCAAGATGTATGTTATGGACTAGCAGACTCGTTGAGAGTACTTGTATTTAGTAGAGTTTTCTTATAACAATGGGCATCATAGTTCGCTTTGGATGGCACCATATGAGGCTCTATATGGTAGACCTAGTAGAACTCCTTTGAGTTGGGATCAGATCGAGGATTGGGTCGCATTAGGACCTGAGCTGGTTCAAGAGATGGAAGGTGACTTGCATTCATGAGCAATTGTAGTTAGCTCAAGACCATTAGAAACAATATGCTAATGCCAGGAGGGTTGACCAAGAGTTCCAAGTTGGAGAGAGAGTCTTCTTGTGTGTTTTACCCCATAAGAGCTCTATCCATTATCGAAAGGGTTCTAAGTTGGCACCAAGATTTGTTGTCCCTTTTGAGATACTTGAAAGGATTGGTCTAGTTGCATAGTGCTTGGCATTACCACCTAGCCTTTCTTGAATCCACAATGTTTTTCATGTGTCTTTGCTTAAGAAATATGTTTATGATATATCTCATGTATTGCAGTGGGATTCTCTACAGGTGGCACAGGATGAACAACTAACCTTGGAGCCAGTACGCATATTGCATCAATGAACCTTGGGTCTGCGAGGATGACAGTTGGACCAGGTCAGGGTCTAGTGGGATCCCTACAATAAATCTTCTGCAACATGGAAGGATACAACTAAAATGAGATCTTTATTTCCATATCTTTTTGATAGCTTTCAAGAGGAAACTTGAGACTTGAGGGGGATAATGTAGGGCATAACTAGTGATACTCTAGAGACCATGATTTGATTTTATGTTATGTGGTGTGGTGTTTTGGACATTGTTTATGGGAAAAATTTGGTACATGGATATTGTCATTGTGATTTATTGACACAAAAATTTAATCTACATGTTTAGAAATTTCTTGTTTATTAATGATGTGATATGTTCATTTAATTAATATGGAATTGATCATAATTTTTTTTAGGAAAATGTTTAAAATTCTGCAAGAATGAATGACTTTAATTAGTGATAGATTTTATAATGATTTGATGTTAGGAAATTCTCATGTTATATTATGTGTTTTGATTATTATCTCCAAAAAGAGTACTAATGTTTTATTGAGATGTGTAGGCTAGCAACTAGGTTTTTAAAGATTGGAGGAAAAGTCCAAATGTTTAGAAATATTTTTGATTTTTAATTTATAGTGGGGAAGGGTTTTTATTTTGAGTGTAGTTGTTTTTAATGTTATTTTTTTTTTAAATTTTGGAGGGAATTATATTTTAGTTGTATGGTCCTTTCATTTTGAAAGGAAGCTGAAAAGTTGTGGTGTTTTATTTTAGAAAGGGATTTGATTTGGTTATCTCTCTTCATTCTTTTTGAAATCTTGTTGGATTCTTCATGGGAAATATGGGTGTGTAAGACTGCTAATTTTTATTGGGAAGTGGTTGAAATTACAAAGGAAAGGAATCACATTGAGAAGAAGAATTTGAACGACAGATTTGGATTTGGGATGATTCTAACTTGGACAACCAAGGTAGGCCTGAGATTTGTCTCTTTTATTCTTTATAAGGTTGCACATTGTTGCAGATTTTGTTGTGGTGTTGGGAGTATGTGTATTTTCTTTTATTTATGTTACTCTTGTTTGTGTATGGGGTTTTGTGTGTATGGTTAAGGAGTTGATCTCACTTGCGGGCTGAGAGCCTCCTTCATGTGGGGTTGAGGAGGGTGTGAAGCCTCTCTTGGGGTTGTGTAACAAAATGTGAATATGTGTGGAATGAGACGAGTGGAGGATGGTTATGGTTGTGTGGTGAAATGGAATTGCGGGTGAAGAATGGAGTATGGGAATGGTTGGTTGGGAAGGAGATGCGAATTGGGTATTGTGATTGTGAAGGTTAAATGTTGTAGTTGGAAATGAAAATTAATGAAGTTGCGAAATTTTTTCCCCAAGAGGGAAAGGAATCCCCCTTCTTCCCCTTTGAAGAATCCCAGGCGTGGGTTCTTTGTGAGTGTGTCTATGTTGGTTGTATTGTGTTCAAATTTTTGTAATTGTTTGGGGTTTTCTTCTATGTGATCGTGCAATGTTTTATGTATTATGTTTTGGATTCTCTCTATGTTGTGTTTTTGGAATTTGCCTCTTGCTTGGCGGTGGACGTTTGAGTCCTTTGGATGGGTGGAGAGCAGCTTTGGGTTGCTCTATTTTGTTTTGCAGGTCTAGGAAACAATCTAAGATTGAAGAATAATGTTTAGAAAAAGACCCTATTAGTAATGTTGTTTCTTTATTGTCCAGTTTGTAGATTATGAAGAATCTTTGTCGCTTGTAGCTAAAATATATGTGCCATATTATAAATTTATGTAGAAGCTTTCATTCTAAATTTGTATCATAGCTGTTAACATTGAGCATTGATCTATGTTTCCACAAGGAAAAGGAACCAATTAATCATGTTGTAATCTTGGTGTTGTAATCATAGAACTGAAATGATCTGTTGTTGTTTATGGAAAATCTTTTGTGGTGTGTTGAATATTATAAATATATAGGAGAGTAAATAAATAGATAAAAACTTGAATAGTCTAGAATATATTTTGCATCCGCAATGGATATGTCAATGCTTGCAAGAGAAGATTAAATTTGGGTTTTTACTGTTCATATATGGTTTATATAGTGTATGCTTGTTGCCTAGCTATTGCTTAGAAGTTCTAGCCTCGTTGGCTTACCAAAACTTCACACGATTCTTGTACGTTCCGCGATACATGTGAATGTTGCCAGGCTTACCTGTAGTGCCTCATTCGTTCAACTTCATGCATTATTTTTAAAGAAAGTGCCTAGGATAGGTTTTTGGTGCTAGATACTTAGCATTGGAATTTTAGACACCATTGCGTGGGAGATATCTTGAAATGTTCATTCCATCTTGCAGTGACTATTATCTTTGGTTATCCTTGCTAAATTGTGTTGACTACAAAATTTGTAAATAAAAAAAATAACTAAAGAAACTCCAGTAGTTTAATTTATAGTATATTGTGTTCCATTGTTCTTGTTAATAGAAAAAAATATCTTTTAAGAAAGAACCTCTTATTGTTAAGAAAAGAAAAAACATGATTGAAAGATTGGTTTTATCCCCAATTACAACGACACGTGTAAATTGAGTAAATTGCTCCAGAATTTAGAGAAACTAGAGATTGGAATTTGGTCGATGCTATGTTGATGTCTCTCAGTGCATGATCTTCCTCCATGATTGGCTAGTTTTACTTTTAAATATGCTTGAAACATATATGACTCTCTGCTATTTCTTGAATGGGATTTTCTTTAACTCGATTTCCTTCTAATATTGGAGAATGTTATTCTTTGGGTTTTCACTCTTCCTAAACTCTATTGTCTTTAATTTTTTGCATATGTAGATCTTCTCCATGATACCAAATATGTTTAAAAGAATAAATGTACAAACAATTAAAATAAACTAGAAAATTTTAGAAGAATCTTTTCCTAGAATAAGGTTGTCTCTATTTAAAACGCAAAACAAAAAGTATAAAAAATATGAAGATCTCAAAGGAAATGTAATGTCCCCTTCTAATTAGTCTTCCGAGAATCAAGGGTTTAGCCTATCACGTCAACCCTCGTAGGCTAATGGTTCTAAATAAAGGGTCACTTGGACGTGTGCTTGGTCATTAACTTGCAATGTTGATCACCAGAGTATGGTGGTAGGGTGAATTGTTGTGTTTGGCATGATACTTGTGCTTAAATTTATGATACCTTTTATTTCATCATCTTTGGCCTAGGGACCATGTGTCTTTAAAATGAAGGGGGTCACTTTATATTTTTCAATTACTATTCATCCATAAAGCTAAGAAGTTATAACTTAAGTGAATAGTGCTCACTTTTTATGAATAGTGTTTTTCAATGAAAAATTATAAAAAGAAAGAGGAGAAGTTCAACCCTCTCATGCATTGAGTTATTTTCTTGCTTTGGCTTGTGAGTTGGGAGTTTGGGGAAGAGGGAGACTAGGGTTTGCTGATTTCTGCAGTGGGTGAGCCTGAAGGGGGCTTGGTTTTCATTTATGAGCAGCTTGAGGGTGTACAATACCACTTTAAGGTTGCTGGTCTGAGTTTGTATGCAAATCTAGGTGACATTAGGACCTAATGGCGAAGTTTAAGAGCTGATTTTTGAGTAGGGGTTGTAGCCATAGACTCCATTTTGGTTTGTGCTATTGTTGTTCATTTTTTGGAGCATTTGTGGACTGATTTGTGGAGCTATAGCCAGCCGTCCCATCCTTGAGGGTTTAGCAACAAACAAAAAAAAGAAATGCCTCTCTAAAGAGGCTGCAATCACTTCAAAAAGGGGCGCCCTTTCCCTAGGAAGCTCTCCAATTTGGATTTTGGTGGGAGAAGTTCGTCTTTCAAGAGTTGTGTGCACCTCATTGGGGTTTTGTACTATAGCAAATCACTATTCACTATGTTGTATGGCTGTAAGTAAAATCTATGGCATAAGATGTATCTTGTTTTGAATATGATGTAAGTTATCTATCTTATGTAATATTTTATGTAATGAAGAAAGCATCTTGGCTATCAAATTGAGTCATTACTCGAGTTATCTCAGTAGATTGGTTTTTTAAAAGTTCCTATTGTATGTATATGCTTATTAGTATCGTTAGCATTATTGGCATCAAACTCAAAAACAAAAAAATAGAAGAAATACAAAACCAAACAAAAAAAACCAGACCTAATGAATCTCAGTGAAAATAAATCAGTAGAGTGGTGGTTCACTATAGTGGTATTAGAGCCTTGATCCTACCAACCTGGATGGTCAAAGTTTCACATGAGAGGTCATACTAGGTACTACACTCACAGAAGGGCGGAGCAAGTAGACAATTGGCAAGAGGATAACCCGTTTGAGGATATACCAGTAACAGAAATGGGTGACAAGGAAGAAGGTCCACTAAGAAATGAAAGAAGAAATGAGGAAAACAATGAAGACAAAGATGTTAGAGAGCTTTTTGAGCGGATGACTCCGGATTTTGAAGTGTTCACAACAACAATGTAGTAGTTTATTCCGCAAATACAATAGAACAGGGTCGCAGAGGATAATAGGAGTGTGGCTGGGACACCTAGGGAATATTGTGCCCCTTCATGTACTGTGGATAAGCCTGTTAGGGTTAGAGATGGCAGATCTAACAATTAAATGTAGATTTTATATAATAAACAGAGAAACTAAAACATACACAGAATAAATCATAACACAGAGAATTTAACGTGGTTCACCCAATCCGGGCTACATCCACCAAACCGCAGCCATCCAATACTTTTATTATCTAGTAAAAAACCCTATTACAATCTTGCAAATAATCACGTTTTTCATCATACTGAAATACCCATCCGAACCCCCTTTTTACCAAGATTAGAAGCTTCCAGATTTTAGGGTTCTACAAAATCAGATTTTTCTTTTTCCATTGATTTTTCCCTTTTTTCGGTGATCATGTGAAAAAATAGGAAGAAAATTTTTCTCGGGGGCTGCCCGAACCCCAGCCCGACCCCGGACCCTGGCAAGGACAGGGGGCCGGGGTGTATAGTATACCATGGGCTATACAATATAGCATGATTAGTCGCCACATACCAACAAAGCCAACATGACCTACCTTTTTGAGAAATGAAGGGGAAGAGGTGAATGTTGAAGAAGTTGGTGAACCAATGTTTGTTGATGATATGATGGAAAAAAATGATGAGTGGGAGTTGTTGACACCTCAGGTGAGAGAACACATAAGCTTTGATAGGTTTCTGAGTCAAAGAAGAGAGCATTATAGAGAAAGACCAAACTAGAGACCAAGAGGACAAAACATAGATCAACACAGTAACCTTATGCATGCTACCAAAAAACTCACGTTACCTACATTTGATGGTAGTGGGACGGTTACAACTCAGTCTTGGGTTCATAAGTTGGACACTTTCTTGAGCCTCCGACCTATGGTAGAGATAGATGCAATTAAGTATGTCACCTTACACTTGGAGGGAGTAGCGCATGATTGGTGGTATCATGGGATGGTCACATTACAACATAACCACATCACCTCTTACCAAGAGTTTGTGGATCGGTTGGTTGAACGTTTCAACAAGAAAGATTCAAAAACGTATTTCATAGACCTAGCTCAACTCAAGCAAGTTGGGAGTTTGGAGGGATATATAGGTGATTTTCAACGGTTATTAGTTATGGTTCCCAACATATCAGAAAGAAGATTAGTTGTATTATTCATCAAAGGTCTGTCAGAACCGTTGAGAGGTTGGATCAAAGCTTTTGTTCCGCCGACCATACATGAGGCTATGAGAAAAGCGAGAAGCATGGAACTTGCAGCCCCACAAAGCAAGTTCTCATCTAAAGAATCCTCTTCATACAAGGACGACAAATCATTCTCTAAGAAGAATGAGAAATCAGATTCTAAAGGGAAATTAGTAGCTCCGTTAGACAAAGAGACCATCAATGAATTGCACAAGAAGAGGTTGTGCTTCTATTGCAAATGACCCTATGATGCAAACAACGACTGTCCTTTGAGGCCTAAGGGGAAGGCTAACCAAGTAATGTGGGAATTTTATGAGGACTCAGAATCTAAAAAATCAGACTAGCACTCTGAGCATGAGGAATCCGAGGTGGGAAAATCCAAAAATGAGGTTGAAAATGATGTTGAAACAAAGGAGGAAGTAAAGCTTCAAGAAGTACGTCTCACTAGCATACAACGAGAGGGCTCTTTCTGAATGCGAGGGGTTTTAGCTAGAAAAAAAATCATTACCTTGTTGGATACAGGTGCCACGCATAATTTTATTAATGCTAGGTTGGCTGAGAGGCGTGGGATTAAGACTAAAGAATTTGAGGGCATAATAGTGAAGGTCGTGGATGGCTACACTCTCAAGTGTGATAAGATGATTGCAGATCTTCCTATGCAATTAAATAATTATTATTTTAAGGTAGATTTCTATGTGGTGAATATGGGAGACACTAATATGGTTCTAGGGATGAAATGGCTTCGTGACGTTGGAGAGTTTACCCTTAACCTTCATGATATGGAGATGAGATTTAATGTGGATGAGAGGAACCATGTGTTGAAAGCCATCTGAGATAGAAGTTTCAGAATGATATCTCTCAGTAGAATGGAGAGACTCATGTGACATGAAATGATCAAGTGGGCAACTAAGTGTATGTTGATGCCATCACAAGAGGAGCAACAAACCTCAGTTTATCATCCCGACATATAGGAGTTGAGGATTAAACATGCTAAGGTGTTAAGTGATATTCCACCTAGTAGACCACCAAACCACGGTATTGATTACATCATTGAGTTGGAGGAGGGTGCTAAGCTCATGATTGTCACACCCTACAGGAATCCTAAGTGACTTAAGGATGAAATAGAAAAAACCATTAAGGAGCTGCTCACTATGGGACATATTAGGCCTAGTAAGTCACCATTCTCCTCATCCATTGTGTTAGTGAAGAAAAAGGATGGTACCTTGCGTATGTGCATTGATTACAAATTACTAAATAAAAGGACAATAAAAAATAGGTATCCTATTCCCCGGATTGATGAGTTGATAGATGAGTTATATGGTGCCCATTTTTTTTCAAAAATAGACTTGAGATCGGGGTATCATCAGATTCGTGTGAGGGAGCAAGACATTGAGAAAAAATCCTTCCATTGTCATTGTGGACACTTTGAGTTTGTGGTTATGCCATTTGGGTTGACCAATGCACCTGCTACATTTTAATCCACTATGAACAGGGTCTTCCAGTCACAACTGAGGAGGTTCGTGCTAGTTTTCTTCGACGACATTTGGTGTACAACAAGACATGGGGTGAGCATATTGGCCATCTAGACGTCGTATTAGATATCCTTGGCAGGGAATCTTTGTATGCCAAGAAATCCAAATGTGATTTGGGCATGATAGAATTGTTGTACTTGGGCCACATCATCAGTGCAAAGGGAGTGCGTATAGACCCTACCAAGGTTCGGGCTATCATTGAGTGGCCGATACCCAAGAGCCTTACTCAACTTAGAGTATTTTTGGGCTTGTGTGGGTTCTACCATAGATTCGTGAGTGGATATTCATGGCACACAACACCCCTTATAGATTTAACAAAGAAAGGGGCATTTGTTTGGACTCCAGAGGCACATGATTGTTTTGAGAAGTTCAAACAACTATTGACCACTTGTCCAGTTCTTGCTTTTCCAGATTTCACTAGACCATTTGAGCTACAATGTGATCCATCTGGTGAGGGAATTGGTGTCGTCCTTATGCAGGACAAACATCCAACAACATTTGAGAGTAGAAAACTATGGGGTCTAGAGAGGAGCTACAATATCTATGATAAGGAGATGTTGGCCATTATGCATGCATTGGCCAAATTCAAGCAGTATCTTGTGGGCAACAAGTTTGTTGTCAAGACGAATCATAACAGTTTGAGACATTTCCTAGGACAGCAGGATCTCAACGATCGTCAGTAGAAGTGGGTGAGAAAATTACAATCATATGACTTTGACATTGCCTATGTCAAAGGGTCCTAGAATGTGGTTGCTGATGCCTTGTCTCACCGTCCACATTTGAGCTCCATGGTCAAGATTTTAGAGAATTGGAGACATCTAATTACAAAAAAGTATGCCAAAGACTCTTGGGCTTCTGGAATCATTGAAGGTTCAGTGCAGGATGGTAGATATTCAGTTGTAAATGATCTTATCATTTACAAAGGGGGGATCTTTTTGACCCCAAGATCAGAGATGAACACAGTATTAAGGGCCTTTCACGATGCACCTATGGCCAGACATCCTGGGTATTTCAAAACTTACAGGTAGGTTTGAGAGTGTTTCACTTGGAAGGGACTCAAGTTAGACGTCCTTTGGTATGTTAGAGAGTGCTTGGTTTGTCAGCAGAATAAATAGGAACACAACTTTCCTACTGGATTACTTCAACCACTTCCAATTCCTGACAGGGAGTGGGAATGCTTGTCAATGGATTTCATTACGGGCTTGCTGAGAGCCCAGGGTAGAGACTGTATTTATGTAGTTGTTGATCACCTCACAAAATATGCTCACTTCTTTCTGATAGCAGCTACATATTCAACTACACAAGTAGAAGAGTTGTTTTTCTGTGAGGTATTCAGGTTGCATGGGCTACCTCAGAGCATTGTTAGCGACAGGGATAGTCAGTTCTTGAGTCACTTTTGGTAGGAGCTATTCAAGCTTTTTGGGATCGAGCTTACTCCGAGCACTAGCTACCACCCGCAGACAAATGGTTAGACGAAGATTGTAAATAAATGGGTGGAAGGATACCTCTAAAACTATATAGTAGGGCAGCAAAAGGGTTGGGTGAAGTGGATTCATCTTTGTGAGTACTGTTATAATACCACTCACCACATGTCAATTTAGATGTCTCCATTCATGGCCTTATATGGGTACGAGGCGCCAAACTTTCTTGATTTATTGTTGAGTGACAATAGAGTGCCCAATGTTGGGGATCTTTTACAAGAGAACCAAGATACAATGAGAGCTCTTTGTGAAAACATTCAAAAGGAACATAATCAACAAAAATAGTATGCAGACCAGAGGAGAGTGGAGCATTCTTTTGAGGTTGGGGACATGGTGTATCTGATGCTACAACCTTATCGCTAGTCTACTCTCAGGAAGAGTGGTGCAAAGAAACTGAAACCTTGGTACTATGGACCCTTTAGGATCATCAGGCGAATCAACGAGGTGGATTATGAGTTGGATCTACTAACAAATAGCAAGGTACACAATGTATTCCATGTGTCGCACCTCAAGAAGGCATTAGGACATCGTGTTGTTCCTTTGATAGCGTTACCACCCCTAGATGATGAGGGGAAATTGATTTTGGTTCCTAAGGAAATATTAGATGTTAGAGAGAGATAGTTGCGGAGATGGGTCATTAGGGAATACCTGATTAAATGGAAGGACTTGCTAGTAGAAGATGCTACCTGGGAGAGCAAGGACATTCTACAACATCCAGAGTTGAGATTGCTTGGGGACAAGCAATTTCAGGGAGGGTGAACTATAATGTCCCCTTCTAATTAGTCTTCTGATAACCAAGGGATTAGCCTATCACGTCAACCCTCATAGGCTAATGGTTTTGGATAGAGGGTCACTTGGATGGGTGCTTGGTCATTAACTTGTAGTGTTGATCACCAGAGTATGGTGGCAGGGTGAATTGTTGCGTTTGGAATGATACTTCTGCTTAAATTTATGATATTCACCTTTTATTTCATCATCTTTGGCCTAGGGACCATGTGTCTTTAAAATGAAGGGGGTCACTATATTTTTCAGTTACTATTCATCCATAAAGTGAAAAAGTTATAACTTAAGTGAATAGTGCTCACTTTTTATGAATAGTGTTTTTCAATGAAAAATTGTAAAAAGAAAGAGGAGAAGTTCGACCCTCTCATGCATTGAGTTATTTTCTTGCTTTGGCTTGTGAGTTGGGAGTTTGGGGAAGAGGGAGGCTAGGGTTTCCTGATTTCTGCAGTGGGTGAGCCTGGAGGGGGCTTGGTTTTCATTTATGAGGAGCTTGAGGGTGTGCAATACCACTTTAAGGTTGTTGGTTTGATTTTGTATGCAAATCTTGGTGACATTAGGAGTTGTTGGTGAAGTTTAAGAGCTGATTTTTGAGTAGGGGTTGCAGCCATAGACTCCATTTTGGTTTGTACTAGTGTTGTTCATGTTTTGGAGCATTTGTAGACTGATTTGTGGAACTACAACCAATCGTTCCATCCTTGAGGGTTTAGCAGCAAACAAAAAAAAGAAATGCCTCTCTAAAGAGGCTGCAATCACTTCAAAAAGGGGCGCCCTCTCCCTAGGAAGCTCTCCAATTCAAATTTTGGTGGGAGAAGTTTGTCTTTCAAGAGTTGTGTGCACTTCATTGGGGTTTGGTATTGTAGAAAATCACTATTCACTATGTTGTATGGTTGTAAGTAAAATCTATGACATAAGATGTATCTTGTTTTGAATCTGATGTAAGTTATCTATCTTATGTAATCTTTTATGTAATGAAGAAAGCGTCTTGGCTATCAAATTGAGTCATTACTCGAGTTATCATTAGAATTATTAGCATCAAACTCAAAAACACAAAAAAAGAAGAAATACAAAACCAAACAAAAAAAATCAAACCTAAAGAATCTCAGTGAAAACAAATCAGCAGAGTGGTGGTTCACTACAAGAAACGTTCTCAAGAATTTCATGGATTTTCTGCCACATATACATTCTTGCATTATCTTATGTTAGTGTTGTTTCCTGTAAAGCTCGCATTATTATGTTGGAAATAGGATGCCATTTAATTGCAAATCCTAAACATTAATTATTTCATGTATCTCCTAGATTCTTGGAATGTGTTCAACAACACTAAGATTAGGATGAGATTAATTATTTGGATGAAATAAATAATGAAATTGACATTTGTAGTTAATCCTAAATAATAGGAGCATGTGGGTGCACACATGGTAAGGTGAAACTCACCTTGTGTTCAGTTAACTATACAGAGTAACAGTTAACACTTCTGAATGCATGTAAAGATCCTAGGAGTAAGGATTTGATGTTTGCATGTTTGAAGTTTAGTTAAGTTAAGTTCAAATTAGTTCAGTTCAATTCAGTTCAGTTCAGTTCAGTTCAGTTCAATTCATTTCAGTTTAGAATCAGTTCAGTTCAGTTCAGTTTAGTTTAGTTTAGTTTAGTTTAGTTCAGTTTAGTTCAGTTATGGTTCAATTATCTTCAGTTGCATGCAAGTGCATGTTGCATGCATGTTGGTTATTTTGAGTTGCATGCAGTTAGCTTTAGTTAACTTGGAGTGTGTGGCTAATAACATTGAGTTGTATGACAGATAACAGGGACTACCTCTAGTTAATAGGGGATGACCATTCTTGCATGAATGTTGTTGAGTAAATGTTTCAGTTAACTAGAAATCACTTGGAGCCAACTTGGGCTTCAAGATGCTTTCTTGGATTTACCTCTCATGCATGATAAGATATTTCTAAAGGCTCAGTTAAGTAGGATTACTTAAGGGCACCAACTTTGAGGAAGAGCTTTGGAATTATCACCGAAGTGAAGGAGAAGTTGTGGCTTCAGTTTGGGACGCCCAAATGGATGAAGCACATGTTTTAGCATTGTTCTTCACAGGATAACCCTATTTGCATGAGATAGGCGTACCTTTTAGGGATAGGGCTTGTGCATTGTAATTGTAACTCATGTTGAGTTTACAAAGTTGATTAAAGCCTATATATCTCAAGCAAGTTGAATAGGGTTGTGAGAGTTATTATTGCAGGTTGTGAAGAAGATTGGTGAAGACGAAGAAGCATTCTCAAGCAAGAATTGAGCTATTGTAATTCAAAGATTGAATAATAGAATAATTCTTGGTGGAGTTTTTTCCCGAAAGGGTTTCTCCACGGTATATCTTGTGTGATCTTTCTAATATCCTATCTAGTTCTTCTATCAACTTCTCTCTTCATTCTACAACAATAAAATGAATTAATCAAGATAATCATCCACAAAGAATATATGTAACAAAGAAAGAGCTTACTTAGATCAGAAATATTAAAGTTTTACAGAGTATTAAGCTAAGAAAACACCTCATTTAATAACATTTGGTATCAGAGCCGAGGTTGGGTAGAGTATTGGGATTCCTTTCTCTTAAAATATTGGAGGTTTTTTGGGCTTAGTGGGAGCTTTTATTAGTTTTGCTATTGCTGATTTTGAAAAAAATAAGTTTGTTACAGAGGTCATTGAGAGCTTGGATTCACAGGTTTGGTGTGAGCTTATGACAGAAATGGGGTTTTGATTATGTGCATCATGATGCCATGGGATTTCTCAGTATCACGGTTATGTGGGAGCATTTGGCAATGATGTGGATCCTTGGTTGTAGGATGGTTTTGTTATTATGTCATGGTATACTCTTGATTAGTGGTTTAGAGTTGTGGCATAATACATCTTATGATAATTATGATCATGAGGAAATATCTGAAATTCCATATTCTTTTGACAGTGATGGTTTGATGTTTATCTTGTTGCCATGTATAGCTCGGTATCACGGTTCAGTGGGAGCTTTGGTAAGGTATAGTGATCTTCATGGAGAGGATGGTAGTCACGATGCCATGTGTAAACTCAGTACCACAGTTCAATGGGAGTGGTTGGAAATGACTTGGATGCATCATTGGTAAGGTTATCTCCATGTGATTAGAGATATGGTTTCTATGTTTAGAGTATATTTGTTATTGATGTCATGGTTTACTCTTGATATGCATTTAGAGTTTGGCATATTACATGGTTCTCTTGAGACTAGGATGTATAAGTATGTTATGGTGCATGTGATCTCCTAAGAGGAGATGGTTTGGTTAGATCATGGATGTCATGTTTATGTTCCTGATTCATGATTGGAGCTTTGACAATGATCTTGTGTAGTTCTCTTAAGTTTTGGGTACATTAATCATTTGCTTGATTACTTCATGAAAGTGTTGTGTTGCATTTGGAGTTTGGCATGGATTGGTTGGTTATAGGTCCTCATGGATACTTGGAGAAATAGGTGAGGCTGGATTTCTCTTATGGTAAGAGACATTTGTTGGAATGGTTACTTGTAAGAATTTTTTTTTAACAAAAAAGACCGAGGAGCCTACACCTTGGTTGAATGTGAATTCAACACACTCGGTGGTTTAGCATACCTCTAAGAGGTGGTTTGGATATAGAGGCTTGTGAAAGGTAATGGTTTGGTTGATAATGGGAAGGTATTAATTGAGAAAGTTAACACTTTAATTAATGTTACAGATTATCTTATGAAACCATACATAAGTTCTCTTGGTTTTAATCATTTGCTTGGAAGCTTCATGATTATGCAGGTTGCATTTGAAGTTAGCATGGATTGATTAGTTGGTGCAAGAAGGCCATTGGCCTTGAGTCTTGTACTTGCTTTTATTATTCCTTGTTTAGAATAATTGCAATGTATAATGTCAAGTGGGAAATGTTGGAAATAGGATGCCATTTAATTGCAAATCCTAAACATTAATTATTTCATGTATCTCCTAGATTCTTGGATGTGTTCAACAACACTAAGATTAGGATGAGATTAATTATTTGGATGAAATAAATCATGAAATTGACATTTGTAGTTATTCCTAAATAATAGGAGCATGTGGGTGCACACATGGTAAGGTGAAACTCACCTTGTGTTTAGTTAACTATACAGAGTAACAATTAACACTTCTGAATGCATGTAAAGATCCTAGGAGTAAGGATTTGATGTTTGCATGTTTGAAGTTCAGTTTAGTTCAGTTCAGATCAGTTCAGATCAGTTCAGTTCAATTCAGTTTAGAATCAGTTTAGTTTAGTTCAGTTCAATTCAGTTCAGTTCAGTTCAGTTCAGTTATGGTTCAGTTATCTTCAGTTGCATGCATGTTGGTTATTTTGAGTTGCATGTAGTTAGCTTTAGTTAACTTGGAATGCATGGCTAATAACATTGAGTTGTATGATAGATAACAGGGACTACCTCTAGTTAACAGGGGATGACCATTCTTGCATGAATGGTTTTCAGTAAATGTTTCAGTTAACTAGAAATCACTTGGAGCCAGCTTGGGCGCCTAAGATGCTTTCTTGGATTTACCTCTCATGCATGATAAGATTTTTCTGAAGGCTCAGTTAAGTAGGATTACTTAAGGGCGCCAACTTTGAGGAAGAGCTTTGGAATTATCACCGAAGTGAAGGAGAAGTTGTAGCTTCAGTTTGGGACGCCCAAATGGATGAAGCACATGTTTTAGCATTGTTCTTCATAGGATAACCCTATTTGCATGAGATAGGCATACCTTTTAGGGATAGGGCTTGTGCATTGTAATTGTAACTCATGTTGAGTTTACAAAGTTGATTAAAGCCTATATATCTCAAGCAAGTTGAATAGGGTTGTGAGAGTTATTATTGCAGGTTGTGAAGAAGATTGGTGAAGACAAAAGAAGCATTCTCAAGCAAGAATTGGAGCTATTGTAATTCAGAGATTGAATAATAGAATAATTCTTGGTGAAGTTTTTTCCCGAAAGGGTTTCTCCATGGTATATCTTGTGTGATCTTTCTAATATCCTGTCTAGTTCTTCTATCAACTTCTCTCTTCATTCTACAACAGTAAGATGAATTAATTAAGATAATCACCCACAAAGAATATATGTAACAAAGAAAGATCTTACTTAGATCAACAATATTAAAGTTTTACAAAGTATTAAGCTAAGAAAACACCTCATTTAATAACATATTATAATTGAGAAATCATGCTTTATGAATTTGTCATCTTCTTCTTAGGCAGGAAAAAAATTTCAACAACTTGATTGAAACTTTCATTTCATTATTCTCTCCTTTATTGAAAAATCGTGCATCATCATTCGACTGACAAGGAATAAGTAGAATGATTTCAGAGATTTCTGCAAACATTTATTCATAGTATATAATTTGACATGGCAATTTACTTGAACACACAAGCTATATCAATTAATTGTTCCCTAACTTTATCAAATAATTGTTTTCCTTGTGTCACAATTTTTACAAAAAGGTGTTAATATTAGAAGTATGTCAACCATGCATTTGTTGGTAAAATTGTCTATCATAAATTTAAGCTTAGGATTGATATTGACAGAAACTAACTGATATAATCTACATATAGTTGTGGCAGGCAATGACTCCTCACATTTGTCATATCCTTAACATTAGAAGTACTTAAAAAAAAACATATACGTAAGTAGTTTATCTTTCACCTGACTAAGTTGATCTTTTCCTTAAGTTTAGATGGATTGTAGTGTTTCTTTCATGTTACTTTTGGGAGGGAATTACAAATACACTTAAATTCATGAGCTGAATATTAATTCCCTTTGAACTAACAAACAACATTTTGTTACACTCCCAACCTCATTGGTCTTGTCCATCACATCGAAGTAGAAGGAATATTTCCACTGGACTCTCCTTGACCTCTGCATCACACAAATCACCTTTTAGCTTAGGCATGAAGCCATTTTTAATGGATTCTCTAGTCCTTATTGCCCCTATGGTGTGTAAGTCATTTGCCCAAAACTACTTTTACAACCTTTTAGCACACCTTTCAACTTATCATTAAATATCCTCTTCAACTTGTAGTCCAACACTTGCCTTAGACACTTTTTGTACCTTCCAACATTGGGACTTACCATAGCTTGGGGTCAAATTACTATGCGCTTAGTCCTCTAGTGTTCATAGGGTTATGAATAGTTAACTTGTGGCTACCTTAACTCTTAATTAAGCTATATGATTATTATTACATTTTTATTTAGATAATTACATTTATATTCTTATTTATATTTAGGTATCTAAATTGGCTTGGGTGACATTCAAGGCATAAGTAGGGTGTATGTAGGAGCTAGTGGTTAGTTTGTCAACATCATATTTTGAATTGTGTTCTTATTAGAGATATTTGGAGGTTCACCCCTCAAAGTGAATTTTTCTTTTGCTAGGTGAAATTGGTCTAGGGGGCCATACCCATATATTGAAGCATAGAGAAAAACATTAATTTTTCAGTTGCTCCGTCTGGAAGGGCCATTTTACAAAAATACCCATAGGGGTGTTAAGACAAAATCCCATTTTGAGGATCGTACATGAGTCTAGTGTTATCCTACAACTTCCTATCCACATTTCATGCTATAACTAGAGAAAATAGTGCAACAACTATAGATAGTTTAAAAGTTTGTCAAACCATTTTTAATCTTGTTGGGAAATATCCTTCTCCTCGTCACTTTTAGAAGACACATCGTTGACAACAAATTCCCAATTGATACTTGCAGAAGGCAAGGCCCTAGTGACAAAACTAACTCATTTCTCCATATAGATTGATGCTTCCGTATTTAATCATTTGTCCCAATTGTTAAGATTATGAAGGGAATCCAAAGAGTTGTGACACCACTTTTCACCTTAAATTTGTTTAAGTATTAGCAACAAATTTAATAGATTAAATATTTTAAGGTAATTTAAAAGATGTAATATTACTAAAATGATGTGAATAACTATTATAGATTAACCAATGTAACTATAATATGTGATAACTGGACAAGGATTCTAATGTAAATAGTTAACATACTAAATTTAACACACATCCATTTAATTCATATAGATTAACACCAAAGCATATACTTAATATTCTAAAAATATTTTATAGTCAATTATTTTCAATACTTATTTGAATAACAACACTTGGAAAAGCCACTCACTCTAGGAAGATGTCAGTGGTATTGGTTCTTGCTATGGAACAATCTAGGAGGAACAAAGCGTACTACAATGCTCTACACAAGTGTCGGTTCAACAAAACAATGTCCAATACAAGTGAAAATACCCAAGCCCTAGCTAGGACAGTCCTAAGTGTACTATGTTCCTTGGGTTGGACACATGTTGTGTGCCCCCTTCTCCAATGCCCATAGCTCACCAAACCACTTTCTTCTTCCTTGAATGTTCTCCATGCCTTTCTGAGTCTCACATAAAGGCTTTATATAAGCCTTAAGGGGTGGTTTCCAAACCATCACACCTTTTCACAAAGGTTTCCTTTTAATAATATTTAAATAAATAATTATTCTTCCCCTTTTTACAATTTTTTTATACATATCTTTATTAATCTCTTTTAACCAACAAATCATAATATCCTTTATATTTCTATATCCCTTTTAATTTTAAAGGGTTATTTCATAGTTTTCTCTCATCTTGGGGAAAAAGTCACATAACAAGAGTAGTTGGGATAGAATTGTAAACTGACCAAAACCCTCCGTGTGGATGAAACCCAACACCTATAACATCATCTAAATTGGATCTAAGCCCTCGACACCATCTTCAATGATTCAACAACCACCTTGATTACCTCTTTTGATTCCTGGACTTTCAAGAACACAACTACAAACATTGAATAAATGTCTGCATTGACTTTGTATCTATATGTTGTGGTAAGGAAGAGATCTCCTAACATCACCTAAACTACAAGGATCATAATTTGAGCACTAATCATGAAAACATTCCTGAAATGAATATTAGAAATTTCCCCCTAAAATAAATTTTCTTCTTTGCAATTAGCCTTACTATAGTATCCATTTTCTTAGAAGTGAAAATGCAACATGGTTGCAAATGAGAAACAACAATAATAAAATGGCCTCACAACCTCTCCTCATATCTTCCCATAAAGATGCAAGTATTAGAGATGAAATCAAAGGATATCTAACTTCAATGCACATGTATAGCCACCTATCTCACTACTGTTTTGAAGAGCTTGAACTAGGTCGTATGTGCCCCATGTCTAATAACTCATTAATTTACTTCTCAATCTCCTTGTATCTCCTAGGATGCCAATAAGGAGTAGTGATGATGAGTTATTCTCCTTCCTCAAGCTCAATCACATGCTAAAATCCCCTATCTAGTCATTAACCAAGAGGAATTTTGTCGAACACCTTGCTATGTTTATCCAAGATGGAATAAATACCAACATGGAAGGACCTCCTATCCTTGGATGGATGTGTATATGTAATCAATCATTTTTCTTCCTAAACCACTTATTCTCTACGGAAAAATCTCTCCATCCTCTTGGTTGAATCTATCATAGGAATTCGTTGGAAAGGCCACAAAGAACTACCTACTTCCCATGAAATTTGAATTTTAACTCCAAGGTATGATAATTTTGTGTGTATTCACCAAGTGAGTGCAACCATTACACTCCCAATACCAACTTTGTCTCACCAATGCCAATCACATAGAAATCATCTCACATCTTCTGTCCTCCTAGAGTCAACTCCAACTGTTGAATTCAGTAGCATGGAGTAGTATACCCATCCACCATTGTAACAATAAAGCCTTCAAAATAAATTTTCTCAAACCAATCTTAGCCACCAAACCTTCATAAATGAAGTTGTGGGTGGCCCCACTATCAATCAAATCTGTCACCCTTTTTCCTTTTAAGACTCCTCCAACATGAAAGGAGTGATATCTAGGTGCACGTGAGAGTGATACAAGTCCTCTTCCTGGATACTCTCCTCCTTGGTTTTCATGCTCCCCCTTATCCACAAAAACCTCAACCTCAAGCTAGTCTACCTCTAAATCTTCATTGGAAACCACTTATATGTAATTTATTTGTCCCTTTCCCAAACACCTATGACTTAGCTTATGTGGGTCTCTATAATTGAAGCATAATTTTTTCCTTTGAAGTTCATTCTTAGACTCCTCAATATTGTTTGGTTTTGGGGGTAGTGACTTAGGTTGAGGGAAAATCTTCTGAGGAGGCTTCCTATGTTGAATCAATGGTGCATTATTGGAGTATAATTTTCTTTTGGTCATTGAATCCTCCAAATTTGGGGCTCCCCTAATGACCTCCTACAATCAATTTGGGTCAAATGCCCTTACCAAACCATTGAGTGGTTTGGATAGGCCCTCTACAAAAATAATTATGAGCCTCCTCTTTGTCACATCTAGAACCATCAATGATAGCCTTTGAAATTATTTAACATATTGTTCCACTATGCCCTCTTGCCTTAGTTTTTCTAGCTCTCTAAAGTGTATCGTTGGATCCTTCCTATCAATTATCTCCACAATCATTGGCTGATGTCCTCTGAGCTAGTGATTAAGTCATGTTCTTGGGTCACCATGACATGGTATCACCACTCGTGGGCTACACCTTCAAGATGCAAAGTTACAAACTTGACGAATTCTTCAAACATGGGGTTGAAAGAGAAGTATGTATCCAATTTTCTGCAACCATGCTCTAGCTGAACATCCTGATCCATCAAAAGTAGGTATTGTAATATTCCACAAACATTGTTGGATGTCTCTATGAGGCCTATCTTCGTACCTTCTCCTCCTATTCCCATCTCTTGTCTTCATGTCATAATACTCCATGAATGTCATGTAATGAAAAATGATTGGACATAGTGCACTACAATCAACATGATACCTTGCCATCTCACCATCAAAATGAGGTGGTACTTGCTACTCTTCTTCAAGTGGGTCTTCTTATTTTTTCAATATATTTAGCTCTAAATGTCTTGGTTGGAGGATTGATTGAAACTTCATCATTGGTAAAGTGACTTCCTTCAACACCATTGGAGTTAAACCTCCCAACACTCCATTGCTAGTTCATTCCCCTCATGTTCCTCACTACATTTTCCATAGATTCCCTTATTGAGGACTGTAATTCTCTATCCAACTCTTTGTTTTCATTTCTAATGACCACTTGGAGGTTGATTTCCCCATTCTTTTCACCCATGGCTTCTTCCTTTTTTCTTTCCCTTCATTGGTACTTGATTTCATGATCACTCTTCTACATAAACTTTCATCACACACCCACAAGCTGGAAAAAAAGAGAGGCTTTGATATCATTGAAATGATATCTACACTTAGATATAGGGTTTATGTGTAAACTCAGTTTAAATGTTAAAGCAAAAGTACAATAGCTAGCCTTGTCGGTTAGATTATTGTTAATAATTACTATACCAAATGCTCTTTAATTTTTAATTGGTAAATAAGAATAGTTCATAAATCAATCTACAAAAGAAATATACTAGGAAGCAAGTATACATTTGGAACTAAATTTAACAATCTTTTGTTGATCATAAAATGTGTACATATAATTCCTTGCTGACCAACAACCACTTGGAATAGTATACATATCTATTGTGATAGTGTTGGGAAAATGTTAGGTAGAATTGGGAACCCTATTTATATTTTTAGTAATCCTTATGAGGGTGGCTAGATGGAAGGAGTACTAGCTTCATACAAAACTTGTTGGAGATTAGGGAACAACTCCCTTTCCAACACCAAATAGTAGTCAACTTGAGCGGTCAACCCCTCAAAACTTCAATCATCTCACTTCCAGGTTGTTCAAACCTTGGTACAAACTCAAAAGGGGCTTCTAAACCAACAATAAGTACACCCTAACAAATTATATACCTTCACCATTCAATTATTTAATCACTAATAAACCCTAATTAGGCGAACTAGGGTTGTGTGCTCTTCGAAGTCCTTCCAAACCTTGATTGTGACCCGCTAATTGGCTACACTTAGATTTGTGATAGGTAGTGAGCTAAAAAATGTTTCCAAAATCCTGTAACATAACTATGATAGATAAAATGTAGACCCAAATACAATTTCCTTTCAAAGCTAATTATGAGTTATCAAAGTTAAGAGACTTGATAAGATTCTAGATCAGGGTTTTTTGTCCTGACTTGAGTTGGTAGTTAGGGTTTCCATCCCAATTGACCATCTTGAGAAAAAAAACTCAAAAAACATCCCAAATCTCCATAAGTTATTCCCAACCAACAAAAGTTTATTTATACTTGCTTGAAAAATGGTTCTAGGAGCCCAAACTAGGTCGACCAACAATAAAAATATATTTATTTTTACTTATTTATTTATTTAAATATGGGTCAACCCAAGTCTAAGCACCCAATTTAAATTTTAAAATATTTTATTATATTTATTTATTTAAATATTTTGGGTGTTTAAAAACACCTTTTATTCATGGTTGGTAGACCTAGCTAACGAGAGAACATGACAAGAGGGATTAATAATTTTAGTTAACTTCGTCTCTTTTATGGTTGAGTATGAAAATTTTCAAGCTTCTCTCTACACCCAAGAGCACAACCAATTGCATAGAAATTGTTTACCTAGTATTTTTTCGTGGGCCAATGAATTAAGGCTCAAGTCTTTCAATGATACTTGTGTGCTCAAATCCCTACAATAGTGAAAATGAAAAATTATGGTGGAGAGCATGTATTACCCTTGACTAAATGCACAAAAAAATAACTACCAATTTAATACAACTTTAAACACATACATTCAAATTGAAATATCCTAGTATGGTACATATAAATATGCTAACAATAGATATTTTATGGATTCTTTTGTTTAAATACATACACTCATTGAAATGAATGCTAGATTAATACAATTTATGGTCATGATAATGCTCTAGTCTTTTTGGAACTCTATACCACATATTAATCACTAAGGTTTATTGTTTGAAGGTAATTAGATTAAAATTCATGTAGGTTTCATCTCCAAGCATGAAAATTGCTAAAAAGCAACATCACATTCTTGGGAATGAAGTTGAATTTTATTTTAAATTTTAGAAGTGACTATTTATTTTCCCCCAATACTACCTATTCTCCACACTCCTCAATTGTAGGAAATCCTTCCTCAATTGATGGTTGTTGATTGGAAGGTTCCTCCCTCAATTGATTACAATTAATTGACATGTTCATCCCTCAATCAATAGCAATCCCAAACTAATGACCAATACTAACATGTTCATTCCCTTATTTAATTGATCATAACTAAAAGTGTTCATTTTCCTTATCTCCTTATTTAACTATCCCTAAATAAAATATATGACAATCCTAACTAGTACTCTTATGCTAGTTGTCTACATACTCAAAACTACAAAAAATAAAAGGGTACATTATAAATCTTCCCTCAATTTTCTTTCCCTCAAGCAAAATAAAGTTAAGTGATTTAGAATGTCAACTAAGTCCCTTTGGCGATGGAAGACTTACAAGTAATACCTTATTCTCCTCCACACTCTATGCCTCAATGCATGAATTTGATTATCCCTTGTCATCAAGGTATGCCTCAATTAGATGTACTTACCCCTTTCTGAAAAACCTATGTGTTAGGTCCCAAGGATCCTTACAACTAAATCATAACTATTTCCTATGCATCTCATTGTGGGTCATGTCATTTGACTACTAACTCCTGAAAGTGTGTCTTGTTTAAGACTTATTCTTTAACATTGGTGTAGACTTAAGTGCCATAGTTGACTTCTCCTATAGCCTAGGTAGAGACATATGACTTCTCTAGAGCTTGGGTACAACACTAGACTTCTACTTAGGGTTGGTTGCAACGCCTCCATGTAGTGAATTCTTATCCATATAATTTAATAAAGTTTGGTTTGTAACCTCTAGGTATCCTCTCAATGCCAATTCAAGAGTGTCCCTAACTAAATTCTAGGTGTATCTCTCCCAGTTTACATTTTTATCAAATTTCTAGTGTCTTTGAGCTAGTTTGATACCTATTTTGATACCACATGCTCTACTTACTTTCATTACATGTCCATAAAATTTTAATTTGAAGTTGATTTTTCATAGTCCCTAAAATTTTAGTGGTCATGTGACCTCAAAGAATATTCCTCGACTCTATACTTCTCAAACTTGGGTGTACCACTTTCTTGTGGAAAATCACCAAGATTTGAAGCTGATGATTTTTTTTTTCAATGTTTACATGCTATCCTCAACCTGATTCTAGTGGCTCCCAATCATTTTAGGTTCATTTTTTCCTCCCTTTGTTGTTTTGAGTTCCCTAGCTTAGCATATGAGTGTTCTTGTTTTCCCTTTGTTTATATGCATGCATCATAGCCAAGTATGATTTAGCTTTAGTTAATAGGTGTTTGCATTTTGAATTTTTTTTTATTGATCTACATTAACACCTAACAAAACCCTTTTAAAGATGAAAAAATGTCTTTCCTATGTTACATTTTGGTGATCTATTCGACTTATGGTTCCACTTTTAATTTATGTCTAGATTGACACTCCATATCTTTTCATTTGTTAATATTTTCTTTATTTGTGATTCCTTATGTTCAAACACATTCTCTATTATTTCATAGAATGACTCATACATCTTTACTTTCTCCCTTTCAAAGAAGGCTTCTTAATCCTCATATTTTCCTTATATTTCTTCCTAATCATCTTTATGTTTATCTCTCTTTATTCATGTCATTACCTCTTACATACCATCTCCTCTTACCTTTATGTTGTAAGGAAGCTAAGGTAGCAAAACAACTTCCTACACTAATCATGAGAGGAGGATAATGCAAAATTTTTATAGATCTTTAAAAGTTACAAAAACTTAAACATAAATAAACATAAATATCATGCATACCACAACACAATGATTTACATGGGGAAAAACATTTCAGGAGAAAAACACCACACTCCAAAATCTGCCCAATATATTATTCAGAAATCACAAAGATTACAATATACTTGTAGAGCAAGCTTCTCACAGGAGTATCACCAACCACAGATCTAGAGACAACATGACTGTTATCAGAATCTCAGAATACATCACAATACACAACTGTAATACAATGCCCCCATAAAATAGGGTTGCCTTCTAGGGAAAGTTGAGCTAATAAAATATCAGTCGTTGGATCTAAGACCTAATGATGAATGGTCCAGATTTACAATAATACCTTGTCTCAATAGTACATTATGTATCAACCCCCCTCGTTCCCCTCGTCGCCGATGTATCAACAATACCTTATGTAATTGCAAGGTTGAGACACATTTTCCTAACATATGTAACTCTTTTCGCTTATTCTTATATCTACAACTAATCCTTATTCATGTTATTTATTTAGTAATTACTAATGGTGATCCCATACCTTTTAATGCCTCTACTCACCTTGAGGACCACTCATTTGATATTGCTTATAAGAATTTCCAAGATAGTGATAGTCCAATTGACCATTTTTCCTCCCACTATTCCTACACCACTTAAAATGCACCATCTTATCATTCTACTTATGATGTATTACATTTGCATCCCTATTGCTTTTCCATTTGATGTTCTGTCATATCTCCTTCCAACTATGACTTATATCACCCTCTCTTCTTACACATAATGGTGTTGTACCCTTACCCACTCTTATTAATCCACACTTCTTTCCTCCTTCCACTCCTCACCTTATAATTCTCTTCCTAACCTTGATCCTACTATTCTTCCATTATCTCCTTCACCACTCATTGAACATGAGGTCGTAATGATGCAAATAAAATAATATTTCATAGATAATACATTAGAAGGATGTAACAATAATTATTCAAATGTTTATCCTAATGATGACTATTCTATGCATGCAATTTCTTCTCTATCTCTTTCTATATCTAAGAAAATGGAAAGTGTAAATAATTTTAAAATTAAGGAGAAATATTTTATGGTTTATATGAATCAATGAATCGAGGAACCTATGTCTTCTCTTTCTTATCCTATACATGATAACATAATCAGTCAATTTTATTCATATGCTTTTATTCTTCCTTTCTACATTTAAAAATAATAATTTTCCCATTATTTCTCACCTATTTCCATTTTATTCATCCCTCCACTTAGTGCAAATCCTCTTATTTTCTTTTGGAATCACACATGCTTTAAAGCAATTTTACTGGCCATACCTAGATCTAATTAAATCAACCCCAACTTTCATTCTTAATCATAATAATGCTTTGAAAGTCAATAAAAATATTAGTCCCACATCCCATCTTAACCTAAAATTTTCTCCTCTTACTCCAATCATAGTACATTGAGTTCCCACTACAACATATCATCACATTGTTAGTCATACTTATGACACTTGATGAAATAGGAAAGACATCAATTCCAACATTTCTTCATTCTACTATCAATCTTCCTCCACCTCATCTTCCCACCAAAAACCCTAAAGAGCATGATCTTGTGGAATAACCATAGTCTACTCAATTAAGATATCCTTATGGTATCTCCTCAAAACTTCTACTCATAGAACCATCCTTGAGAAATCCCTACAAAAAATCTCTATCAAACCTTTTATCCCCCTAATCAACTCACTTTTGTGGTTGAATCAATGCAAGATGTTTATTTATCTTTATATGAATTCCCATCACCAATAAATTCTTCAAGAATCCCCTCAATTAATTATAGTCATAGGATACAAGAAAATAGTGTTAAATAGGCTATTAATGAAAATGGATGAGGGTTGAGTATTTGTAGTACAAATTTTCTTGATTATGATCATGTTGATTACTCCAACCTCGACAAACCTAAGATTTCCATTTGTGCTCTTTGACAATTTTAGTCAAGAATCTTTAGGAACCATTACCTTTCCTATCACAGTAGGTCCTATCACTCTCAATACATCGTTAAGTGTCATTCCCATTAAAATCTATAATATCCTTATTTTTTATAAGGAAAAATAGGTTTTGAAGGGACCTTGAAACCATTTACAAAGGCGAAAAGTTGCAAGAAAGACAACCTAGAGAGCTCACAACCCAAAAAATCCAAAATGTTGATAACAAAAATTAATAATGAAACTTGTCAACAACCCAAAAGCAAAACATCAACAACAAGGCTGATCAAGGAAAAGTGATAGCACAACTACAACATCTTTTCTCAAACATTAACCGAGCCCAAATTTTCCTCAATGACCCCCTCGTGCATCTCCATAACATCCTTGAGCTCTTCAAATGAAATGGAAGCCCCATTCTTGGTCTTGCTCCTCGTTCTCAAACACGGGCCAACATCCACATCTTTTCCCACACCTGGAGTAGGATCATCATTCTTCTCCACCAGGTTTGAGAAATTCACATCCTCCATTGATTTCTCAATATCACCCAACTCCAAGGGTTTACCAGTCCATTTCAAGGCTTTCTCATTTAAAATAGAGAGTCCCTTAATAGTCAACTTCAATGAATTATTGCTAATATTCACCACAGTCTTCAAATCATCTGACAACTTGCTAATTCTAACCTTTATGTTAATAAATCTCTCCTTAAAAGCCTTATGAACCACCAATTCCAAAGAGGAAATCCTCTCCTCATGAGTAATACCAAGGCGATAAACATCCACAACAAGTTTATCAAGCATAAAATTCATGGTTTTGACCTTACCTTCAATTTCCCATTCCTTATGATTGCTATGGATCAACACCACACAAACATCTTTCCAATTCTTTACTTGAACATTGAGCTCCTTAACTTCCAAGAACAACCATTTAACCGGAGAAAGAAAGTTATGTGTTCCATCCTCAGCCATCCTATAGAACATGCCCATATTGACCTCATCCCAATTAACAAGAGGCTCAACTTTTGAATCAAAATTTTGAACAGGGTCTTCTTGATGCTACTCATTATCCTCCTTTCCCTCCTCAATAGGGGAATCCTCCACTTCAACCACTTCAACTTTATCCTGGTGCTTATCTAGCATGTTTTCCAAGTCTGCCAAAACTTTTAGCTGCTCCACCTTCACAACCCTCCCTTTAACATGCATTGTGCTAAAAGGAGAGTCAAGAGGAACCTGGTTAGGTTCAACCCCCTTAGAACATTGGAAACCATCAAACCCTTGTACATTAATCTCCATAGGTTGCATGGACTCGGGGAGGTTTTTACCAACACCAAGACTATCCTCCAAAACAGGGGAGCTCGCCACAACACCCACTTTACTAGGGACTTGAGAAGGTTTTTCACTAGCTGCAAGGGAGCTCTCCACAACACCCACCTTACCAGGGTTTGGAGAAGGTTTCTCACCAGAAACAGGGTCCTCCACGACATTCGACATCTCCACCTTCCTCTTGACATAAGAATTCTCTTTCTGGGAGCACTTATTCTTCCCCTATGCGCTTTCCTTCCCAGATGACACCACAACTTCCTTCAACTCAATATCTGTTTAATATCCCTTTGACCAAGATTCAGAAGCTTCAGACCCCTCCTCAAACTCACCATCCTCAACCGACATCTCTTCAAAATTCTCATCCTCATCCTCAGAATTCCCTTCCCATTCTATCACAGAATCACCAGTCTCATAGCCAAAATTTTTAACACCCTTTCTGTGGGTCGGGGTCTTAGGAGAAATTGGGATTAAATTCATCTTTATGTGAACAAACATGAGATTCATAAGGCCTTCATGGAGAATGACCTTCTTAGGGTTCTTTTGATAATCCTCAATAGTATTCTCCATAGACAATAAAAGATAAAAAGGAAACAAAACCAACACCTTATGATGGAAATGATTCAGAAGCATAAAGTGGTAGCTATAAACAACAAAAAACCTACCCTCCAAGGTGAAGTAATGCATAATTTCTAGAACTAGATCCCTCCAAAGTAGTTTGAGAGACTTGCGGGCATACCCACCACTCCCAACTTCCCTGAGCTTCTTCTCATCAAATTTATAGAAATTTGCAAAGGCTTTCTTAGCCGAACCTATGTCTCTGTAGAATTTCCTCCCAGTGGAAGGAAGCCCAGTTACCTCCGCCATAAAATCCTCATCAATATTGAACTCCACACCTTTGTAATGCAAAATCCTACTACTCCACCCTTTAACAAAAACCTCTGTCGCTTCCGGGTTCGGGCCTTGGAGCTTTAGCAAATATGAGGTAACCCCACCCTTTTCCAGATGCTCCCACACAATTTCATTACTCTGGAACTCCTCAGAAGAGTTTGAATCCACTTTGTAACGAGATCCACCCATGGTGACATGCAGTGAATAAGAAACCAACAACACCTTAATTTTTTGCAAAGACAAAATTAGGCAGACTAACCACAAAACAATGCAAATAAGACCCACAAAGCAAGCTTGCCATACCAAGTACTACCAAACTTAAACAACCAGGTCATAATATCTCAGAAATCTAAATGGCAATTATGAGAAGAGCAGGGACAAGACTCAACGTGCATAAATCAACTCAAAATAATAACAAAGAGCCTTTCCCTCATGTTGACCACCTTAATAACATGAAACTTGGTCATTATTGGAAATTATTTTAAGGTTAAGTGGTAAGGATTCAAATTCATCCCAATTAATTTGAGCCACCACTCCCAAATTAGCTAACTCACTAGCCAACAAGTTAGCTTCTCTAAACACATGCGTGATTCTTGTCTCATCAAAATAATTAATGATGGAAAGTGAATCATTAATGAGATGGGAAATAGACCACAAAGGTGGACACCTCAGCAAAAGAAACTTTATAATATTAAGTGAGTCCCCTTCAAGCCAAAGTTTGGAGACCCCTAAATTTTTAGCCAACACGAGGCCATGATAGGCTACAACTACATCTACATAGTGGTTTGTCTGGGTTCCCAAAGGGAGTGCCACCGTAGAGATAAACTTACCATTCTCATGACGTAACACTGCCCCACAACCAACATGACCTGTATTTTCCTTAGACGCTCTATCAAAGTTAACTTTAAACCAACCAGAAGAGGGAGCCTTCCACCGAACCCCCTACCTAGATTATTTTATGTTCTTCACTGGATTAGAGAGGTCACAAGAGAGATTCCATATTTTTCCCACAAGTAAATCATAAGGAGAAATAGCCACCTTGAAATTAAAAGAGGGGATCACTGAGAATTTAGAAAGGAAATTTTCCCCGATACATCACAGATTTTAAAGGCCAACCAAGAAGGCGATAGTTCCAACTAACAGAAAAAATGATTGTTGCGTTCCTTCTAAACTCCCCATGCCACATGCGGCAAGATAAGAGACCACAACATGGAGAGAGCCGGATTAAGAGAAGGTGCCACCCACTGTGACCACAATTCAACAAAAGAGGCAAGAAACACCCAAGCTAAATCCACAACTAAAAAATATGAGCCCACACATCCCAAGTATAAATGCAGCTAGTCACTAGATGAAAACAATTCTCAACAACTTCTTTGCATAAGAAACACTTGTTCGACAAAGACATTCCCCTTTTCACAAGATTGTTTAGAGTTAAGATCTTGTCCTTACACAAATTTTCCATTGGGGGTTAACCACCAAATCACATAATCATTAGGAGAATAAATATGGATATGAATCATGGTGAGAAACAAAAAGAGGGGCTTCAGATCCCTATTCACCAAATCAAGTCTGATCCAACTACCCTGAAGGATATAATCAGCCACAAAAACACCCCATTCCCTAATACAAAAATCTTTGAAAGGGCCCGCCCAAGGTTCATCCTTCAAGGGACCATGCCAAATCCACCAATCATCCCAGGAACAAGATCCTTCTACCATTACCAAAGACCCACCACAAGCCAGCAACCACAGACGAATGAGCACGAAGCATAAAGTTCCAGAGGATAGACCCCTGTGGAGGAACAAAATTCTCCCTAAACAAATCTCTAAACTTATCCACTTCCCTCAAATATTTAGAAGAGTAGATCACCATCCATTATTTTTCACTCACAAGCAAGTTCCATAATTGTTTTTCCATAAGGGATGAATTAAACTCTTTCAGCTTACGTAGGCCTAAACCACCTTCGATTTTTGATCTGCAAACCTCCTCCCAAGACAACAAGTGTAATATTTTCTTCTCCTCCACCCCAGACTAGAAGAATATTTTCTAAATGCCCTCAATCTTCTCCCAAAACCTTTTGGGAATTTGGAATAAGCTTAAGGCGTAAACTGGAAAATTCTGTAAAGTTGACCTTATTAACTGAATTTTACTTGCTTGGCTAAGCAAGGCACTCTTCCAACCAGCAAGCTTCAAATTTAACTTATCAATGATACTATTCCAAAAGGAATTAGGGACACCATTAGAACAAAGAGGGAACCCCAAATAGGTTAAGGGGAGTTCCCTAACACCACATTCAAGAATACTAGAAATCTTCAATTGACGATGCTCCAAAGTATTAAGAAAAAAAACAATACTCTTAGGAAAAATCACCTTCTGACCTGAAGCTACCTCATATTGTTGAAAAATAAGATGAATAGATTTAGCCGCAGAAATAGAAGCCTCTGTAAGAATAAAAGTGTCATCAATTTTTGTTTGATGGGATCAACAAAGGTGCGAGGAAGGATAAATAACTTTGGACGCCCCATTAGACACCACTTGAAGAAGATTCCTACCCAAAGATTCCACCATAATGATAAAAAGAAAGGGTGAAATTGGATCCCCTTGATGAAGACCACGGGAAATTATGAAAAAGGCCAAGGGCGACCCATTGATAAGTACTAAAAAAGAAGGAGAGGATATTAATTGCCACACCAATTGCAGAACCCGATTTGAAAAACCAAACGCCTTGAGAATGCTACTGAGGAAGCACCAATTCACCCGATCATAAGATTTGACCAAATCGAGCTTCAAAATGAGCCCGAGATTTTTGTTCACTTTAAGAGAGTGGATGTTTTCATGCACTGTAAGAATAGAATCCAAAATCTTCCTTCCCAGCACAAAATCATTCTGTTGAGGCGAGATAATCTTAGAAAGCACCCTTTGTAAGCTAGAAGCAAGCACCTTTGAGAAAATATTATAAATGGAATTACAAAGACTAATAGGTCTAAAATCACCAAAGAGCTTAGCCCCAGGATTCTTAGGGATTAACACTATAAACGTGGAATTCAATTCTTTAAGAAGTTGCCTCCTCCCAAAGAATTCTTTGGTGGCATTGAGAACATCCTTTGAAATTATCTCCCAATAAGACTAAAAGAATAACATAGGGAACCCATTAGACCCCGAAGATTTATTTCCTTCAAAATAAAACACTACCTTTCTGATCTCCTCATCTGATGGAATACTATTCAAGACCCTATTTTCCTCCTCCAACACCAAGTTAGGGATAACATTCAGGAAGCCCTGTTGGAAAATAGGATCTAGAGGGTGATCCTCCGAGAGAAGGTCCTCAAAGAAAGACTGAGTCATAGATCTTATGTCATCATCCTATTCAAGAGAAGAATTATTCACAACAATTTTAGAAATCCTATTAGAGGATCTATGCTTCAAAGTCGTAAGATGGAAGAAATGGGTATTTTTATCACCACTTCGAAGCAAAATAGCTCTAGACCTCTGCTTCTAGAACTCCTCCTCCCTAGCCACAATATTATGAAAACTATCCAAAAGAACACTTTCCTCTTGAAGAAGCAAGGAATCAGACCCAGAAGCCTGCATTCTTTGTTGCACAATATCCAATTTAGCCTTAAGCTCTGATTTTTCCTCAAAGATGTTACCAAAAGAGGCCTTATTCCACTGAATTAGGTTTTTCTTAATAGAAGCAAGCTTCTTAGCAACTTTATACATGGCAGACCCATCAACATTAATATTCCACCACTCAACAATTTTTGAACGCAAGTCTAGGTGGTTAGTCCACATCTTCTCAAACTTGAATGGAAAAGCCTTTTTATGACCAAAGGGTTCAACATTCAAGGATATAGGAAAATGATCTGATCCAAGCCTAGTAAGAGCATAAAGGGAACATGCATAAAAGTGCAACCAATCAGGATAAATAAGAGACCGATCCAACTTGACCTAAATAAGAGCATCCCTCGTATGCCTATTGGAAAAATTATAGGATGCCCCTCCTAGATCCAAATCCAATAGAAGATTATAATTGATGAAATTCATGAGATCAAGACAACTGTCATCAGCCACCTGAGATCCTCCAAAATTATCAACAACATTCAATAGGTTATTAAAATCCCCCATCACCTACCAATTTTGAAAAGAGAACTGAGCCTTAAAAGTGTTCAAAATCGCCCAAAAATGCTTACGAGAGCTTTTCACATTTGGAGCATAGATATTCGAAAAAAATTAAGAGAACTTCTCCCTAAAGCAAAAAAATGACATAGCAACATGATTCTCAAAAGCAAATAAGTTAGAGTCAACAACCACCTTAGGATTCCAAAATGTTGCCACCCCACCAGAAGCACCATTAGAATCAATAGCATGACAACGATAGTTCATAAAAAACCTGTTGTTAATTCTATCAACCTTCTCCACACTCATCTTAGTCTCCAGAATCAAAATGATATTAGGTCGATGATCTCTCACAATGTTTGCAAGAAGATCCTATTTATGAGGATTATTTAATCCTCTTCTATTTCAAGAGAGGATCTTCATAAAAGATTATGCGAGGAACCATTTAGGCCCATCTCAAGTAGAGTAATTTGCAAGCCATAAACAATATCACATTTTCTTTCCCTCTCCCTCACTTTTTGCAAAGAGGGCCTTCCTCTACCCCTTGGATTTGAACCAAAATCTAGCTTCAGACAGTTCCTTGTATCCATCCCCACCATAGAGGGGTTCGACTTCTTCTTATTACGAGACTTGGAAGCAAAAGGAACAATATTCCATGGCTCCTCTTCCTGAGGAGCATAGTTAGAGCATTCAATGATAGAAGAGGTGAGCAACAACTTCTCTGGCTCCATAATATAATATCCTTGTTGATAATTCATGGCTCCATAAAATTCTTTCCATCCCATCTACCCTTCATTGGTGTGAAATTTATAGATAACAACAAAATTTATAACATCTATGTTGACAAAAATTCTTTTTAAATTTTTTCAAAACATTACATTTTAATCTCTCATTAACTTGGATCCATTTAATTTACCCCTTTCTCAAATATTTACCATGTAGACCTCACCAAAACTATCCTCTAATACTTCTACATAGACTTCAACTTCTTTTCTAAAATACGTCAAATTTATTCCTCCATCTTCAAGTGACACACCCTCTACATATAATGACCCCTCTTCTAAACTTTATAACCTCTTTCTTGTGGATGATTGGGGTCCGTTAGACTTCACCCCTTATTATTTTAGCAAAGTTAAGTCTCCTTTATATCCATCTGGACACCATACAAATGGATCTCCATGCTCTTGGTTTATCAACTAATTGTCGCATGTATTCATCTTGCATAATTCAAAATAACATTGCCTACAATATTAAAATATCCCTTTCAACAACTTACTTTCCTTTTAAGATCAACACCCTTGGATTTGGTGAATATAAGGCGGAATCCATCAATTTACACATTCTAAGACTAACTAACTAGTCTTCTAGATACTTCACTAAAGACACTCATTCAACCAATCACACTATTTGAAATCCCTCAACTTCCTCTTCATCTAGTAAACATATTGTCAATCATGATATTCATTTTGTTACCCTTAGATCTACTAATACCTTATTTTATTCTTCTAAACTTGATAGGTTATATGGTAAAGAGTATAAGATACTAGCACAATTTGGATAAAGGAAAAGACCTTGACTCTCATGAAAATGGTATTATTAAATGTATTTCATTTAACTGGCATCCCCATAAATCTAGCCTTGGATATTATCCTTCACATGATTCATGGAAAAACTTTTTATTTCCAACTTCTCCTTGATTATTCCCATCCTTTGATCCCTTGTAATTAGACTTGTATATTTCTTCACTAAATATTGTGCAATTTTATCCTTTGCTTATGCACTATAAATGGAAACCATTATGTCAACCATTATTCCCTTATATGTGTATTTCATCTTACTTTTCTTCAACACTTTCTTATTCATTTTCCTTTATACTTTTGCTTACTCACCTTCATCCATTTTGCTTATATCACTGTTCTTTCTACATTTGTCCTTTTTTTTGTTTCTTCCTCTAGTGTATATAATAATATGACTTGGATCAATAGATTCTTTAATACCATCCCTAACATGCAAAAATAACAAAGTTTACCTAAAACCATTTTATCATACACACATTTTTTTGTCACATATTGTTATAAAAAACACATCTTACATTATATAGTACATTGTTTGACCTATTTGCCTACCCACTTGCGCTACCTCTTGCCATGATGAGTTAGTAGACTTATTCTATGTGGAATTTTTAATATTTGATCACTTATCACATTCACCTTACACTTTCCATTGAAACAACCTTTTAACCTTATGTGATGTTTGATGATCAAACAATTCTTTCTCCCCCTTTATATTCCCAGTATCTAAAATTTAGTTGCAACCCTTATAACCTTACAAGTGATTCACTCATCCCCTTCTTTCCATTTCTAGTAATGAGTATCATTTAGCATGAAAATGTCCATACTCTTGGGTGGAGGCTTTGGCTCAAGCTATGAGTGTGATATTAAAAATTAAAATAAATATCCATAATCACTTGGTCTAATCCTTGGTTATAAGCTCTTGCATCTTACTAGTTGCAAGAAGTTAGATCATGGGGGTGTCATAAAACAAAAAAGATAAGGAAAAGAAAATAAATATCAAAAGAATGCAAGCCTAAGAGATGAAATTAAATGCCAAATCAAAACAACTCAAAGGTTAGATCAAAACATAGCACATCGAATGGTTGTGCCTAATCTAGAAATATTAAAATAGGGCAGCCCTTGGCTATCTTTTTTTCTAATATATCAAATTCTTGTTGGCATATTTTTTTCCATCTAAATTTCTTATTATTCTTATTCTTTAACAGTTCTTCTATTGGGCCTAAATAGTTTCATAGTTTCTAATAAACTTGTGGTAGTAATTCTTTTATATAGGAATATGTTAGTCTTAGATATTTTTTTTGGAGGGGGTAGATTGAAACTGATAGCAATATTGAGGGGATATACTATCATCCCTTGCAAATGATGTCACAAGAAAGTATCAAAAGGGCTAGAAAATATACATATCTTTAGGTTTAATGCAATTCTAAGGTTGTCACACCTTTCAAACACAAGGCTTAATATTTAGACATGATATTTAGTAGTCCATATACTATCCAATCACCTAAGTATACTTCTAAAAATTCAAGGATAAAATCCAAATGAAATTTCCATATGCATGAAAGAACCTAATTTAGTGGCAAAAGTGGTTTTGAGCTGATCTTCCTCTCTTATCTTTAGTTGGTGATAACTCAAGAATCTTTCATTAAATGAATAAATACTTCACTATTGAAAATAATTTTTAAGTTCCTTTGTGAAAGGGGTTGGGAATGGATCATGGATGCATGCTTTGCTCAATCCCAAAATTCTATACATATTATTATCTCTCCAATCTTCTTATTTTATACTACCATAGGATTGATCCACTCTACATTCTCAACTTGTTTGATGATGACAAGTGTTTTATCTATTTCACTTTTTTACTTTTACCTTAACAATTTTATTTAGCTGGTAGAGTCTTTGCTTCCAAGTTTTAACATAATAATTTAACTACATCCTTTTCATTTTGGCTTGCTCCTTCATACCTTTAGTCCTATAATAGTTCAATAAAATACATCTTCATATTTGTTCGTTACTCATTCTATCTTTAATATTTCTTCATCACCCCAATAACTCATAATCTTGGCCATCTTTGGTTCCCCTTCTTTTTGTACTTTTTTCTCTTATTTTAAAACATTGATAGAAATATTGGTTTTTTTCATTATTTTCTACTACCTTCGTTTTCTCTTTTCTAATCTATACTTCTAAGTTCTTAGGGTCCACTCCTTCTTCCTTGGGATCTTTTTCTCCTTTCTCTACCAAACAACATACTTTTTGTGGTACTACATTTTCTTGTTCCATCCATTTGATATTTTTCCATATAACTTTTGTGAGTATAATCATAACATATAAGCTAAACACACCAAATCCAATAGATTCTAAGCAATATCTAACTAGTTAAGCTATACTCCGAATGAAATGCTTGAAAACATAGAACGAAGAAGCCGTTTAAACATAAACTATTAAGAAATACATAAAGAAACCTAGTTAAATACCTCAAACCTCATCCCATTGGGGGATTGGTGTTGAATTGATGTGGAATGTCAGCCCTTTCTCAATCCCTAGATTGAAACAAGCTCAAAGAGGGGTGTCATTGATGAAAATAAGTTAATATTGATGAAAACTAAGCTAAAAAGTGGATGAAAATCCAGAATGGATGCAAGATGAATAAAAGTGAGTATGCAAATGTGCAACATAACTTTGCTAAAATGGAAGTGGATCCTTTTCTTAAATAAATGAGGAGAATTTATAGGAGAAAATGGTGAATCAATATGGTTAGGATTGATTTGATCAATCAATGGATGAGAAGAAATGAGAGGTGAAGGCATGGATCAAGGATTCTCATCAATGGATGAGAATGAAAGTTGACATAGATCAAAGAGTTAATCAATGGCTCTCATTGATTCAAAGAAGCACAATTCCTAAAAATTAGGAAGTTGTTAGGAAGTTTGTTACAAAGGAATATCCCATTTTGGAGTTCAAATGGAGGAATATTCCCTTGCAAGTGGGAGGGTGAGAGAAATTAGCCAATTAAGTAATTTAAGAAATTACTTAATTGTGCAGGATGGAGGAAATTAGGGATTCTCATTAAATAATTAATTTATTTAATGAAAGGGAGTTTAATGACATTTAACTAAATAATAAAGATTATTTAATTAAATGTGAGGGCATAAGCAATTTAATTAAATAATTCACATTACCTAATTAAATAAGATGAAATTAGTGTGAAAGGGGGTGAATTGGCCAAATAATATTGATCATTTGATTAATAGGAAAAACTAATGAATTTAGTTAAATAATGAAGATTATTTAATTAAACAATTGAAAAGAGGTGATTCAGAATGAAATGGTGTTAGTAATTAGATTCAAGTGTGCAATATCAATCAAGATAATTTTAAGTTTCTACACCTTCTTCCTTATGGTTACTACATATGCTTATTTTATTTCAATTTTTTTCTTGCCTCATTTGTTGGTATGGATATTATTTCCTTAATTTTTCTCAATAATTTATTTAGAGTTTGGTCCAAATCCCCAAAATTAAATGATCTAAAAAAATCCATTTTGATTATAACTCAATTCCTTGATTCTACCCTTTGCTCTTAATGAATCGACTAGGTTTTTGGAATAGGGACTAATGTCCATCCATAGTTTCTTCTACTTCCAAATACTTATTCTTTTATTAACATTGTTAATGCTTTCTAGGTTGGTAATTAAGCTTGTGTGTTCCACCATCTTGCAACACTTGATACCAATGTATCATCCAAGGATTCTATTCATAGACCCTCCTTTACAAGTATTTTCTCCTTGCTTGTACATATCCCTGTGCATGCTAAAAACTGAAAACTAATTGAAACTATAATTAGATTCAAAGCATTTCCAACATTACATAAATAAAGTTTTTCCAAATGGATACAAA
This sequence comes from Sequoia sempervirens, assembly GCA_007258455.2. Classification (NCBI taxonomy): domain Eukaryota; kingdom Viridiplantae; phylum Streptophyta; class Pinopsida; order Cupressales; family Cupressaceae; genus Sequoia; species Sequoia sempervirens. The sequence goes on from VDFB02281492.1 coordinate 1,079,853,280, forward strand.
TACAAAATACAAACTAAACTATACAAAAACTAAAACAAGTGCATTCAAAGAGAAAATCAGCCCCATTGTTTTCCTATTTCACCATGATCTTGATTTATGCATTTGATGCTCTCAAATTTTTATGAGCACAAGTGCAACAAGAAGCTGTGATGAATGAAAGAGAGGATTGATCGAAATCGAATGTCGAAATCAAATGTGTATGTTTTTTTGGTGAGAAGAAAGGGCTTTTATAGATGAATTCACAGGGTGAATTCAAGTTACGGGAGAGATGTGAGATAAAAGACTAAAGTGGAGAAATGCATATTGAAATTAATTGAAATTGATTGAAATGAGAGAAATAAATAAATGGATTTATGATAGAGTGTAGGTTTGAAATTATATTTAAAGTGGTTTTTTCCAAATTAATGGATGAATGATTTAATGAAAATGGATTAAATGATTTCATGTATTTAAATTATTTAATGAAATATGTGAATGGATAACAGTTCATGTATGAATATTTTGATGATTAATGCAAAATGGAGTAATATGAAATGGATAAGTGATTGATTATGCGGATGGATAAATGGATAAATGATTGACTATGCAGATGGATGAATGCTTATAAATAAATACTTATAATATGGATAAATACTTATAAATGCATTGATGAATGAATAAAAGAAAGTATTTAAATGAATTAATTAAACAGATAATAATATCCATTTAATTAATAGACAAAAAATAGGACAATTGCGAGGACAAATTCTGAGATTCTACATTTTTCCCCTCTTTGATACAATGCAGTTTATCGCATTGTGTCAAAGAAAAAGATATGCCCCAGTGAAAGTAGGATGAGGAAGGATGACGAGGAGGTAGTGGTATGCCCCCTTGAGAGGACATGCAAGTTCAAAGAACATGAGTGTGCTCTTGAAATGGATGAGAGGAATGAAAGATGATAGAGGAAAATAGATAAGGATGATGAAGGAAAAAATGAAATGATGAAGGAAATGGATGACAGAAGAAATGATAGATGAAAAAAAGAGATATGAAGGAAATCAAAGTGATGAAGCTTCTTGTGCTTTACAAAGTGCTTTATCATCATAGAGCAGTAAAATATGACAAATGGACAAAAAACACCATGGTATGACATAATAGGCCAAGGTGTGCAAGGTCATCCATCTGTAAAATAGACAGTCACAGACAAGGAATGCCCGAACTCATACTTGGGGCAAAGTTGCCCCAGTGTTTTTGTCAAGACAAACCACATACACAAATCAAATAAAAGATGAGTCATGAGACATCATCGCTCCTCTAAATCCTTCTTGGGACATCCTCGAGGTGGCTAGTAACATGACCAAAGAAAATCCAAAGGATAAGACAAAATAGACCAACAAGGTCAACAACCATTTAGATTATTTTCCAAGAAGCATTTGCCAGTGTGTTAAGGGACGAAGTAAGCAACGGGTGGACTATTTTGAAAAGGCCTAGTTTTAGGAGAAGAAACATGTCATATAAGACGTCAAGTCTAGTTTCGATCATGCAACTACCTGTATAAGGTAAATGACAGAGTGTGACAGTTACAAGGTCTGGTTTTAGGAAGGACACATCCTGAATAAGACCATTGGTTTTGATCAATTTGACTGGTTTGATTGATTTGAAAAATGACTAATTTGACTTGTAGACTTGTTGGCTTGCTTTTCATGTTAATTTAGGATTTGTGTTGGAAGTTCAAATGATGATGTTGCATTTGAGGTGACAATGTCCCATTTATTTTGACCGACCCAACGAACACTAAAAGATTGACCTAGGGGGCCTTGGGGGCTCATCGACAGACGCCCTTTCCTATGTAGCAATGCGCAGAGACCTCGTAGTCTGACATGAACCTTGAATTTGTTTGAACAAAAAATGACCGAATCATGATTTTATTTGAAAACACCTAAAGATTGACCTATTGCCTCAGAGGCACATCGACATATGGCCTTGCCTACATCCAGTCGCATAGGTAGTGTAGTTCGACAATGACAAAGATTGACATGACTGACTTTGACTCTGTTTTTGGGATTTTTTTGAAAGCTATTTGAATGTTTTTGGGTTTTGACACGTTTTGATTTTTTTTGAATTTTGAAGTTTTATGATTTTTTTTTGAAGTTTTATGATTTTTTGGATTTTGTTGTTTTATGATTTTTTTGGATTTTTGGAATGTTTGATTTTTTTTGGAGTTTTGTGAATATTTGATTTTTTGGATTGTGATTTTTTTTAATTTTTTTGTGTTTTTGAAATGTTTTGACATCCAATGACAAGTGTAGAATTCAATGAAGCCTAGTGTTAGGAAATTTCCCCCAGTTAGGTGTAAGACTAACCAATAGGGAAGGGATGGGACAAGGGTTTATTGTGGGCAAAAGATGTAGGAGAAAGGACGCAAGACGTCAAACGTTTGGAAGTCATGATAAAGATGACAATGCCTGATGATGGATGTCAAATGGAAAATGATGGAAGGTCAAGGCAAAAATTAGGGTGGAAGACCAGATAGAGTGATAGTAGATGACAGAGCAAAGACTGACTACAAATGGCACCTGTTTGCCAGGTTTTGAGCATGGTACTTATCCAAAGCGCCACTTACGTGGTTTTCACTATTGGACGAAATATTTCACTTTTATTTTATTTTATTTTATTTGTATTTTTTTAGGAGTTTTTCTCATTTTTTTATATTTTTTCAAGAGTTTTTCTCATTTTTTTGTATTTTTCAAGACATTTTCTCATTTTTTTGTAATTTTTTAGGAAATTTTCCTAGCTCTTTGAAGCTAGGTATAGAATTGATAAACGCCAGATCCATAGACTACCTTGACAATTCCCTGATTCTGTGTGGATGATCGTGTTGGATGAAAGGACCCGATCAGGATGAGGAGTGCAAGTGGCAAGTATGAAGGAAGATAGATGCAACAAATGAAAAAGGCTATGGTATGATCCCTAATGTGCACACTATGTGGGCCATCAAGCTTCAGATGGAAAGGATCTTGGGCGACCAATGAGCTAGAGTACGTGAAGGGTTCGTCGTCAAAGGTCCATTGAAAGACATCGCCAATGGAAGGATATGATGGATATGTGAATATGGATGGATGGAATGGAATATATGGTATGAGTGAGAGTGATGTGGATGGATATCTTGGATCAACAAGTTCTTTTTTTGATTTTTTTCCTTGATAAATGCCCCCATTGATTTTTGATGGAGAGGCATACTAGGAGATCGACTTTTACTTGCTTTCACTTTTGAATTTTATTTTTGATTTGTCTGATTTTTATTTTGGCTAGGGGACTTGTCTTGATCTTCTTTTATTTTTGATTTTTCTAATAGCTTTTTATTTTGGCTAAGGGACTTGTCTTGATCTTTTTTTTTTTTTGATTTGTCTCTTTAATCTTGATCTCGTTTTAAAGATATCTCATTCATTGGAGCTTTGCCTTTATTCTTTTCTTGAGCTACAAATTTTTGATGTATGTTTATGATTTGGATTAGTGTGAGTGAGATGAAGAAAGTAGGCGAAGTGACAAGAATGTTTAGTGGACGAACGAGAGTAGCGATGCCATCAACAGAGTCTTTGGGACTATAATTTTTGGTATTGCTAATGACAAAGGAAGATTGCACATCCTTAATGACTTGGAAAGATGGCTTAGCAGAGGAAAAAATAGAAGATACATATCCTAGTCTAGGCTAGGTGGGATGGAAGGATGATGATTGGATATCCTCAGAAAGGTCATGATCAAAAAGTGGATTATCGTAGATGTCTTGGTCAAATAGGGGGTTATCATAAATATGAAAAGCTTGAGTGGAAGTAGATATGGCAATGGATGATGTATCATCAGGGTCCCAAAAGTTTTCAATCCAAGCATGACCATCTTTTTGTGTTCCTTCTCCAGCTATCTTGACATTAGCATTGGAATTTTTAACTTTCTCAGTGGCTTTAGCATTATCATTCGTTGGTAAATTATCCATACGGTATTCTCCACATCCCATGTCATGGACTTGGACCTTTGGGTTTGATGACATAGTAAATGGAGTGGATGAATTGGTGAATGAAGATGGATCAATGTAGCGAGATGATGAGGCCTCTTGGTTGACAAGCACTTGGAATTGAGTAGTCCCTCTCAAATTGTTGCAATAATGAAAGGGGTTGGGATCTCCTATGACTGTAATTTCAATTCCTTTGTGAGGAAACTTCAGAAATTGATGGTATGTGGATGGAACAAATTTCATGGCATGGATCCATGGTCGGCCAAGGAGGAGGTTGTATGGAAGTCCAAGATTCAAGACTTGGAATATGGTATCTAGTACTGCAGGTCCAACCTTGATAGGCAATGTGATAATGCCCTCGAAAGAACGTTCTTCATCATCATAGGATTTGATAACAATGCTCTTAGTTGTATTCACACATGATTCAGAGAGGCCCAATTCCTTCACCAGTTTTAAAGTAAAAATGTTCAATCCAACTCGACCATCTACTAGGACTCGTTTGACCTTGTGTTTGTTGATGAGGACCTCAAGGTGTAATGGGTAATTATGGTTTGAATTGGGTGTAGAGTAATCTTTGTTAGAAAAAGAGACATGGTGGGAGTTGGCCAAATATCCAACCATGACTTCAAATCGGTTGGCGTTCAGGTCGGTAGGGACAAAGTTTTCTTTCAGATCCTTATCGAGGATAGCTTTGTGTTTATGAGATATGTGTAGAAGCTCAAGGATGAAAATATGTGTAGGTGTGTTTCCCAATTGGTTAATAAGATTGTATTGGGATTTGGATTGTGGCTGCTTTGGAGGAGGACAAGATATGGTAACCCTAGCTTTGTGGGTAGTAACAAATTTTTTAGGTTGCTTCTTAATGGTGATTGTGTTAACATGATCATCAACAACTCGGATGTGGTTAATAATTATGTAGTGGAAAGAGGTATTGGTATAATTGGCTTGGTTGTTTGTCTTCTGACCCGAGCTGGAGGGTTTTCCATGGTATTGCAATGGATTCTTGAAAATATTATGGTCTTTATTGGAAGTTTGTTGTTGTCACTTGACCTCTATGGTACCTTTTTCAATTAGGTCTTGAATCATGTTCTTCAACTGATGGCATGAAAAGGTCTTATGCCCTTTGATGTGGTAGTAATCACAAAAGGAATTGTCGTCCCACCAAGAGGGTTTGAATTGTCCTGGGTTATATGGTTTGGGCTCTGGGAGTTGTATGACATTTGATTGTACTAGCTTCTTGAGGACAGATTCAATTGGTTCTGGTAAAGGAGTGTATTGTCTCAGTGTGTATTGCCTTGGTTGTCTTGGGGGTCCCCGTCCTTGATTATTTTGTATCAAATTAGTTGCTTGGTTGGAAACATATGGTGTGTTATTGTTTGTGTTGGGTGCTTTGAGAGTCAATGTGGGACATTTTCTATTCATAGCTTTCACGTCTACGACTCCATCGTTTGTTACATTTTTGTTGCGGGAACAAAACTTGTTTTTATCATTTGATGTTCCTTGGCCATTTTGTGTTTTGGTATAAGTTTTAATTTCCCCTTTAGCGATAAGGGTTTTCTCAAGGATGGACCCTTTTTCAACAAGTTCTACAAATGTGGAACAAAATGAGCCTCCAATGCATATTTTAATTTTATGTTAAGGTTTTGCACAAACATGATAATTTTTTACTTTTTAGGAATTTCAATAGAATGGCTGGCTAAACTTCTTCATCTCTAGAAGAATATTATGAAAGCTTCACCCTCTTCTTGTTTAGTTTGACATAGGGTAGCAATAGTGATGTCATTTTCGATATTGAAGGAAAAGTGAGTGATAAATTTGTCAACAATTTTGTCCCATGATTGTATGTTTGTCGGTAGGTGGGAGAACCATTCTAAAGCATGTTGTATGAGACTCCTAGGAAATAGTCTCATTAAATATGTTTTTTCCGAGGCAATTTCAATCAAGGTCATATGAAATTCCCTCAATTCCTCAATGGGGTCTCCCCTTCCTTTATATTTAGGTAAAGTTGGCATGACATAATTTGGAGGAAGAGGAGGCATGTATAATGTCCTATCAAATAGGTTAGGACATAACTCTTGGATAGAGTAAGTTTTCTTATTTGACAATGTCATGGTTTCCATTTGCTTTTGCAAGGCCAACATTTGATTGGATAAGAAATCATATGGTGTGAGTGTTGTATCTACGATGTTTGCGACTGTATTTTGGAAAGGCCCAGTGTTTGTGCTTTGCAATCCAATGTGTTGAAGGGATGGTATGTTGGTGTTGTTCGAAGTCGAGATGGTATGAGTAATGGTCGAAATGTAAGTTGAGGTAGGAATTTGGATTTGAGGGATGTGTGTAGTATGAGTTGGAATGTGTGAGATGAAAGTTTGAGTCGGGATGTAAGCATTGGATTGCGTTTGAAACATATTAGAAGTATTTGGACCTTGTGAATGTTGAGTGTTGAATTGTTAAGATCCTTGAGGATTTGTTTGAGGAAAACTTGTGTTAGGACCTTGTGGCACATTGGTGTTTATGTTAGTTCCATGGATATGAACTCTAGTCCTTTTATTTGTGCCAAAAAATATTTGATAACGTGGTGTTCAAGGCCCTAGAGGAGTTCCAAATGGATTTGACGACATGGTGTCCATGGCACTTGATGCTCCAAATGGATTTGAAGATGTGGTGTTCGTGGCACTTGATGCTCCAAATGGATTTGAAGATGTGCTCATTGTGTTAAATGGATTAGATGTAGAAGCAATGGATTGTGACATGGACTGTGTTAGGGATTGTGTCATTGGTTGCATTGTGTTAAAGTCCATCCCTTGTGTTGTGCCTTGTGTGCCAAATAAGGAGGTGTGAATTGTTGTTACGTCTTGTGTGCTTCCTCCTAATGGTATAGATGTATTAACTTGCGGGATATAGCTACTAGAGATAGTTGCATTGTTTCCTTGAGTTTGGTTGATGGATGTGGATGATGCTCTTAAAGTATTGATATCAAAACTGGGAGGTAATGTGGCACCTTATGTCAATATTTTAGCTAGGTAGCGTTGAGGGTCTTGTGACAAGAATTCATCCACAAAAGAGGCAAACTCAGGATCTTGGGCAGAAATTTCTAGTTCTTCTATGATTTAATGTTTCCATTTTGGTCTCTAGTGATAAATTTATCCAATAGGGATTTGTAAGGTGTAGGTGTCCCATGTGAGGATTTTGCAAACGGGTTAACAAATTCATTGCCCTGTGGGAAATCCATGTATTTTCGTCTTCTTTGTGAGCTAGTTTCAACCATGAAAGGACTTGCAAAGAGAAGGTGGATGATATGAGACTAAAACTATGTTTTTGGTATTTTTGAAATAAGGTATGCCTAAATGTAATGGAACTATTTTTTTGGTATTTTGAGGATATTGTATACAACACTAAAGTAATAATGATAATGTTGAATGTTATAAAGTCTAAAGTGTATGATAATTCTCTTTTAGGTCTAAAATGTTGTGGTATGAAGAATGTAAATGACTTGAGGACTTAAACACTTTTGAAATATGTAAGAATAGGATCACTAACCATTCAAGGGTAAACCAACGTTTCAACTAAGATTGTCAAATGGCCTTTTTCTAGGACAAGTGAAATGAATGAAAAGGTGAGTTTCCCAACCAGACTTGTGAGTAGGGAATTATGAAAAAGGGCTAAGTTAAAAAGTGACTTGGTCAAATGATAATATTTTGTTGAAGCAATGATTCATACCAAGGTATGGAGAGTTCTATTCTAAAATCCACAAGGTGCCAAGCCTAAAAGTCCAAAAAAGGTAGCCGAATTTGATGTTAGGATATGCAAGTAATGAAGATACGAAGGTACCTAAAATGGTGACCTAATGATGGAATGATGATATGCAAGGTGAATGGAGCAAGTTTCTAGTTTTAAACAAGAATCACAACAAGAAGTTTGTTTGAAAATGTTGCTTGGTCTAAATCTATGAAGTGTTGCAATTTTAAGGCTTGTTTGCTTTGTTTGTTTGAAAGACACACATAAAACACAATGTTTTGTTTGTTTTTGATTGTGAATGTTGTTTGATTATTACAATACAAGCATAAATCCTAGGCTGGAAGAGACAATATTTGTTGGGTTCCCACTTGGATTTATCCAGTTGCACCTATTCAGAATGGATAGCTTAAGTTTGGTAGCACTGGCTCCCCTCCACGACACTCACTTCTCGGGCGCACCAAAATTCAAATTTCAAAAGACCCGAAGATCTCAAGGAATTTTATATCTCAACTTTGAACTGCGAAAATGTGAGATGGCTTCAAAGGTCCAACCTCCTACGCTAGCAAATAGAAGGATTTTGGCTTCTAAAAATAAGAGGTGTCTAGTAAGGGATTATGTGAACAAAGAGCCCATTTGTAATAGCCTGAGAACTAGGAGACCCACTCCCACTCTCATCACTAGCAAGTCTTGGTGGACCGAGGGTCTCGTAGCTCTGCTTTGAACGATGCTAGCCACTCCTTGGGGTATAAATTTTGTTCTTCCCCTTTGATATTTCCCACTAGAAAACGTGTTCAAGGTCAAACCTTGAGGTGATGAAATCCCTAGGCAAGCCTCTCCTAAAAAAAAGGAGGCCAATGTGTATTTCTCGTCACCTAGGATCACACAAGTGCACAAGGGGAGAGGATACATACACACTAGCTCGGGTAACATAGAATGTGCAAGCACACCAAACATAGTAAACAAGGTTCTTTTTAAGCACCAATTGAAATGTTTGCTATACTAAAAGACAATCAGTTTAAAAAAATCAAGTCTTCGAGAAATGTCCTCCACCAAATGTCATTAGTAGTTTTTGATTTCCGATCTTCGACAAACGTGTGTTTATATTTCCACCTTTCAAGTCTATAACATGCGAACTTGCACAAAAGCCAAATTAGAAAAATTAGCTCCAAAATGAAAAAAACTAAAGTAAAAAGAAAATTAACATTTACCCTAGAATCTAATTAATTAAAAATCTAAAGTAAATTAGATTAAATCTAAATTAGAATGAATCTAAACTAACTTAATCCTAAATTCAATCAATCTACATTCTAAATTAGAAATCAAATCTAAATTAGAAATTAGATTTAAATTAAAAACTAAAAACTAAATTTAAAAATTAAAAGCTAAATGTAGATTAAAAACTAAAAGTTGAATTAAAATTAAAAACTAATCTAAAAAGTTAAATTAAAATTTATTCTAAATTAAAAACTAAAAGTTAAATCTAACTCTAAATTAAGTTAAATTTAACTCTAAATTAAGTTAAATTAAATCTAAATTAAGATTAAGTCTAAGTTAAAGTTAAACCTAAACTAAATTAAATCCAAATTAAAATTAAATCTAAATTAAAAGAAAACTTCATACAAAGTCTATATAGAAACTTCAAAATTACAGGATTGCAGGAAAAATTGATGCATTTGCAGGACATTTTCAAAAAGTGATTGTAGGGATGCACTCTGTAAATGTCGTGACTGTAGGATACTACCAAAATGGGATGTTGTGATTACAGTAGAGGTGTTCAGAATGATAGAAAATATCTTTCGATTAATCTTCCATCAGATTCTTTACCAAAAGCGTGTTTAGAATGGCTTGACCTTGAATCTAGATGCATGAACAGGTAAGGGATTAAGCCGCTTCATGATGTTGTGATTGGGCTTTTAACAATAGAGAATATGGTATTAAAGAGGGGATCGGTCATGAATATTGATGGATTAAATTCGAGAGCAGAATAGGTTGATATAGAAGTCGAATTTAAGTTAGGAAATAGGAAGGACATGGATGTTTTCACCAATGCTCAAAAGTTGTGCAACAGGGATAAAAAGATTGAAGGGACTCCACAGGGATTGGGGTTAATGGTTCTGGCATCAGATGATCTGAGAGAAAGAAGCATTGTTTCTTTCAAAATTTTCAAACAAAAATCAAATGACCAACTAAGGAAAATGGTGTTGTGCATCAACCAAAGCAGGTCATCGTTAGACACTGATGTGGACATGACGAGCTATGGAGGATTTGTAAACCTGTCTCCACATCAGAAATCCATGTCTCTGCGAGTGCTGGTGGATCACAACATAGTAAAAAGTTTTGCAGAGGGGGGAAAAAATTGCATCACATCAAGGAGTTATCCCACTGTAACAGTTAATGAGAACACATACCTCCTCTCTCATGCGCTGAGCAAGGCATAAAAAGCATAAAAGCCTAAAACGCAAAATGGATTTTCTTCAGAAGTTAAGGTTGCCAATACCCGGGTAGACATGCATGCAAAATAGGGAATCACAGACACAGCGAGCAAATTACATTAAAGGAATTTGTTCTCACAGAAAGATTTGTCATGATATGGGTTTGTTGGCTTTAGAAGCTTTCGAGCAAATTTAAAATGGATTAACTGAAAATCTTTAGAAGCTTTCGATCCAAATGCAAAATGGATTCACTGAATTTTTTTTGATTCAAATGCAAAATGGATTCACTAAAAAAAAAACTTTAGAAATTTTTTAATTCAAATTAAAGCAAATACAACTCGTGATTTAAACAACAAAATTCATTTCAAAGATTAAGCCATTATAGAAGATTGCAATAGCCCTGTGGATTTTTTTTTTTTTGATTTATGAAAATACAGCTACAAAAATGATAAACTGCAACTATGAAAACGATAATATGATCAAATCTATGAAAATGCAGCTATAATATTGTTCATGTCCGGTTCACCATTATGTGCATGCTAAAAACTGAAAACTAACTGAAACTATAATCAGATTCAAAGCATTTCCAATATTGCATCAATGAAGTTTTTCCAAATGAATACAAATGCAAAATACAAATACAAATGCAAAATACAAACTAATCTATGCAAAAACTAAAACAAATGCATTCAAAGAGAAAATCAGCCCCATTATTTTCCTATTTCACCATGATCTTGGTTTATGCATTTGATGCTCTCAGATTTTTATGAGCACAATTGCAACAAGAAGCTGTGATGAACGGAAGAGAGGATTGACCGAAATCGAATGTCGAAATCAAATGTGTATGCTTTTTTGGTGAGAAGAAAGGGCTTTTATAGATGAATTCACGAGGTGAATTCAAGTTATGAGAGAGATGTGGGATAAAAGACTGAAGTGGAGAAATGCATATTGAAATTGATTGAAATGAGAGAAATAAATAAATGGATTTATGATAGTGTAGGTTTGAAATTATATTTAAAGTGGTCTTTTCAAATTAATGGATGAACGATTTAATGAAAATGGATTAAATGATTAAATGATTTAATGTATTTAAAATATTTAATGAAATATTTAAATGGATAAAAGTTCATGTACATGAATATTTTGAAGATTAATGCAAAATGGAGTAATATGAAATGGATAAGTGACTGATTATGGAGATGGATAAATGATTGACTATGCGGATGGATAAATGCTTATAATATGGATAAATGCTTATAAATGCATTGATGAATGAATGGAAGAAAGTATTTAAATGAATTAATTAAACAGATAATAATATCTATTTAATTAATAGACAAAAAATAGGACGATTGTGAGGACAAATTCTGAGTGTCTACAATCCCAATAGATCTTCTACTTCTAAGTAGTGTGGTAGCTTTTATGTGAAATCCTCCTTTGTATGTGGTATCCTCTATTATTTTGTAGTAGTGATGTTTTTTTTGTGGTGCTATTTTGTACATCTTTAGATATTATTTTGATCATGTATAAGATTTATTTACTCCTAATACTTTTCTTACTTTATTGTCTACCTTGTTCTACTCCCAAGCCTTTATTGCATCATCCATCTTAGTTGAAGATTCACCACTTCCCACAATTATTTCTCCTTTTGATGTAGGTTTTGTAGACACTTAAAATTGTCTTGATCAATATCACACATTTGATTCGATTTACTAACACCATTTTCATCTTGATTCAACCTCTTTCATCTATTTAATTAAATAATGCTAATTGTTTAATTAAAGTCATCATTTTCTTCTATTAATCAGATAATCAACATTATTAGATTAATTTACCTCTTTCATGCTAATTTTAATCTTATTTGATTAAATAATGTGAATTATTTAATTAAATCCATTAATGCCTCTCATTTGATTAATTAATCTTAATTATTTTATTGTTTCATTAATCCTACCCTTTTAATTAAATGAGCTAATTGTTTTAAATTAAAATCCTAAATTCTTTCATCTTGCACAATAAATAATATCTTAATTACTTAATTGACTAATATCTCTAATTCCTCCAGCTTCTCCCACTTGCAAGGGAATATTCTCATGGAATATTCCTCCAATTTGAATTCAAATATTTCCCTCCAAATAGAAATATCTTCCAGCAAGCTTCCAACATTCTTCCTAAAATTAAGGGACTTGCACATTCTAATTTAGTTAGAGTCCTTGATTAGAATAATTGATCCATGTCAATATTCGATCTCATCCAAGGATTGGAATCCTTGATCCATGTCATTCCCTCTCATCCAATTTCATCCATTGATTAACCAAATCAATCTTAGCCCTTCATTCACCCAATTATCCTATAAATAGCCCTCATTCTATGAGTAAATCATCCACAAATCATTTGAGCACTCTTATGCTACAAGAATTCATACTCACATCCATCCATTTTCATCAATTGAGAGCAATTGTGAGCATCTTTATGGTTCAAATCTCCATTATCACTCATAATCAAAGCTTTGCATCAGTGGGGTTAGGAAAGAGCTTATCCTTCCACATCAAGTCAACACTAATCCCCCAATGGGATGAGGTTTGAGTGTTAAATTAGGTTTCCTTTATCAATTTGAATTTTACTTCATGTTTCATGGATTCTTAGTTAGCATTTCAAGAATTTCATTGGGAATGCGGGTTAATTAGGTTGAATGCTTAGTTTCTTAGTTGATTCTAGGTGTACTTGATCTACATTTTATTCATGTTCACAAGTTCCCTATCAAATTCCACTCTTGCTACTCTCATAATTATATAATCCTTTATCTCTCTCATCTTCCTCTCCATACTCATCCACAATATGTATTTTTCCTATATATGGACACCTTTAGTTGCTTCATTTAGTGGCATGTGTATTGGTCTCCCATTTCCTTCTATTGTTAATTCTTCTTTCTTAACATTTAAGATTAATATTATTATCCACAAACCATTCTCTATACAAAATAATGTTTAATATGTTAGAAGTTCTTTTATCCATATCTATGACTTCAAAATCTACTTTTGTTTTGATCCCTATAAAATTCACTTTTACATCTTTTCATGTTCCTAAAGGACATATGGGACTTCCATTAGCTAGAGCTATATCATAAGGTGTTTTGTGTTATTTTAGATCGTTGAATGCTTCCTAAACCTTCTTTGGCATGATGTTAATATCAACTCTCAAATCTAATAAAACTTCTTATGATTCTTCCATTGAGTTTAATATCTAATAATACTAGTTATTTTTTCCATTTCTTTTGTGTCTTTACCATACTTTTAACTTGTGTATGCTCCTTTATTCTAAGATTTGTCTATTCTAGTACATTTAAAAATTGCTCATATTATTCTATATTTGTGAGTGCTTAGAATATTTTGGTTATATATTCTTCTTCTTCTTTGGGTTATGAAATGCTCTAATTCTTCTATATATTTTAGTGTTGGATATCCATTGAGCATTCACCTTCCTCATTACTAGGGTTTTCCTTAGTTGCAACCCTCTTGAAATGCTTGCTTGTCGCCTCCCATACCTTCTCTATCATTTTCCAATATGTCCCATCTCTTTCTTGGGTTATTTTTTCCCTTTCCTCGTCCTTTTATTTTTCAACTATAATCATTTGTTAACTTTCTTCGAAACCTGTCTTGATCTCAATAATAAGTTCTTTCTCCCTTATTGTTGTCCTTTGCCATTAAAAATAATAATTTATATATTTTATCCATTCTTAATCCATTTCATTCATCCATAAGCATTAGACCATATTTATCTCAGTATTCATGTCATTTTAGATCACCTCCCTTTCCATTACCATTGCCTAGGTGCCTAACCCGTCAAGGTCATCACCTAGTATGTGTTATTGCACATCTCAATTACTATGAGAATTGCCATTAATACTTCTTTTCCTTGAAGTATTGTTTACTAAAAATTTCTTTCTATAATTCTACGGATTTGTGTTATGTATCAACAAAATGGGGTTCTAGCAATATAGCCAAATGTTGACAATACGTACCCAAGGCAATGATTGATTATGTTAGAAAGTTAATCATAGGGTGATAAATATTTAAAAGAAATCAAAATCAATGTGGTAGATAGTACACATAAATAAAGGAAATATTCATTCATATACACATCATAAGATAGAGTCATTCATTTCTTTATTTATATCATTAATCACATATAGTCATATCAAGAGAATATATATATACATCACATATGTTTGGTTGTTACACTTGATCTCTTTAATACATTTGTCTTTTATCCTCATTTTATATTCATACTACATAGTTGTAGTATCTTATAGTACTAATATAGCTTATCTATATGTGAGGATGTGTCACAACACTCATCTTTGTACATTCTCCACCATTAAGAGGTATCCCACATCGTCTAATATTGCTGCAATATACTTTTTAGAATCTGTGATAGCCTCTAGGTTGTTTTGTTCCATGAAGTGTTGATCTTATAAGGGTTAGCTTCCAACACCCTTTTGGGTTTTCACCATCAACCTCTATCGAGCTGTCCCTTCAAAATTTCAGCCTAATGGGAATATATTTCAACCACCCTTTCAGATTTTCAATTGAATCCATTAAGTCCTAATGTTGGTTTTATAACCTACCAACAACCATAACTTGGTGATATAGAGCTTTGAGATAGTGATTTCTTTTTAGGAGAGGTGGTATACACCTGTACTTTACCTAAGTTGGTGAGTTTATGAAACCACCCGTCAACACACCTATATCATTTCCATAATGCCAACCTATCTAACAACAGATTTTGCAATGTATCAATCAAATAGGAGAATTTATTTTGAATGGAGTTAGCACATAAACAAGAGACAAAAATTATGTGAACTCACCTATATCATTTCCATAATGTCAACCTATCTAACAACAGATTTTGCAATGTATCGACCAAATAGGAGAATTTATTTTGAATGGAGTTAGCACATAAACAAGAGACCAAAATTATGTGAACTCAAATTTAATTATGATGAAGTCTAGGATCAGGGATCTAGTGAAGGGAACCAATCAAAGTAGCCAAAACACAATAACAACTCTTAGATACAACAAACTAAAAACACACTCTTTATTCATCAAGTTTAGATTACAATTTTCTTAAAAGGCATACTCAGTCATAAAGTCCTATAGAGACTTATAATAAATTACTCACGATGAGTTTTAGAATTTATATTAGAACTTGAGTCGTAGGTAATTAGCTAGTAAACAAATAATCCACAAACTCCAATAATTCATGTCCCTTATACCACACCTCTATCATTTCTATCACTAATTTAGCCTTAACCCATCCAGCCAACTCATTGAACCTACATCATATTTGAGTTTCTCTGCTACAAAGTATTATTAGGCACTTCATTGGGACCAATCTTAGAAGGAGACCCTGATCCATGTACCACAACCTAACCAAACAATTCTGTCCATCTTATATAACACAGGATTCCACTGGCCACATCAAGGATCCACCAAAAACAATAATTATAGAATAAAGCTATATTTGTTGAGTTGCTAGTCAGGAAGTAATGACCCAACACTGAAAACTGATAGAAATGAAAGCCATGGTGAAAAAACAATATAACAACCGCCAGCCGGAGATAGAAACTGACACCACTAAGCACTTAAAACCCCATGATTTTACTGAAGTTGTTAGTATTAAATAGGAAAAGAAAGGCCAATAGTTAAAGACAACCACATGTTATACTACCCACGTCTAGCATGGATAAGATCTATAAAAAACTGACGCCCAATAGTATAAGATCTTGAAATATCTACAGCCATATTAAGAGGATAACACTTCCATTTGTAACTGTGAACCTCTCCCATGCTGCCTCACAAAAGAAAAAGTCACCCATAGATCTAACTCACCCACCTCAACATTTCAGTTCTAGTTAGAAGGCAACAATCATGTGCCACTAGATAATACATTCCAATTATAAGAAGGATATAAACTATCGTATAACAGTCACTTTGAAGAATACCTACTAGTCTATACCAATTTTGAATAGGAGTAAACATTCGTGGAGTAAGAAAGTATGGAAGGCCTTCAAAGAGACAACTGAGCAGTCTTCATGGTCCGATTGGAAGAAGAGCATAATGTTGTTTCAAGAACGAGGAGTCACCAATAGTATTGTGAGGTACCTCAAGGTGCATGATCAATGCGTATTTGTTTAGAATGCTTTATTTAGAACTGTACGTCTTTATTTAGGATTGCTAGCATGTTCAACAGCCCATGCAACTGCACTTTAGCATGTTTGTTAGCATATTCAACAGCCATGCAACTGCACTTTACATGCTACGCTGTTTTTGTTTTTGCATTTTTTTAATGTCCTTCTTCTGATCCAAGATACATAATCTGTTGCACGATCTACTGACATTAAATAAAAGATTTTATTTGCTTTATTATTGATAGAAAAGATAGACAATACAGAATATAGAGAAAATAATAGTCATTCTTATTTATCTTGGCTGATTGCTCTGTTTTGGGCAAAGATTTTTTAATTGCTAATGCTTATATTTTATTTTCAGCTCTATATGTTTTGTGCTGTTAGTAATTCTATGGCAGTATAGTGTTAGTGCTATTCAATCTTTATCTTTTAATTGGTATCAGAGTAGGTCGTAGAAATTTTTATTGTTTAGGTAGCAAGTTCAGATTAACAATTATTTTTAAATGGCTAAAAGCTAGTGTTTGTTGTTTATAGGAGACAACTATGAATACTGAAGTATCAAATGAAGACCTATTATCCTAAGATCTTTGGGAATTAATGGAAGTAGGATATAATGAATTTGCAGATCATAATGTTTTTAATGCTTTGTCAACAAATCAATGAACTCAGTTGAAAGAAGACAAAAATGACAATTGATCTCTATTCATTATCCAATCTGCATTGGGTATTTCATTTTTTTCTCATATTGCTAGCATGATAAAATCAAAGGATGCATGGGAGGCTTTGCAAATTTCATATTAAGGATCTAGTACAATTTCCCAAGACCCTTATAGATGTTTGTTTTAGTCATAGGGTGAAATAGGGAATTTAAACCACTATCACATGTATAGTTTGTTGGAAGAAGTTTGAGCTTGTGAGCCACTTTAATGTCTTTTTTTGATAATTCCCTACTAGAAAACAATAATTTGCATATTTTTTTAAGTACTTTCTTGTTTTTTATTAAGGTAAGCGGGAAACAAGGGTCCCAAACCCTTTACAAAGGCTGCCAAAAGGATGGATGAAACATGCCCAAACAAGCCAAAACTCCAGAGAAACAACACAAACAAACAAAGAGGAACAACTGCAACCAAGTTGCCAAACAAGACAACAAATAAAAGAGAGAGAGCAAGGACCATCAACATCCTACTTAGACAATCCTAAGTCAGGAGGGATTTGACCTATCAACCATAACATGAGTATGAGATTGGGAAAAGGAAGAAAAAAACCTTTCCTCCTATGAACAACAGTCCAAGCAATATTGTCATCCAAATGCTCAATACAAGGGGAAGCATGAGGATAAACCCCCACAAAGGGCTTTTCAACACACAAAGAATTCACATGCATGGAAGGGGGTTACCCCATAAGGAGTCCAACAACATGAGAAGAATAACGAGAAAATCCCAAAGTCAAAGGCAAATTGGTCTATAAGGGGAGGGTAGGAGGTTCCACCATAGAGTTTGAGGGAATTGGAGCTACACTAGAAGCAAGAGACACATCATCATCCTAGGAGGAGTCGTCCAACAAATCAACAAAATCATGGATAGTTAAGTGATCATCAGTAACATCCTTCCACCATGTAGTAGATCCCTTGCAACATGAGAGAGGATAATCCGTAGCTAGATGACTGATGGAGAAGCACCAACGACATCTAAAAGGGAGGTTCTCATAATCAAGAGGCTGAGTCCAAGGCATGTCCCCAACCATCAAATCCACATCTCCATGAAGGGGCTTGGAGATGTCAATATCCATTAGAATGCACACAAATGTGGAGTGCCCCATGAATAAAGTGACATTGTCAACTTTGAAGAAGTGGCCAATAGAGTTTCCAGTGGCCTCATAACAAGAAGGATCCCAAAAATGTAGATGGAGGTTTGGAAGTCTAACCCACACCAAACACACATTTAGTGGCTCAATAAGAGGATTAAAGGAAGTTTTCCAAGGCTTAACAAAAAGATAGTGCTCCCCCAAGCCCACAACTTTCCCAACACCAAATTGATGAGAGAAAGAAAATACACTTTAATTAATCCTTTTTATGTTTCAAAAGACTTTATTATATGTTAATTAACTATACTGGCGGTAGAATTTATGCTTGAATGTTTGATTGATGTTACATTATATTTAATTAATTAGAGTATATATGAGAAATGGTATTGTGCATTAAATGTCTTGCTTTTGAATGATGATTAATGATGAATTGTTTATGCAAGTGAGATCTTTTGATGTCTTGATTACATCCTATCTTTGATGATTTTGTTTGATGGATTAAATGTTGATGTTATAAGGTGGACGTGTTAAACTTCCTATTTAACAAATTTGAAATTTGTCTTGCCCCTGATCGCTCCAGCTGGCTCCTAATGGATGTTTCTGAATTGACTTCTTCAAATAAGTGGATATTATTATAAATATCTAGCCTTAGTCTTTAGTTTGGAGTTAGTTAATATTTCGCTTAGATTGTAATGTGGATTATCTGCACTTTTGTACTACTCGCCTATTTTGGCCAATTGGAATGAAAATAAGGAGTTGATCTGAATCTCAGTGTTTAAGTCCCACCAGAGGAAGAACAGGGCCCGCTCAACCGAAGGAGGTGACTTATGTTATTTTTGTTGATTCAATTAGTCTTTGCATTGTTCATCTCAGTTTGAAGATAGGAATTTAGATCTCTGTTAATCATTGCTAGTGAATGTGAATGCTTATGTTCTTGGATTAAATTCATTAAATCCTTAGAATAATTCATTATGATTTACTGTAGATTTATATTCAATCATTTACTATAGATTTAATTTTTGTTCGTAGATTTAGATTCACTGATTATTTTAAGATAGCTTTAATGGAAAGAATTGTGATGACTTATGGAAAGATGAAACTAAGGCTTGTTTGGAATGAGTTCATGGAAGTTAGTGATAACATGCTTTCTAGGTTAAACGTTTATTTTCTGCAAACATAACTAGATCCTTTTCTACAAACTTAATTAGATTCTTTTTGCAAACGTAAATAGATTTACTTTCCAAGTACATTTCAATTTTGAGTTTTAGCTTAAAAATAGATTTAGTTTTTAGCTTGATTCTTCCATGGATAAATTGCAAATAAGTCAAGTTTGAACTGAGTTGCTAGAGTTTGGATAATCGTTAGTTAAGAGATAAATTAGGATTAAGCCTTTAGAATTACTTAGGAATTTGTTGTTAAGATTGGTTACTGAGAGATCCTGGAGAGCTCCTAAAAGCTCCTGATAGCTCCTGACGGAGCTAAACCACGACCAAAAGTCACTATTTTACAGTGCAAAACCCCCAATTTATGAAAACACCCTTATCACATATAGATCTAAGACACACCCGGTTTGATAATTGATAAATTAAATGATGCAAGAAGTGACATCAATGACCTTTCCCATCATTTTTGGTGTCGTTTCTAGGGAAATAAAAGATCTGGCTAATTAAGTGTGAAGCCTTAGTGTTGTTAAGGAAGGTAGTTTAGATTGTGGATGAGATAATCTAGAGACTGTTTAGGAAGATTTCTTCCACGAAATATTAATTTTGAACAAGAACAAGAAGTTAAACAATATTAGATTGAAATCCACAAGTGAATTAGGAACAACATCAAGAAGAAATGGGTGATCAACCAATTAATGATCCTCCACCAAACAATAGGACCTTTTCTTATCCTATTAATTTGAATACATAAGGAATCATGAGCCTCTTATGAAAAATATTTCACCTTTTTTATTACCTACCTTTAGAGGAAAAACTTATGAGGATCCTAACCAGTTTCTCTTTGAGTTCAAGGTTTTATGTCAAACCTATGACTACACAACTGATAACCAAAAGTTAAAACTATTTCCATATACTTTGAAAGAGTCAGCTTTACACTGGTTCATGGGTTTAGGTGCATGAACAATCTCAACTTGGCAAGAAATGGAAACTAATTTTTTGGACAAATATGAAGACTACTGTCGAGTAAGAGATAGGAAAGAGGAATTGTTTAGAATGAGACAGTTAGAGGATGAAATCTTGGAGGATTATGCTGATAGATTTTAGTTTATGCATAATAGATGTGGTAATGGTTTAGATAATGATATTAGTAAAACAATCTTTTTGAAAGGAATTGATGATGAATAAAGAGAATCTTTGAATCTTATGGGAAAAGGAGACATCAATAAACTTTCTATAGAGGAAATTATTGAGATATGTAAAAACTACTCTAGAACTAGAGTAGGGAGTAGAAACGCCCGAAAAAACAAAGTTCTTACTCCTGATGTATCTCAAGTTATGGAAGAACTTGCAAATTTAAAAACTGATTTACTCCTTCATTTTAACATGCAAGGAGATAAAAAGACTACTGAACCTTTGTCTATTTATTGTTCCAAATGTAGAGGTAAACATCTTTTGAGAGAATGTCCATTAAATCAAGTTGATCTCTGTGAAATCTGTGAAAAACATCATACAAAAATTTCTTGTAGCCTTCTACTTGGAATTAAGAATCATTTAAAGAAATGACTCGAAGTAGAGGAATAACTTAACTATGTTGGATAGAAACCCCATAATTTAGGATATAATGCAAATCAAGGGAAATTTGTTCCTAGAGCCAATTGGAATAAAAATCCTTGGCCAAATTCAAATCAATGGACTCCTCCTTACCAAGCACAACCACCACCTACATTTTGGGGTCAACCTAAATGGATGAATCCTCAATGGAATCAACACAATGGCAACCAAATCAATGGCAACCAAACCAACCTCAATGGAAACAAAATCAAACACAATATCAACCATGGAAAAATCAGGGACCGAGACATCCTTGGGGACAATCACCTCCATTGGTCACTGGTCCCAATCCTTCAAATGAACAAGTAAACCAGCCTTAGTTACCAGCACAACCTATTTCAAACCCGAAAAACAATCATAATGATGTCAATCCACCTACTCTAAATGTGATAGATGTAAATGATATTCAACTGAGAAATCAAAATGTTCCATTCATACCAAATGTTAAAGAACAAGAAAGTGAAAAAGAAAAAGAAGATTCAAAGGAAAATCAAACTTCTGATGATGAACAAAAGGTTAGGCAAGCACCTTATCCTGAACGTTTAAAAACAGAACAAGTAACTCCCAAAAAATCTCAACCGAACTATATGAATGTGGTAGATTCTCAACTTCTTCATGAGCTGAAAAAGATCAACATTGAAATACCATTGTTACAGGCCATTAAGGATATACCAGAAATAAACCAGTTAGTTAAATCCCTTTGTATGAAAACCCCAGGTAGGAAGAAGAAATTACCTCCACCAATTCAAATAGGGACTAAACTTACTGATGTTCTATCAGGAAGATTACTACATCAGAAATACAATGATCCTGGTAGTCCCGTGATAATCTTAAGTATTGGAGGAGTTGAGATAACCAATGTACTAATTGATCTAGGAGTAGCTATCAATTTCATTACATCAAACACTGTTGAATTATTGGGTAATGACAATTGTTCAACCCACAACAATTGTTTTACAGTTGGTTGATCAATCTACTACTAAGCTTGAAGGTGTTATTGAAGATATTATGGTTACTATTGATACATGGGATTATCCAGTTGACTTTTTGGTTCTCAAAGCTAGAAAGAAATATTATGGTTATCCAATCATGTTAGGTAGACCATGGTTGGCTAATGTAGTAGCATTGATAGACTATAGATCAGGAAGTATGATCATTTCTAATGGTCAAAAGCAGAATGAGTTATCACTTTTTCCTCATGCTCAACCATCATTTCATCCAAACACTCAACTTTGGGTTAATGAAGATATGGATTCAGAGGGAGATGGTGTTGTTGAGTTAGCTATGATTACTTTGGTAGAACATATTGAAGAATATGAGGAACAGGATCTTAAGTTTGAAAATATTTGTCAAGAAAAAGAGAAAAATTGTCAAGTACATCAACAAAATTCACACACTTGTCCTTTAAATACACTTGTTTGAAATCCATATTATTCTAAAAACAACACCAAAGAAATAACAGTAACAGGGGACAAGCCTCTTTTTATAAATTCATCCTTGTCTTCTTCCCAAGAAAAAGAATTGAAGCAAACTTTAGAAAATAAGTTTGAAGCATTTGCTTGGGAGTATAAAGACATGAGAGGAATTCACCCATCCATTTGTACTCATCATATTTATGTTGAGGATGTAAAACCAGTAAGACAAGGCCAAAGAAGGATCAATCCTGCTCTACAGGATATTGTGAAACAAGAGATAGAAAAACTGCTAAAAGTAGGATTTATTTATCCAATATCTGATAGTCAATGGGTTTCTCCATTGGTTATTGTTCCTAAGAAAATTGGTAAATGGCGTGTATGTGTGGACTATAGGGAATTAAATAAAGCCACTAAAAAGGATCACTTTCCTTTTACATTTATTGATCAAGTATTGGATAACCTATCTGGAAGTAGTTATTTCTCTTTATTAGATGGTTTTAGTGGATATAATCTAATTCAAGTGGCTCCTGAAGACCAAGACAAGACTACCTTTACATGTCCTTTGGGAACATATTCTTATACAATACTACCATTTGGGTTGTGCAATGCACCAAGAACTTTTCAAAGAACTATCTTAGCAATTTCTGCAAATTTAACTACCTCATGTGTAGAAGTTTATATGGAAAATTTCACAATCCAAGCACAAACATTTGAAGAGGCACTTGAGAGCTTGAATAAATTGTTGCAAAGATGTAAGGATCTTAGGTTATCCTTGAATCATGAAAAGAGTTCCCTTATGATGACAGAAGGTATTGTGCTGGGACATCACATCTCAAAAGAGCGGATAAAAGTTGACCCCAAGAAAATTGAAATTATTCAAAAGATTGAAATCCCTACAACTCAAACTGAAGTTCATAGTTTTCTTGGGCATGCTAGTTACTATAGAATATTTATTGAATGATTTAGTAAGATTGTTGAACCTTTGTTTACATTGCTCAAGAAAGATGCAGAGTTTCTTTGGACAAGTGATTGTCAAAAATCATTTGATATAATTAAGCATGCCTTAACCACTGCTCCAATTATTAAGGGGCCTATTTGGGGAGTTCCATTTTACATTCATACTGATGCATCTAACTTTGTTGTTGGTGCAGTATTGGGACAAAAAGGTGAAAATGAAGCAATGCATGCAATTTACTACATCAACAAAAATTTGAATCCTACTGAAAGGAACTATGCAACAATTGAGAAAGAGTTCTTGGTAGTAATATATGCAATCAATAAATTTAGGCATTAAATTACTGGTTACAAGGTATTTATTCATATAGATCATGCTACAGTAAAATATTTGATGAATAAAGTTGTTGTAGGAGGATGAATCATAAGATGGCTATTATTGTTGTAGGAATTTGATATAACAATTGTTGATAAGCCTGGTAAAGACAGTTCGTTGTTGTTGATTTCCTCTATAGAATTGTTTTGTAGGGTAATCAAGAACCAATGGATGATACATTTCTAGATGAAAACTTATTTGCAATATCAGTCCATCCACCATGGTTTGATGATCTTGCAAATTACTTGGTAACAAGGAAGTGCCTGAATTATTTCAATCCTAAACAGAAAAAATATTAATTCGTGAAAGCTCTAGATTTCGGTGGATAAATGGTTTATTATTTAAAATGTGTCTTGACCATGTTCTTCGCAGATGTGTTGCTGAATTAGTTGTTTATGATGTCATACATGCTTGCTATCATGAGCCAGAAGGAAGACATTACTTAGTAGTCAGAACCGTTCATAAAATCTTGGGCGCTGGTTATTTTTGGCCATCTATGTCAAAAGATGTTTCATTCTTTTTGAAGCATTGTGATGAATGTCAACACATGGGAAGACCTACACCAACAATGGAGATGCCATTACAACCTCAAATAGCCTTGGATCCATTTGAAAAGTGGGGAATTGATTTTGTGGGACCTGTTGATCCACCTTCCAAAGGACAACAATATATCTTAGTTTGCACAGACTATGTTACAAAATGGGCTGAAGTGAAAGCTTTGCCATCAACAAGAGAAGATGGAGTAGCTAATTTCCTATACAAAAATATTTTGTAGAGATTTGGTGCACCAAGAGAAATAATTTCAGATCAAGGTGTGCAATTTGTGTCTAATATGATGGAAGCATTTATGCAAAGGTACCAAATGACACAGAAAATCAATGCCATATCATCCTCAAGCAAATGGACAAGTGGAGGTTAGTAGCCGAGAATTGGAGAATATTTTAACAAAAACTATTTCATTGAGGAAGACAGATTGGGAAGAAAGGTTGGATGAGGCAATGTGGGCATATAATACAACTTGGAAAACAACTACCGAATTCTCTCCATATGAACTAGTATCTGGAATAATTCCAGTCATGTCGATTGAGTTTGAGTTGTAGACATTGAAGACAACATTGGAGGTTGGTATTGACTTACCTGAGGCAGAAAAGAGTAGAATCCTACAATTGAATCGACTTGATGAGATGAGAATGGAAGCTCTTCAACATACAAAGATAATTCATAAGTAGAGAAAGGAGTGGCATGAGAAAAATATTGTGATAAGACAATTTAAGAAGGGAGATTGGGCATTGGTATTTGACTCCAGATTTCAAGAGTTCAGAGAAAAAATTCATACAAGATGGTTGGGACCTTATGAAATTGATGAATTTTTTCAGAATGGAGTAGTTCAATTGATACCAATAGATGGAGAAAGAAGGGTCATGCTAGTTAATGGTCATCATTTGAAAATGTATCACAAACCTTCATCAAAAGAGGAATTTGCAGTAGAGTTACATAATAAAATTGAACATTTTATGATGGAAGATATCTCTTCCACAAGAGAATGTACTTCTGGGTAAATCTTTTGAAGGTATGAATAAAGCAAGTAAATTGAAAACCAAAAATGGTGGTTTACTTTCTAAATAAAGGAGATAAACTGAAAACCAGAAATGGTGGTTTATCTCTTAGAAAAAATGAAAAAAAAATTTATAAAAAAAAAAAGGATGGTTGAAAACCAAAAATGGCAGTCTCTTGATGACTCCCGATGACTCCTGATGACTCCTGATGGCTCTTGATGGCTCCTAATGACTCCTGATGCTTCCAAAGGTTCTTTGTAATAAATTCTTTAGTTAATTTTGAGCTATATTTGATTAACTCATTGGAATTATTTCCAACTGAGTTAATTCATGCTTTGATTGACTGTTGCATTTAATGAAAAGGTATGCATTTATTGTGAATGTCATTTTCGAAATATTATTTCTGATTTAGTTAATGTGATGTGACATTAAATGAATATTTTGAGCATAAATATCTCTGTCGTAGTTATTAATCTTATAATAAATGAGTTCTAATCATTTCAAATTTAGTGGAGATATAAGGGTTTAATATTGAAATGACGGTTGCAATAAATGTGAGTATTAGGAAAGATTTCATGTTAGTTTTTGAATGTATGTGCTAATGTCATTATCATCACCAAATACGCCAACCATTCAATTCATAATTCAAAAAAAAATGATGGTTGTTACGTGTGAAACATTCACAAGGAACGAGATTGAATAAATGCATAACATCTTGACACGACGTGCTTTTGTTTTTTCGAAAAATGTGACATGATCTGTGAAAAGAGACTTTTGTTCGCATTTTACTCAAAGAGTTGCATCCACCATTGCCTCTGATAAAAAATTGTAGAAGCAGAAAAGGAACTTTGAACCAAAAAATTTCATTCTTGATCCTAAAACATAAAAATTATTGAGAGAAGCAGGATTGCAATAGAAGGAAGAGGAGTTAAAACAATAGTCAAGTAGACTGCATTATCTTGAAGTATCTACTTCATCATCTCCAAGGAGATATCTCTCCCTTTCAACACTCAATATCAAACAAGAAAACAACCAATTGAAGAGCCAAAATCAACAACTGGAAAAAGAGAGAGATGAGGCAAATGAAAGACTACAACAAGTGGTAGATCTCTCTTCAGCAATGTTAGCAATGAGGAATTCAGAATTGTGTGCATTATTCTTAAGGGGAAGGTTTCTACAATGGAAAATTAATCAATTAGTTTTGAAAAGAAAGAAAAATTATAATGATGACCAAGAATTTCTAGAAGACTTCTACAACAACCATCCTACAGTTCAAAATCAGATGTGCGAATACTTTTTGCATGGATTCATTCTCGGTAATTTTCCATAGTCTTTTCTAAATATTTATGTTGGTGAGTTACAAATAAGGTCTTTTGTCTCTTTGTTACAAAATCAAGTTGAATGGGATAATAGAATGGACCAGTATAAAGAGGCACAGTTAATATTGGGCATTCTAATGAGGAATGAAATACCTTGGTCTATGTCCTTCAGAGCCGCCTTTATATACTTTGCAAAAGGAGATAATGTAAAACCTGTTTATAGAAGGAATTTGAATGAAAGCATTAGAGTTTTTAGAAGGGTTTAGGAACACCTTCCACATAGGGCCTTAACTACAGCCAGGGAAAGATATAGCAACATTCCGACATCACTTAGAAGGAGAGAACCAACCTCTCTAAGAAACATCACTTGGAGCCTCACAAGAATGGGATCCTTGATATAGGTTATTGAAGAACAAAATACAAACTGGGTAGGAATGAGGTTCAAACCTCCATTGATCATATCACCAACACTTGCATTAAATTCTCCACCACAATTTACTGGAGAAAAACTAAGAGATTGGTTAAGAACAATTGAACAACAAAATGGATATGCTCAGTGGAGAACATTCATACAATATATGGCTTATTGTGGTGATCTTATTACTAGGCTTGAAGTCAGAAACAAGGATTTACCAAATCCTCAACCATGAGGACATGGTTGACAACAGAAGGGGGAGAAATGATGAGAGCAAGAAAATACACTTTAATTAATCCTTTTTATGTTTCAAAAGACGTTATTATATGTTAATTAACTATGCTAGCGATAGACTTTATGCTTGAATGTTTGATTTATGTTGCATTATATTTAATTAATTAGCGTATATATGAGAAATGGTATTTTGCATTAAATGTCTTGATTTTGAATGATGAGTAATGATGAAATGTTTATGCAAGTGAGATATTTTTTTGTATTGATTACATCTTATCTTTGAGGATTCTATTCAATGGATTAAATGTTGATGTTATGAGGTGGACGTGTTAAACTTCCTGTTTAACAAATTTGAAATTTGTCTTACCCCTGATCGCTCTAGCTGGCTCCTGATGGATGTTTCTGAATTGACTTCTTCAGTCAGTTTGAAGACTTCTTGTTCAACTATTATCATGTGGCGGATTTCTTTATGACACTTTGGTTTTGTTTAAAGTTTAGTTTTTACCATTTTGCATCTTGGCGGGCTGCGCCAGTTTTTGTATTCAAATAAGCGAATATTCTTATAAATATCTAGCCTTAGTATTTAGTTTGGAGTTAGTTAATATTTCGCTTCAGATTGTAACGCGGATTATCTACACTTTTGTACTACTCACTTGTTTTGGCCAATTGGAATGAAAATAAGGAGTTGATCTAAATCTCAGTGTTTAAGTCCCACCAGAGGAAGAGCAGGGCCTTCTCAACTGAAGGAGGTGACTTGTGTTATGTTCGTTGATTCAATTAGTCTTTGCATTGTTCATCTCAATTGGAAAATAGGAATTTAGATCTTTGTTAATCATTGCTACTGAATGTGAATGTTTATGTTCTTAGATTAAATTCATTAAATCCTTAGAATAATTCATTATGCTTTACTACAGATTTATATTCAATCATTTACTATAGATTTAATTGTTGTTCGTAGATTTAGATTCATTGATTATTTTAAAAATTACCTTTAATGGAAAGAACTGTGATGACTTATGGAAAGATGAAACTAAAGCTTGTTTGGAATGAGTTCATGGAAGTTAGTGTTAATGCTTTCTAGGTTAAACATTTATTTTCTACAAACAAAACTAGATCCTTTTCTGCAAACGTAATTATATTCTTTCTACAAATGTAAATAGATTTACTTTCCAAGTACATTTCAATTCTGAGTTTTAGCTTAAAAATAGATTTAGTTTTTAGCTTAATTTTTCCATGGATAAATTGCAAATAATTCAAGTTAAGTTTGAACTGAGTTGTTAGAGTTTCGATAATCGTTAGTTAAGAGATAAATTAGGATTAAGCCTTTAGAATTACTTAGGAATATGTTGTTAAGATTAGTTACTGAGAGCTCCTGAAGAGCTCCTAACAGCTCTTGAAATAGCTAAACCGTGACCAAAAGTCATTGTTTTATAGTGCAAAACCCCCAATTTATGGAAACGCCCTTATCGCATATAGCTCTAAGACACGCCCAATTTGATAATTGATAAATTAAATGATGCAAGAAGTGACATCAATGACCTTTCCCATCACAAATCTATATCCTTAGAGAAGGAAAATGAGGAAATGAAAAAAAAATTAGCATAGGGGAAGAGTACAACCTTACCCACCACAAGAGGCCTCCAAGAATCTGACACCCATTTGTGAAGATCAAAAAGAGAATACCAAAAATTGGAGAATCTGCACACCAAACCCCTATGTTGGTAGAAGTCCTTATTTTCCACCACATCTTGGGCACAAACCACCATTGGGGCTGATTTGGCACAAGGAAGAGCATGATATTTCTTCCTTAAAGGGTGAGCAACACTAGAACTAACAACCTAGGTGAAGCTTCGCCCATCAACAGGAGAAGTCAACACAAAAAGGTGCAACAATAGATACAACAGATTGCACACCAGTCTCAACAACAAAAGATATTGCAGCTACACTAGAGATAGGAAGTCCACTCATGGCCAATGAAACCAACCCAAATTGTGTAAAAACAAACATGGAGAAAGGAAGCATGCTCGTGGCAGACAAAACCCCAATGGTAGAAGAAATAGAGCTAAACGACACCAACAAACACAAAGGAACCAAGGATCCCTGTGACAGATTGTGGAAGAGTGAGAGTAGGAGTAGGAGGGCCCATTTCAAAAAGTCAAAATATTATAGTAATTATTTTAGTTGAAGTAGTTTCTTGTTATGATCTGCTTTCATCATTAATTTTTTAATCGATTCATTCTTCAAAAGAATATTGACATAAACCATTTAAACCCAAACTAGTTAGATCATGTACAATTTTTATTGTTGTCATATACTTAATACAATTGTATTGTGCTTCATATCCACTACTTAGTCATTATCTAAATACAACACTACTTATCACATAAATCATCTCTATATTGAAGGATGAGAAATTTGAACTCTTTTTGGCAAGAAAATGGTAAATCATAATTGCCTAGGAATTTGTGCAAAAGATAATGATAGGGAGGGAGACTTTATGGATCACATGTGGGGTGTTGGGAGATGGTCCGACATCCCATGTGAGGGTAGAATTTTAGTTACTTGTTAGGGATACCATTTATTCTATCTTGGCCAGTAATAGTCATGCTTGTGGGGTCTATGTTCTAAGGGTTTCTCAAGGGATCAATGATGGGTATCAAGCCATCAAAGATAAACCTTCATGGGACCAAATACTTGAAGATAAGATGACTTATTTGTGTATGAAATTTATTCATACTTTTTATCCTAAAATGGAGAGTGATGATATTCACCTTAAAGTTCTTGAATATATCATTGAAAGATCTTTTGAAAGGTGTGTGAACACCTTAATTGGAAAGTTCCCACACTCCAAATTAAATATCGATAATATGAGAAGCTAGGTTAGAGGAAGGGGAAGCCTTTGGGGAAGGTTAGAATATCAAAATTATCTTAGGTTTTCTTCCTACTATCTTTCATGAACCAAGAATATTATGTTAGATCACTTACGGGTAGGCCCTAGTTTTTGGGTAAATTTGGGCTCTTCCATAAGACTATAGGAGTAAATGGTGACTCCTCAACACCCCCAAGATCAATTGTGACCAAAACCACTTCCACAAGAGAGAGAATGGCAAGAAAGCTTGCTTCACAATGCAAGATTGAATAATGGCTGAATTGCTATTGCTTGCTATAAGCTTGAATTTAAATGTACAAGAGATACCTTGCTTATATGGGCAAGGTTGAGAGATAGGAATGAACATGATGTTGACAAATGTCATTATCCTATGACATGAGACAACCAACAACCTAATCACCTAGGAAATGATGCATCCTAGCTAGATAAGATAAGTTCTAGAAAAGCCAACTAAGCTTCTAGAAAGAATCTTTTACCTAAGTAAACTTAACCATGTGAATATGTCCCCTAATTACCTAGTGAATGAATTAGCTAGGTACAAGACAATTATTCACACCAACACCCCCCCTTAAGTGCAACTTAGGGAGAAGATTATTATGTGAACTGTGCGAAGACTATGACTATGGGTCCTGGCTACTAGGCCATGTTAGGTACCCATTTACAATGCAAATGATGCAATCTCTCACAAGCGGAGAAAAGGAGAAAACCCTGCGGGACAAAACTCCTCTCCAAAAGAGAGAAAACAAAACAAAAGAAAACAAACATGATGTATGGAGGACTCAATGATACCCCCCAAGGACAACATGCATCATGTATCTACAATCAAATACCCCCCATAAGAAGGAAGTAGAGAGATAAGATATCCCCCCCATGATGTATGATCACCTGCAAACATGGTTAAAGTTTGAAGACAAAACAAAATCCAATGCCTACAAACAATATTTCTCCCCTTGGGAAGAAGATACACCAAGTACAAATGTAGGAATGATTCCCATTCTGGATAGGAAGTGGTAGGAAGAGGAATCCAAATGTAGAAAGATTGTGTCTCTGAAATCTGCTCATGTGTTGCCAATTTATTGGATGATGAAGATGATGCCACAATCCAATCAGGTACATGCCCAATCACAACAAACTATGACAAACCAGGAACCAATGGAAACTGATCTTGAACAAGCTCCAAAGACAAACATGAAGTGACAATAGTTGATCCATGACTATCATCAAATAAGAGAGATAAACCCTCAAATTGGTCCTCCAAGTCTAAAATGTGAGACTCCACAAACAAAGAAGCAATGTCTGTCAAATAAGAATCCCAATCAGGAAGACTATCAGATACATGTTGCAATGAATCACTGGTAATACTCAATGATTCAACAACATAAGATGAAGAATTAGGAACCTCTGAAGCATTTGCAATCTCCTCCAAAGGATCACAAGCATGGGTTATCAACTCTGAAGAATGAAGAAGCACATGATGTGAGTTGGAAAGAGGACCTTCAAGAGATGGAGAAGAATCATGATCTTCATGCACCTCTCTAATGTGATTCCAAAGAGCATGAGGACATTGGAAGTGAATAAGTGTCTCCAAAAAGTCATCATCTACATTTTCAAAAAGAACTCTAAAGACAGCAGCCCTAAAGCCTTTCCAAATGCAATACTCATCAGCTGTGCTAGGACAAGGAACTTTATCAAACAAATAGGACAATAGATTCCTCTCACCAAGATGAGTGAGAATTAAATTACTCCATTTCCTATAGTTCCCATTCTCCAAAGTAATTAAGTCATCCATTTACAAAGATATGAGCTTCAAAAGCCAAAAATAGAGATCTATCTTCAACCTAGAAAATATGGCATAAAACTGCAAAATCTCTACAAAATATCTACACCACTGAAAATTTGACTCATCCAGCTTTCTGACGATATCTCGTTTCTGGAAAATGGTCTTCGTATGCAAAAGTTATGATAAAATAAAAAAGGCCCGTAAAAGGGCACTTAGGGGGCAAAATCAAAACCTGACTAGGTTAAATCGGAGCAAAATTTTGAAGGCTAAAACGGTGCAAATAATTTGGCACCCGCGGGCTAAAATACGGTCACCAATGTGACCTCGGCTTATGCAGAGCCAAAAAAATGCCAGTACAAAGCCCCAATACACAATACAATGTGGTCGGCTTACAATAAACAAAGTTTATAAAATAAAAACTTTGATCGATACTAATACAATGTTTAATATAAAATCTTGTGGCAATTTAAAAAATTGTATCGACCAAATAAATGCACCCATACTGGAACAGAAGGATGACTGCCGATGACAATCCAATCCTGCGTATGAAATCACAACCCCGTAGCGATAGACCAACAGATGACAACGTACCCACCAAGGACGAATGATAACGACCAATAGCCGAATGATTTGAGAATAGCCCGCGGACTGGTATTTATGCTTTGACAGCCGATTTGAACTCTTCTCATACCGGAGATATATGTCAGGGCTAGGTGTGAAGGCCGGTACAATGGACACCGACGGATCATTCAATGACAACAGACCCGCCGATGAAGATCAGTACGCCGACGATGCTACTCGCGCCAGTCTTATACTCACTGACAAGACTGATCCACTAGCTGTACCCAGCTGACAGTGAGGATTTGAGGCCAATTAAAGAACAACTTAACAATAGATAATCTTCACACCACTGTTTATGTGGAGTACCTGCGGCTAGCCTGGTGATGCGGATCAGACCAAAAAAGGCTGACAATTGATGAGTAGATCGTACCCTGTGCAGACGGTTTATGACGCAGACAAAGAATATTCGGCGGCCGAAACCTTAATAATTTGTCCAAAGTTTTACAAATATTTTTCCCAAAAATAAAAATTTTTTGCCCCAAAAATATAGAAATACTTGAAAAAATATTTTAGAAAATATTTTTTTGCAAAAATAAGAAAGATCATACCACATGGGATGTTGTTCCAGCAAAATTTTTTTTGCCTCAAAAACAACTTTTCCCAAAATAGGCGAATTTACAGTCAAAATTCATCTGCGGAGCCTTCTAAATTCAACCGTGAGGTTATTGAAACCCCAATCTGCACCCAACAAAACTCTTCAAGCCAAAATATCACCCTCAGATCTGCGAAGGAATCTACAACACTTGGAGAGCTCTGATACCATGTAGGAGTAAATGGTGACTCCTCAACACCCCCAAGATCAGTTGGGACCAAAACCACTTCCACAAGAGAGAGAATGGCAAGAAAGCTTGCTTCACAATGCAAGATTGAATAATGGTTGAATTGCTATTGCTTGCTATAAGCTTGAATTTAAATGTACAAGAGATACCTTGCTTATATGGGTAAGGTTGAGAGATAGGAATGAACATGATGTTGACAAATGTCATTATCCTATGACATGAGACAACCAACAACCTAATCACCTAGGAAATGATGCATCCTAGCTAGATAAGATAAGTTCTAGAAAAGCCAACTAAGCATCTAGAAAGAATCTTTTACCTAAGTAAACTTAACCATGTGAATATGTCCCCTAATTACCTATTGAATGAATTAGCTAGGTACAAGACAATTATTCACACCAACAAAGACATGGAGTTTGGGTTTTACTCTCAGAAAAGAGATAATAAACCTTTCCCCTATTTAGATTAGTCTCCTTGGTTTTCCTCTAAAGTACTAAGAAGAGAAGTTTATGAAAGGGATTGCAAGCCTCTTTGGCCATTTAATAGCCTTTAATGTTGTAATAAAATCTAAGAGAAGGATAAATTATGCTGGGTTTTGTGTTTTTGTGGAAATGAAGAAGGTTGTTCCTACCTATATAAGTTTATCTTCATAATTTTTAACTTGGATCCAAAGGATTGAGTTTGAGAATACTCGCTTCCTTTGTTAGAATTGTACTAAACTAGGGCATTCTACCCAATCATACCAACTTCATAAGACCAAGGGGTAGTCATTGGAGTAGGAACTAGTCATATCGACTTGTGATTATATTTGCAACCTTGTGGATCCCAATAACATCCATAAAGATGTTCCTTTTTTACTCTTATTTAATAGGTAAACTAGAATGAATGTGTCTTTGGATTTGAATCTAGTCTCCTCTCTAAAAGATATAAATAAATAAAAAGTATAAGAGAGAATGGATAACACACACACACACACACATATTGGGTCATTATGGTATATGACTCTATAATAAATTATAAATGATAATAATAATATGATCTATGATTGAGGGTGTCTACCTTAGGGTGTAAATGAAAACCCTAATTCATGACATAAATTTTACTAACTATTGGTGTCTCTTGGATGATGACTTGTTTTTGATAATATAGGTAAGGAAGGGCCCTGATACCATGGAATAATAGCAGATCAAAAAAAGATACCAAGGTGGGAAACAACACCACCATCCAAACCAAAAAACAACATGATAATGGCTCGCAAGCCCATATTTAAAACTGTTGCTATAGTCTAGCCCATGGTTATCAAATAAAGAAAGTTACCAACTATTGGTGTCTCTTGGATGATGACTTGTTAACAAGCAACTATAACTTTATTTTTGACAAAGGTATTATGAATAGTAAACCTTGTATCAATTTTTAGTGGATGATTAAGCCTTGTAATTCTAATGTTGCAAGTTGTTTGTACTTTATTGATATTATTATAAGCCTAATGAATGTAGTATATGATTCTATTTTAAGTGTCTTGAAGGAATTTATGTGAATACAATTATTTAAAAACTTAAGAAATGTATATTTGGGAGTAACCTTGGTAATGCAATTCATGACCTTTGCATTTTAAATTTAGGGATGCATAAAGTGAGAAGGTTGAGTTATATTACTTTTCATTCTAAATTAATTTATTATTAACATTTGATTGAAGGTCAAGTATGAATTGTTTAGATTCTTAATCAATTGATTTGGTTAAAACGTGTCCTAAAATATGGTTATGATTGTGTTAGAAATCTAGAGAAAAAGTTCTACTATTTTTTTAATACCAAACCTAAGAATTATGTTGAATTTATTTTTAATAGTTCACTTAAATACATCATTAAATTCTTGATTTATAACCTAGTGTGTGACTAAAGTGAAATTGGGTTCACTAGTGTTTGAATTGTGAATAAACACAAGACACAAGATCAAACAATGAATAAAAAAACCTTCCATGCAAAGAGAGTTGCAAATAATGATTTGCTATTCCTCAACAAGAAAATACTTACAATACGATGAGATCATGAAAAGTTTCAACATCCTATGTGATGAGACAAAATCATCTAATAATAGCTCACTTCAATTAACAAAAAAAGCACTCGTAAGTTTAGCTTAAGTACATGAGAATAAATTAGCCTAATAATAAATTAAAGATTAAAATTAAGTTTTAGCTAATACATGATTACTCTAATAGTCCCCCTTAAGATGAACTTAGGGAGTAGCTAAAAACCCTTAAAAGCCAATGCATAAAAATAAAAGAATGAATGATGGGTCCCAGAAAATAAGGCTTGATGACGTACCCATGTACAAACAATCTAATCTCTCACAACTGGAGAAAAAAGGAGAAAACTTCATGGGAAAAAATCCTCTCCAAAAGAGAGAAAGGTGAATGAACTTGACTAAAAAGCTTCCAAAACAATATCCCAAAAAGAATAGGAACATGAAGAACATTGCACAAGCATGAAGAAGATGTAGACAATTGTTGAATGATGACTACTAAAATGAGGAACCTCCTTTTGAAATAGATGATGATCAATATCAAGAAGAAAATAATCTACATGAGTGCCCCCAATGAAACTACTCGAATCAGATGGAAAACAAAGTCAAACATCTAGAAGTCAAAGATACAAATGACATAGGTACCAATAGTTTGAATAAAATTGATCAATCGAAAAATGGAAGGTTTCCTCCAAAAAAAGGAATCCAAGAATGTCCATATGGTAAATGCTCCATCTCGCTGAAATGCATGGGTAACTAGCCAATGCATATTGCTAGTTTATAGGAACAAAAAATAGATACATAGATCACTCCAAAATGAAACCAAGGAAGCATTAACACCAATAGTAGAAGCCCCCCATAATACAGAAAGGGAGAGCCAAGTTAGGCCCACTGAAACTATGTGTCACCAAGAAGTGCATGAAGGAGAACGAAGAACATCTGAACGTGCATAAAAGAGTACCTACAAATAAAAGGGTGTGCAACCAAGGCACACATGCATGAGGCATGAATCACTAGGATTCAATGTTTTCATGGAAGAAACACTCACTTCGAAAAGGTGTGATGGTAAAAAAAGTAACTCACAATCCATCCATGCCACTTTATATCATAGTGCAAGTACAAAAGGAATGACAAGATGTGTGAAATCCACAAAAAGTATACACTAGAAGAGCACTTTATCTCAATATGTCTACAAAAGAGAAATTACATTTGAAAGATGCTCAAAATGCTCAAATAGGACATAATGCAATAAATACATGTAGAACAACCCAAAACAAGTAATCCCGCACAAATAGAAGGTTTCTAGGAGCTAAAACGACCAAGTAATTCACTAGAATGTGAAAACAAAAAAAAGAATAAAATGTACTTGGAGAAAAATTGGAAAAATTGCATGGATGTATGTGAAGATCTCTAAAAGAGCTTTCCAACGTCATTGGAATCATGAAAAATGGAGAAATGGGTCAAAATTTGTGAGCTCGAGAGTGAAAACAACACATCTTACTTTAATAGATTCAATAAAATGTACTAGTAACAAAATATAAGAAAAAACCAACACCATTAGATAGTTCTCAGAACCAGATTTCTGACGATATCTTGTTTGTGCAATTTTGATAACCAAACAAAAAGTTATCACGATTTTCCTAATCTTGCTAAAATTTGCAAAAAAACAAATTTTTTGAGCCCTCCAAGGGCTGGGCACTGGTCACCCATATGACCCTGGGGTGCCTTCTTTTTACAATAAAGATTTCAAATTTTCTCCTAAAACCCTAGTTGAGAAAAATATCAAAAATCGAGAATGGGTTCGCTGGATCTACGCTCTAATACCATGTTAGAATTGTGAATAAACAAAAGACACATGATCAAACAAAGAACAAAAAAACCTTCCATGCAAAGAGAGTTGTAAATAATGATTTTTTTCCTCAACAAGAAAATACTTATAGAATAAATCTCAGGAATCTTCAAGGAGATCATTTGAGATTATATAATGAGGATGAGTATTTTATAGGAGCAACCCTAAATGATAAAGGGATTAGATCATGACAAATGTTAACATCCTATGTGATGAGACAAAATGATCTAATAATAGCCCACTTTAGTTAACAAAAAAAGCACTCCTAATTTTAGCTTAAGTGCATGAGAATAAATTAGTCCAATAATCAATTAAAGATTAACTAATTATTAGCTAATGCATGATTACTCTAACAACTAGAATATCTTCCTCAAATTTAGAAAACTCCTAATTGTGATCTAAAGCACTATATTTGTAAGAACAAATAAATGAGGAAATAGGAAGATAACCTTTTATCCTCCTAATAATCCTAAGCTATGTGACACAAGTTTGAGGGATGAGTATTCTAGTGAGTTAAAACTTCAAACTCATGTGGATGGAAACTATCTTGGAGTCAACTACACTTGAACTATAACTAATGCTTTAGGCCTAAACTGTTTTAGGTTAAACATTGATTTTTAGTCTCAAACTAAATTACAAATCCTAAGCCCTAAATTTAGTACACAACACCTGATGATTGATTGATTGAAAGCTAGTCAATTCTAGGATGATAGAATGAATGCATTTAATGTATTTTAAACTACTAGTACATATCATCAAATCATGTCAAAAATGTGTTTAGTTGGCTCAAGGTAGAAAGATTATGGGAGGCTAGTTGACCAAATTTGGATTTTAAATTTTAAATTAGGAAGGGACAAGTTTGCTACCATTAGGCCACTCTTGTGTCACAGACTTGTCCAAGGACATAATAATGGCTAGATCTAGGTGGAAAATGACCAAATGGAGATGGGTGCATAGGTAGGTGGAATGAACATGCGAATAAGAAAAATGTATAAAGTACATGTGTGTAAATGAATAGGATAGAGTTAAACTTCTACGAATATATGTAGGTGTAAATGGAGAAAGCAACTAGCATAATGATCCCACCTTCACACAATATCATATAGTTTATCATTATGTATGTGTATTAAGACATTAAATCTCAAAATAAACACAAAAATAAATAAAAATTTCATAAAAAATTTACCATTACACTCCTATAATAAAATATTTAATTTATATCAATGAAAGCAAAACTAAAAGTTATTTCAAATTTCAAGTTATTTATTTATTATTATACATTGAAATAATTGAAATACATAAACATTAATTAAATAGTTAGTTACAATATATTATATAAATGTTTAATGGTATATTTATTCTTTTAGGTAAAGTGTCATGATTAATTTCAATCCATTCCTTCAAAATCGAGCATTGTCATGAATTATTTGGAGTACAAAGACATGAATAAATTTGAATTCTAACTAATATTTTTGGGCTAACTTTCTTAGGACAAACCTTGATTTTTAGCCTCAAACTATTACAAACCATAAACCCTAAATTTAGGGTTTAGGGATTACGGATTAGGGACTAGGTTTTAGAGTAGGTCCTAAGGTTTAGAACTTGGTCTAGGGTTTTAGGGTTCCAAAAATGCATTTACATTAAAAAAAATAGGAAAAAGACTCTTAAAAAACAAAAAAAAGAAGCTTTTTTTAGAGTCTTTTTCCTATTTTTTTAATGTAAATGCATTTTTGGAACCCTAAAACCCTAGACCAAACTCGGCTCTCACTCTGCAACTTTCCCACTTTGGCCATTTTTTTGAATCTTTCCATTCCTGTTTTGATTTGATTGCCTCATGGGTAGGTCGAGCAGGGGCCCCAGGAAGGGTCCCCATTCCAAGGATGTTGTCTCTTTGTCTAGTGTTGTGTCTTCTTTATCAACGACTAGTGTTGTTGTTCTCCATGTGAATTCTCCTCCTTGTACCTATGTCCTTTCCCTAGGGGGAAGGACTAGGGGTATTTCTGGAAAGTTGCTTTTGCCCCCTTCTCTTGGGTTAGACTCTTTCTTCTCAGAAGAAGAACCGACATCCTATGTGGAAAAATTGGTGGGTATCATCTCGCCAGCTTCAATTAAAAGGTTTTTGGAGTCTACTTCATGCTCTGTCACTAGTTGGGAATTCGACATCCTTGAAGCTTTGATGTTGAAGGCTATGGATGGCCTTTAAGCTGGCGTTAGTTGGTAAGTTTCTAGCCTATTGCCCAAACATCGAAAAAGTATGTCTCCGGGCTGCCTCAACATGGAATCTTAAAGGCAGTGTCTCTATTAATGCTATGCCAAGAGGTATCTTCCTTTTATCCTTTGTTGTTTATGAAGATATGCTAAAGGTGTTAACGGGTAGCCCTTGGGCCTTTGATGTTGGCTTTAAAAACTTCCTTTTCTTGTGCAAGTGGAAATCGAGGTTTGACCCTTTTGCTGACCTAGGGGCTATGACACCAACTTGGGTTCACCTCCCTAGGTTACCCCTTGAGTTTTGGGAGATGTGTATCCTCAAAGGGATTGTTAATTCTTTTGGTAGTCTCTTAGCTATTGACAAGATCACACAAAAGAAGTCTAGACTTATTTATGCTCGTATTTGTGTTAATGTTGTTGTTAACACAGTTCTACCAACTTATGTTCTTCTTAAGTCTAAATTTGGTAACTGGTCCCAACCCCTTGAATATGAAAATGCTCACCAATTTTGACAACTTTGCAAGAAATTTGGTCACCTCATTGATTCATGTGAGAAAAGGCTAGTTGAGGGGCCCAATGATGCTTTGCACTCTCTTTCAAAATAGGTGCCCAAGTCCTTTGTGGTGGTCTTTGTTGCTTGCCCTCCTGAAGTATCTTCTACCCCTATGGCAGCTACCCCCAGAGAAGGTTGTTCCTCCAAGTGGCTTGGTTGATGTCCCTACTGAGCCTCTTGATGTTTCTAGTGATTTGGTTAGTTTAAACCTCATGAATGTTGCCCCTATCAAAAGCATACCTACCCCGAGTTTCTGGAATGATGGGAATCCTAATATGGAGGAGGAAAAGAAAAAAGAAAATTAGGTTGAAGAAAAGGGAGTCCCCCATAAGAAGGCCAATTTTTAGTCTCCCAAGGAAGAGGTTTATGATGCTAAAGAAGGATTGGAATTGGAAGAAAGAGAATTAGTGTCTTCAGACCCTAACTTGTCCCTGGAGGATATGTAATTTCTATCTCAAAAGGAGGTTGGTAACTTGAGTGAATCCCTGGCCATGTTGGGATTTCCCCTTCACCACAGTGATAGAGAAGAAGAAGATGATTGGCTACAAGCTCCAAATAAGTCAAAGAATAAAAAGAAGTCAGATGTTGGAGGGGAAAAAAGGTGGGAAGACCTTCCCAAAAGGAATCCAGGAACAGAGATACAGTGAAGGATATGGAAGTTGGTAAACAAAGAACCTTGGACTTGATCATGGGATCTAAGTCCAAAAACAAGTAGCCCTGGTTGTTCATTTTTGGGTTGTTTGGTGTTATTGTACTTGGTTTGTTTCTTTAATGAAATTTCTTTCCTAGAGTATTAGGGGCCTTAATAGCCCTTATAAACAATTTTTGGTTAAAACCTATATTCTTGACAATAAAGTGGATGTTTTACTCCTTCAAGAAACCAAAATGAAGAAGGAGACCTTTGATAAGGTGATTTTGAAAATCTAGCCTGGTGCAAATTACTTTGTCAGTGAGGCTAAAGGAGCCTCAGGGGGTATTGTTACTCTTTGGAATCCCTCAAAACTAAAAGGAACTTTGAGCTTTTCTGGTAGGAATAGTTTGATGGTCTCTCTAAAAGATCTTGATTCTTAGGAGAAATGGAACTTAGTCAACATCTATGCCCCCAATTCGAGCAGGGATAAGATGTAGCTTTGGGAGTATCTAAATGATTCTATTAAAAATAAGAAGGATTACTATTGGATGTTGGGAGGAAATTTCAACTCTCCCCTTCTTCCTTTTGAAAAGTCAGGGGGACTGGATGATTATATTGATAGCATGATGAAGCTGGCCGAATTCCTAAATTTTGTTGGGCTTTTAGATACCCCTCTCTAGGGCTCCAAATTCACATGGTCAAATAGAAGGAGTGGTAATCAACTGATTCAAGTAAAGTTGGATAGGTTTCTAATCTCCTAATTGGAACATCTCTTAATTTCTCTCTTTCTCTGCTCTCCCTAGATCTGGATCTGACCATAATGCTATTGTGCTTAAAAGAAATGTTGATCATAAGGGCCCTTTCTCTTTTAGATTTGAAATAATGTGGAGCCTTCACCCTGATTTTGATGTTTTGTTTAAAAATTGGTGAGATGAACCCATGGGAAGCACCCGCATGTTCTTTTTGGTGGAGAAGTTGAAAAGAATAAAGCAGAGAGTGAAAGGATGGAATACAATTACTTTTGGTAACATCTTTGAGATTAAGAAGTCATTGGGAAACAACCTAAAGGAAGTCCAGGAAAAAATGGAAGTTGGCTTTGTGGATGAAGAGATATACATAAAGGAACGTGATCTCATAGCTCAATGGTTTAAGGTCAATAAAAAGGAGGAATTTTTTTGGAAACAAAAGTCTCAAGTTTAATGGCTCATTGAAGGAAATCGCAACATGAAATTCTTCCATCAATCTACCTTGAAACACAAAAGCAGGAACAAGATTAGATCACTCAAGAAAGAAGATGGTACCATGGTCTCAATTGAAAAATAAATTGTTGAGGAAGTTGTTAACTTCTTCTCCTCTTTTCAGAATTCCCAAGGTAATGCTAATCAAGTACATGATGACTTCCTTGAAGTGATCCCTAAAGTTATATCTAAACAAGACTTAAAGAATTTGACTAATGTTGTTTCTATGGAAGAAGTTAAACCGGCTATTTTATCCTTTGGGGCCTATAAAGCCCCTAGTCTAGATGGGTTCCCTCCTGCTTTTTTTTTAGATTTACTAGGACATTGTTAAAATCTGACTTATTCAATGCTGCTAGAGATTTCTTCAGGTCGTGCAGGCTCCTAAACCAATTAAATGCCACCTTTATTGCTCTTATCCCCAAGAATGATGATGCCTCTTATGTTAAGTATTACAGGTCCCCATTGGCCTCTGTAATACAGTCTATAAAATTTTCTCTAAGATCCTTTTGTTCAGACTCAAAGTTGTTTTATACAAAATGATTGCCCCAAACTAGAAAGGTTTTTTCAATGGTAGAAACATTCTTGATGTTGTTATCTCAACCCATGAAATCATTCACTCAATGGACCTCAGTAAAAACCCTGGGATGGCCTTTAATATTGATATCTCTAAGGCTTATGATAGAGTCTCTTGGTCATTCCTCTTTGTTATTCTTAGGAAATTTGGGTTCGAGGGCAGATTCCTAAAGTTGTTCTTTGCTTGTGTTACCTCCCCTACATGTTTGGTTCTTGTCAATGGTGTCCCCTAAGGTTATTTCTCTTATGGTTGTGGCATGAGGAAAGGTGACCTCCTCTCCCCCTATCTTTTCATTATAGTTGTTGAGGTCCTAGGAAGGAATATCCAAAAGCTAATCGATTCCAAAGCCCTTAAAGGTGTTAAAGTTGCTTCGTCTCTTCAGCCTGACTCTCACCAATAGTTTGTTGATGACACTATCCTGTTTGGTGAAGCCTTAGTGGGGGAAGCCAACCTTTGAAAATCTATTCTAAATGATGATGCCACTATCTTTGGATAGCATATTAACTATGAAAAAAGCAAGATATACTTCTTCGATGCTGACCAATTAGTGAAGGAAAGGGTGGTGAGAATCTTAGGATGTCAGGAAGTTGTCTTACCTATTGTCTACCTTGGGCTACCTCTAATATCTAGAAAGTTGGAAAATAATTATTGGAACCATCTAATTGAGAGATCACAAAAGAAGTTGGCAGGTTGGAAGGGTAAACTTCTTAGCTTAGCCAGGAAAATTCAGTTGCTAAAAGCCTCCCTATAGAATATTTTGATTTACTATTTGTCTCTCTTCAAAATCTTGGCCTCATTGGGGAAAAAATAGAACAGATTCAAAGAAGACTCATGTGGTCAAGAACAAAAGAGAAAAACATATTGTCATTGGTTAGTTTGGAGAAAGTGTGCACTCCAAAAAATGTTTGGAGGGCTAGGGATAAGAAGAATCTGAAAGGAAGCTAGGTGAGTGGAAAAAACTTCTTACACTAATTTAATTAGAGGAGAGTTACTATTTTTTTTTGTTTAACACCTTTAACAGTTACAACTAGAGAAGCACATACATAGAATAATGGAAATAGAACAACAAGAATGCATAAAACAATGACACCAAATATATGTGGGAAAACCCTTTTAAGTAAAAAACCCCACCCTCCAAAACCACAATACTTTCTCTATTATTTCAAATAATGGTTACAAGATATCACCAAGTACAAGCTTCTTCAACAAGTGCTTCAACATGAACACATGTTCTAGAGTAATACTGGTAGCACTTTGTTACCTGCAAAACAAACTATGCATTCTACAACACAAGGCACTCAATAAATAGAGTGATACAAGCTTCAAGAAGAATCTAGAAGGTGCGGGGCATCCAAATCTAAAAGGTACAATATTCAATGCCTTAGACATGCAAAGAATCTAGAAGGTGAGGGGCATCCAAATCTAAAAGGTACAATATTCAACGCCTTAGACATGCATGTACAACATTCCCTTACACCCTTGACAAGTGTATAACATGCAAATATTCTTCTTCCAAGCTTGGGCACCTAGAATATGCTAAAAATAGTTTATGACAGATGCCTTACACATCTTATAGCTTCCATAGAATATGTCATAGCTAACAACACTTATAGCTATAAGAGAATCTATCATAGCTGACTAAAAAAAGTTGATTCTCTTACATCCTGTCATAACTCAACTTGGGCGCTAACTTTCACCCATGCATTCAAAGATGCCTTATGACACGTCATAGAATCTGTCATATGTCATAGATTCCAAAGTGGGATGCTTATGTCCACTTGGGATGATGATGTTTCATCTAGTCACCTTCAACAGGGATGCCACCCAACCGGTGGGTCCCAATTAGTGACATGACACCATAGGCATTTAAAAAATACAAATAAATACATTAAATTACATCAAATAAATCAATGTTAGGACTCTAAGGTTGAGACACCTTAATCCTAATAGAATCAAATTGCTTAGCAAATCCCTAATTGCAAAGGTGGGATGGAACCTTTTGGAGGGATCTAAGGATTGGGTGAAGTTTTTTCCAAGCTAAATATCTGAAGAACAAAAATCCTAGCTACTTCCTCTCTGCTACTGATCTGG
The DNA here is from genome assembly GCA_007258455.2 of Sequoia sempervirens. Lineage (NCBI taxonomy): Eukaryota > Viridiplantae > Streptophyta > Pinopsida > Cupressales > Cupressaceae > Sequoia > Sequoia sempervirens. The sequence goes on from VDFB02281492.1 coordinate 1,079,897,710, forward strand.
CCGTTGGGTCTATTCTCTGGAACCATCTTATTAAAATAAAAAATGTGTTGAAATTGGGGGTTAGAAAGAGGATTGGTGATGGGAAAAACACTAATTTTTGGAAAGACCCTTGGATTGAGGCTTCCCCTCTCTCCTCCATAGATGGCTTTAATCTCCTTAAATAAAACCTAACGAGGATATGTGGTAAAAAGGTTTCAGACTATGTCAATGGGAGGTGGAAGAATCTAAGTGGAAGGAGTTCAACTTGCTGTTAAGGAGTGTCAACCTGAGAGGTCAAAGACACATTAGTTGGGATATGATTTTGCAAAGGTTACAAAACCTCATAGAGGAGGTGAATTAGTTTTCTAGTGGAAGGGAAGATGAGTGGGTGTGGAGAGGGATCTCTTCAGGTTGTTTCTCTATTAAACAAGCTTATAATGAATTGGTGAAACCCCTTATTGACTGTAGAGACCCTCACTGGGATAAAGTGTGGATTAAAAATCTTGTGCCAAAAGTCAATTGTTTTTGGCAGGTTGTTTTACATGGTAGAATTCTAACTATTGATAATTTGGTAAGGACAGGATTTCAACTAGTTAATCGATGCATCCTATGCAAGTAGGATGAAGAGTTAGTCATGCATCTTTTCTTCCATTGCCAGTTCTCTAGAGAAGTTTGATCTGATCATTCTTCATTCCCTTGTTGTTCACTGACTGGGTGTTCCCCCCAACTATAAAGTCATTTGTTGAAATTCGGTCCAATTGTCCTTACTCCCATAAGGTCATTGTCGATCTTTGGAACCAAATTCCTCCTTCTTAATCTAGGGAAAATGGAAGGAAAGAAATAATAAGATCTTCAGGGAGGCCAAGAGAAGCATTTATGAGGTTTGCATGATCATAAAAGCTTAGCTTTAGGAAAATATGGATGTGGGAGGATATAGCGTCTCAAAATTTTGGCCGAACTATAAAGAGATGAGAATTAAGCAAGTCTGGGGTCTAAAGAAGAACCTAACTAATCTTAATTGGACAACAATTCTGGCTAGGAAGGATACTGTGTGGGTTCCTACTGAAGAGAGTAGATTAAGTGTAATTTTGACAGGTGTTCTAAAGGTAATCCGGGTATGGCTGGGGTGGGTGGTGTGTTGAGAAACCACTTAGGAGATTGCATTGTGAGTTATGGTGTTAACTTGGGAGTCTACTCGAATAATAAAGTTGAGGCTATGGTTGTGTGGGAGGGTATAAAGGCTCTAAGAGATTATGGTTTCAAGAAGGTTATTTTGCAAGGAGATTCAAAATTAATTGTGGATATATTAAATGGAGGTGTTGTGACCCCTTGGGATAATAATCATTTGCCATTGTCAGTGAAAGACAAAGTTCTCAAAGAAAAATATGAATATGTGTATAATTTACAAAGATGATTGTTGGGAGTGACATAGGAAGTATATGTGATCATGTGAAATAAAGAGATTTCAGTATAATGATGATAAAAGTGGTATGAATTTGAGTATGAAGATTTCCTCAGAAGGAAAAGGTAATAATTATTTCATTCCCAAGATTGTTATGGACCACATGGCTTTAATTGATGTGAAGAATGGTGTCAAATCCAAGTGTGATGAAGTGCTTTTATGTCAATTCCATCCGTCATTGTGAATATTTGCTTGGAATAAACAATAAAGAGTCATTTATTATTTTTGAAAATAATAATGAAGTCCTAGCCCAGGGAACTGTGATATTGGCTTTCTCTAAAAGAAAGTTCTTGAACTTCTTCTCTCTAAGTGATTATTTCCAAATCATTTATAATAGTGTATTTTGCAAGTTTGGAAGGAAGCCTCAATGGAGTGGGGTTATGAAGAAGAGATCACAACATCCTAAAAGCTTACAGAGCACTAAAATGGGTGGGCTACAGAAGCGTACAAAACCTCTGAACTGTCAGGCGCTTAGACAAAATGCAGAGTTGTGGAGGCTTTTTAGCAGAGTGGGTATGGTCCCGTTTTTTGAAACCATGAAAGGATACAACGAAAGCCTAACTACAAACTTTACCAATTCATGGAGAAAGGGGAATGTGGCTATTGGTGTGGTTATATTTGAGGTGAAAATGCAGTTCATAGCGAAGGCTATTGGTTTTCAAAACCAGGGAATCAAGGTGGCAAAAAAGAGTGGTGTTGATTATCAGTTATTTTTGGACAAGTTCCTCCATGACCGCAAAAATCTTACCATATTTTGAAATGGATATGTGAGGCTTGAACTCCTGACTCCTTATGCCCTGGTGAGTATGTTTGTGATGTGGTATTTTACACTTGAAGGATGATATATGATATTTCATGCATACCACTTTCCATTTTTGAATCATATCTGCCATAATGAGCATATTAATCTACCTTTTTATTCTCTCTCCTCCCTACAACTTAATATAGAAAAGGGTGTGAACCCTCCCCTATATCAAGGATTAATTCTTTCCCTATATAAGAATGCCTTAGCTTTGAACCCTCATGGACATCCTTTAGTTGCTGGACAAGAATTTGAGAATCATGATGCAGGGGAAAATGTGGTACCTTTAGTGGAGCCTAACCCCATTGAGGAGCCTAACCCCAGACCCCCTCCTATTGTTGCTGAAAGAAATGAGATTACCCTTGCTAAAAGCTCTTCCCAATGCCGCTAAAATCTCCAACCCTTCTACCCCTATGGGTATGAAGAATTCTACTAAAATCTCCTTCGAGCTTGAGTTGGTTAAAGTGACCCCTGAGAAACACAAGCATTCCTCACTTCTCCTAGAACTGCCTAAGCCAAAGAAAATGAAAAAAGAGTTGAAAATCCAAAGTGAAGTTATCACCATAAGTAAAGAAAAGGAGGGTACTCAAATTGAAGACTTGGAGGATAAGAAGTTGTTTCATGGGAGTGGAGGCCATAGATCTACTCATCTTGCTAATGTTGCCTCCCAAGACAAGAAGGGGAAATAGAAAGCCACTTATAATGAGGAGGAAGAATTGGAGGTGGAAGAGTTTGAGGCCCAAGTTGAAGAAGAAAGTGATGGGATAGAATTTGAAGAGACTGGATTTGACATGGGTGAGGAGGAATCTGAGGAGGAGAAAGAAGAGAGCGAGGAGGAAGAGATTGAAATTGTTGAAGAGCCAGGGAATGAAACTCTGACAACCCCTAAAATTGGGAATATTGCCAATGAAACTAATGTTTTTTGTTGAATCTAGCACTGACTATCTGAAAAGTAGGCTGACCTATATGCAGGTACAAATAGATGACATGGAAAAAGCTATTACCACACTGATGAAAGTGACGAATGACCTAATGTACAGAGCTATGGTAGGTGTAGTGTCTGGTCAAAAGTAAGATTACTAGGAAGTTGAAGAAGATGGGAAAGATGGATGACTTAAAGGACATGGATGAGATTGAGGGACCTGATTGGAGAGAGTATATCTCCCTCATAGGAGATTATTGGGACCTAATTGGAAAAGCCAAGTAATGGCTTTTTTTCTTGCTTTTGATTATGGCTACCTTGCTTTTTTTGTCGTTCTATTTCAATATTTCAGACTGCTATTTCCAAATAGCTATGTTATGGTTAAGAACTTGTTGGTATATGGTGGACCTGATAAATGGTCTCCATAGTTTAAATTGCTTTAGTTGTAATTTTCTGTTTTTGATTGAGAATTGTGGTTCTATGGTTACTATTTTGTTATTTGGCATGTGTGCTACCCTAGACATGTTGTTTCTTGATGCTAGCTTGTGGTGTTGTTTTATCCAAAAAAAAATCCTCTTTTGATTTTTGGTTGTAACTATGGGATTAGGGCCTTTCCCCTACTAATCTAATCAAAAACAAAAAAAATGCTTATACTAGAGAGTTGGCTACCTCAAAATCCTATTAACTAGCTCTCATGGATGAAGAATGTTGAATTATGATTTTGTTTAGGGTGCCAATTGTAGATATCCATTTTTTCTCTAGCACAACATTCACCATCAACATAAAGAAAAATGAGGTTGACCAATGAAAATAAAGTTAATGCTTTTTGATAATGAATAACCATTCCTAAATGGATATTTGTTATGAATGGATATCTATTTATAATGGAACTCCAAACCTAAATGTATATTGATATTTTTAATGGACATTCATTTATGTTCGATCTTTTGAACTATAATGTATATTTATTATTTTTAACCAAATATCTTTTTTTATGAAACAAATATCTCTTCCTTTTGAAAAAAATATTTCAAAATTTTGAATTTATTTAATTGAAAGCATTTTTTATTATTGATTTGTACATTAATATAAATAATGAATGCAATGGAGCTATGTTTTATTAGTTGGAATCAATTTCTACATTTTAATTTTTAATCTATATTTAACTACATAGTATTTGTACTATTTTTCTCCTAGTTTCCTCCATGACCCCTTAATTGAAACATCAAACATATTAACCTCTAGGTTACCCAAGCATGCCAAGACTTGGTGATATAAACCTTGGGAAGATATATATCCTTTAAAGATAGGTGGAACAATTTTATACCCTACCCAAGTCGATGTGTCAAAACAAGCATAAATATGAGGTAAAAGAGTATTTAGATGTTATTGGGCATTGTAGAGTTTCACATTGATGGTTTAATTTTATAGTATTTTGAAGATAAAATACATTATTTATTCCTAGAGGACGTTAGTGCTAGAAATAGATCATTTGAACAAAAAATTATCACTAGAGGAAATTGTAATTATAATTGATAATTGATTATCAAATTCCATATTTAGATAATACATGTGCAAAGGGATTTCTTGCAAATAAATTAATTTAATAATCTATGTTTGGAAAAAATATGTGAAAATATTGCTTGGCCATGAAGCAATATTTTTTAAGGATAATTATAAAACTAGGAGGTTCTTGTGTGTAGAAGAGCATGTTTCCTATGAATATATGAGCATACAATGAGTTGAGATAATAATATATCTTCTATGATAATTTTCTATAAGAAGGTAAAGGGAGGTAGTGTGAGAGTTACAACTACTCCTTTTCCCTATGGGCAAGGGCAACCTTTTGTACAATATGTTCATTGTGGTGTGAATATAAAGAAGCATATAGTATTGTATATTTACAAGTCTCCTCATAGAAGGAATAAATATTAGATATTCAAATCCTTGGGCACTTTGGGTGAGACCATCTTTCAAGTTTATTGTTGATCTTCATGAATTAGCAAGTTGATACACAAGTATCTAATTTTTGATCATTAAGGTTGTAGTGCATAATTTATGAGAAAATATGGTCAATAATATGGATCTTGAAGAAGAAAATTATATGGCCTAGAAACAAAAATTAAAGTAAAATTGAAAGGGAGACTTGATTTGTAAGTTGAAGAAGTCCCTTTATGGTCAAAAATAATAATCAAAGATTTAGTACTAGAAGTTTGATACTAATTTATTGGGACTTATATTTATATGAAACAAAGTTGATCCTTGTGTACATTTTAGTGAGGTTGGTGAAACTTTTATTATCATTGTATTATATGTTGATAATACGCTAATTGTAAATAATAAGGAAATGATCAAAGATATTAAAAATAAATTGTCATCACAAGATGACATAAATTATCTTGGTTCTATAACATTTACTTTGGACATGGGAATAAAAGGGTCCATTTATAAAATAAACTCTATTTGAATAGGAGAAAATATGTTGACACCACATTGTATAGATTTAGAATGTAATATAAACATGTTAATGTTCCTATTTTTGTTGGTTTAAAATTATATTAGAATAGTGTTTTAAGACATGAGAGGATATTGATGATATGTCATGTTCCTTATGCAAGCGATTTTGTAATTCTAATGTATGCCATCACATGAAACAAACTGCGTATTGTCCTTGTTGTGGGGTTTTAAGAAAAATATGTTTCAAACATAGGGAAGGAGAATTGGACTATAGTAAAGAGAGTCTTACAAAATTTGTGTGACACTTGAAATTTTGAAATTCATTAACAAGGAAGACACAATATGGATAATTGGTACATGTACAAGTTTTTATTTATGTTGATTGTGCTAGAGATATGTACAAGTGGTTACATGCTTGCTTTAAATCTCTTTGCATGCTCTATCTAAGGATTTTTTAGTTTAGATTAGTGCATTTGTTTCCTACTTCAATTTTAAACTAGTGCTTACATTTTTGCAAGTCTATTGGGGGTCCACATCCTTATCACTAATTTTTATTTAATTTTTTTAATGAATTTTTACATAAAATTTATTAGCTTAACACTTTTGTTCTATGTTTCAACAATTACATTTCCATATTAGTTCTTATGTTTCTAGACCAATGCTTCTACATCTTGCAATTCTTACTTTTGTAGATCAATGTTTCTACAAATTCTTGATTTCTCATATTATAACCAAAATAATATTTAAAATTTCCAACTAAATTCTTTAGCAAAAAAAGGAATGTAGTTGGAGATGGGGTCGCCAACTCAAAACATGTTCATACCATCCAACAATCTTCATATATCACCATTCATATACACCTCCTAAACTTGAATGAAATAGGAGATAATTCACACCCCTAGGAGAGCCTATTGATTTAGTCTTTCATCAATTGGTCAAAGCCAACATGATCAAATTTCCACTTATAAAACCCTTTGGTGATAATAAATCCAAACCCTCTTGGCATAAGGAGGATGAATATTGTGATTATCATTAAATCAAAGGTCATGCCATAGGAAAATGTATGAAATTAAAACATTAAAAATCTAAGACCTTATATATAGAGGTGAAATTAAAATTGAAGGACCATCCAACACCTCACCTAATCAAGACTTGGGGATTTACCAAAACCCATTCCCTAGAAATAATCAACAACACACTCAAGGACGTGACTCTTATATGAACACCATTCATTACCATAAAATTCATCATACCTATGATTCTATTTTTTGACATATTAAGTAATATGATGAAAGAGAAAAGTCACTATTCAAGGCCCTACTCCAACTGATCCAAATCCTAAGGAGTGATACAACCTCATCGACCATATTAATTGAACACCCTCCTATATTTCCATCTTAGAACTCCTTCAAACATCCCCCACTCATAGGGATATATTAAATTAAATCCTCCCAAACTCCCAATTGCCTAATAACATGTATCTCTAACACTTTCATACCCTTGTTGGCCATATTTTCACTGACCATCACCTTACCTTCATTCAAAATTGTTTTCCTTCCCCTGACCCATTACATAGTTTTATCCCATTCATATTAAGGCTATCATTTCTAAACATAAAATAAAATGTGTGCTCATAGACAATGGGTAAAGCCTAAAAAAATTGTACACATTTTTTGGTGTAACATTTGGGCTATTTAGCAAAAGATTAGGTTTGTTATACTATCACTATCAAGACATATGATCATGTAGAGGGAGAATAAATTGGAACTATTCACCATTCTATTGAGGTAGGACTCTCATTGTTGTATTACCCTATTCCATATCTTAGATTTGGATCTTCCATAAAACTTCCTTCTTAGTTGACCATGCTTCATATGATGCAAGATGTACCCTCCAACTACCTTCAGTGTTGTAGGTTTCCATACAATGGTGTGGAAGTTATTATTCTTGGTGACCTTCACCTCTTCAAATATTGCAAGATGTTGGAAGGATAATATGAAAATCATTAAACATCATCTGAGGTTGTTCCTTAATTTATCTCCATAAATTCTAAGCTATGAATTAATCCTATTGATCCACTTTCCACATCTCTCGCTTCATCTACTAAGAAAAATCCCTAAAATTAATATTCAAAATCCTTGATAAAGGATGTGGTGAATACAAGCCATGAATCCCTTCATATTTCTAAATTACCGATCTCACCTCGATCCTTTGGTTAAACACACCCAAAACTCCAAGATCCCTTCCTCACATTGCAATAGGGCCTACTACCTTCATTTTTGATGGTTATCTTGTTAGTGAATACATAGATGGATTTGATCTTACATAGATTTACAAATATGAAAAGTATGCTACTTGCTTCAAGGAACACAACTACATATTCCCTTGCATATCTAAAACAATATGAACTATAAAGGAAAAAAATTGGCCTCCATGAGCAAGTTCTCCTTGATCCTATTGATCTACAAATGAGTGATGGTACTTTTGGCCTATAATATGGTGCCTATGATGAATATTATGATTCCCTTGTAGATTTTCCTATTAATTCTTGGCACACCTCTTTTGATCTTGATGATAAAAAAGTAGGTGTCATCCAAAGTCCTTTTGATTAGATTTCCACCACAATCCTATTTCATGATCATACCATCCTCACCATCCATCTCAACCTACAATACCCTTACCCTATTGACTAAGACTAGAAAGATTTCCCCACCCTAGAAATATTTTTAAATAATGAATCTATCCTGGAACTTTGCAATATCATGACCATATCCCTTCACAAGATCATAAATAGGGCTTTCAGATCCTATTAAGCTCCTCAACATATTTTAGATAACAAAGAAATCCTTTACAAGAATTATTAAAATCCATTTTTGATACAAAAACTCCTTGATAGTGAGCTTTGTCTTCCATTAGCTACTGTCCCACTTCAAGATGGATCAATTTCCTCCTTGTTGAGGGAGCCATAGACATCAACTTTGATACAAAGGAAAAATCAAAGTTGATATAAATAGAAAATATTTTAGATCTTGAGTTGAAAATAGACATCTCCATAGTAATTAAAGATTACCTAGATGTGTTTGCATGATCTTATGTTGAAATAATAGCTTGGACCCATATTCAATTGTTCATCACCTTGTGGTACAACCTAATGCTACATTATTTCACCAAAATATTAGGAAAATGCATCCTAAGATGGCCCTCCTAGTAAAGGAATAACTTTAGGAATTGTTATATGTTGGATTTATTCAACTTGTTGACTATCCAAAGGGGGTTATAATGTAGTTCCAATGATCAAGAAAACTAAAGGAATCAAGGTATGTATATAATTCAAAGATATAAATAAATATTTCCCTAAATATGACTTTCCTCTTGCTAATATCAACATAATAATAGATCTCACAATTGGCCATGAGTTGTTTTCAGGCTTATGGATGAATTTTCTAGGTACAACCAAATTCAAATAGAATTAGATGACCAACATAAAACCATTTTCATCATCCCTTGGGGAAAATTCTACTATAGATCCATTCCTTTTATCCTAGAAAATTCTACCACTACATATCAAAGATCCATGACTATCACATTCCATGATATTATACATGATATTGTTGAGGATTATGTGGAAGAAATTCTAGAAAAATAATAATATAAAGCAAATCATCCACTCATCCCATGTAATATCTTCCAAATACTTTGAGAATATAAGGTTAGACTAAATCTTAAGAAATGTGTCTTTGGAGTTTCATTAGGCAAGCTCCTATTGTTTATTATTTCTAGATGTGTTGTTGAAATAGGTCCATATAAGGTGAAAGATTTAACAAAAATGTCACCTCCTAGGAATTTCACATAGTTATATAACTTAAAAGGAAAATTTTAGGTTATTAGATGATTAATTTCCTAATTAGTAGATATCATATTTTTTCACATCTACCAAGAAATAATGCCAACTTTGAATGGGATCAGTCATTCTAAGTAGCATTTCAACAAATCAAAGAATACCTTTCTAATCCAGTAGTTCCAATGGAACCTACACTGAATAGGCCTTTGTTTCTCTACATATCACTTATGCAACATGCATTAGGTTCCCTCTTAGTGCAACATAATGATCAGCGAAGAGAAAATTCCATCTATTACCTTAGTAAAATATTAGTGGAATGTAAGCTCAATTATTCCTCCATCAAGAAAGCATATCTTGTAGTAGTCTTTGCCTCATAGAAGCTTTGGAATCATATGCTTAATTCTACTACCCATATCATTGCCAAATTTGACCCTTTGAAATACTTTTTGTAGTGAGAAGATGGAAAAATTGAGTCATGCTCTTTAGTGACTTTGATAATGAGTATGTCAATTAGAAGGAAATCAAAGAGAAATTAATTATAGAATAGTTAGTAGAGGCTCCCATTTCAGATCATCATCCTTTGATTATAGAATTTAGAGATGAATACATCCTTCACATTAAAGAATCCAAACCATGGGAACTATATTTTGACAGATCCTTTACTTCACATGGATTAGTTCTAACATTGTTTTTATCACCCTTTAATGCGATTTCATCCTAAAAACATTATTGATTGACTTCCCTTGTACAAACAATATCATAGAATATGAGGCATGAGTATTTGTTTTGAAGATGACAGTAAAGTGAGACATCTAGTAATTACAAGTCTTTGGTGATCACAATTAGTGGTCAAACGTGTCAATGATGAGTTCCTCATAAGGTATGATAAACTTGTACCTTGTAAATGCATGGTGGATAGTCTTAAGCAATATTTCTTAGATATATATATTTTGAGAAAGTTCCTTGCATTCAAAATAAAGATACCAATGTAATGACCACTATTGGAGCTCTTTTAGATATACCTGATGAAATTCATTAGTATTACTTCCTTGTTGAGCAACTCCTTGCCCCTACTTATGATATCCCTGACTCTGACATGATATACAACATTGTTGGTCCCAAAACTCCTTGGTATAGTGACATCTATGATTACCTCCAAATCCAAACCATTCCTCCTACCACCACACCCACCAAATTTAGATCCCTTATTCAATGTGTCTCTCATTACACACTCATTGGTAGAATGCTCTATTATAAGGTTTATTATAGTGTTTTTCTTAGGTGTCTCAACTCAAACAAGGCTAACTATCACTTCAAGAATTATGAGTCTTTGTGGTGATCATACAAATGGAATGATCCTAGCCATGAATCTCCTTCACACATGGTATTATTGGCCTACTATATAATTAGATTCTTGTTAACACATGAGGAAATATATAGCCTTTTAGAAACATGGGTATTTAATTCATGCACCATCACAAGCTCTCCAACCCATCACCACTCCATGACCCTTCTCTATATGGGTCCTTGAACTTATTGGAAAAATTAATCCCACCTCTTCCAATGGACATAAATTCATTACTACCACTATTGAGTATTTCATCAAGTGGTTTGAAGTAGTTCCTCACTTTTACGACCAACATCTAAATATCCAAGTTTATCCTCAATCATCACATTTATCATTTTGGCATCTCATCCACCATTATCACAAATAATGAAAATCCTTAAAACCCCATGAATATGGAGTGGACTTCGCACATTCATAAGTGTCACCCCATATTAGCTTTTCTATGGTACCGAATAAATCTTTCTATCGAGGTTGAGTTATCCTCTTTATGTGTCTCTATGTGTAACCTCATCTCAAAGGAGGATTATCAAGAAACATGACTACATGAGCTTGAATTTTTGTATGAACACCATCTCATTGCTCTTAATCACCTGAAATCATACCACCATTTTTTGTATTATTTTTATAATAAATTTATCTATATACTAGATAGATTGAGGTTGGATACCTTACTCCTAAGGAGAACCAAAAGAATACCAATCAAGATAGAGAGAAGAAAGGGAAGTTTAAGCCAAATTGGTTTGGTATTGATGCAAGGATAGGTGGCTTTACCTCAAACAACTCAATTCAAATTAGTTTAATCAACAAATAGATTCTCAAAATTCTCTCAAGACACCAACTCAGTATAACTCTACCCTTTCACAATTAGGCCTACAGACCCAATTCACTCAGCTTTCCTTTTATGAGAACCACCCAACAACCAATTTTTTTCATATTCATGTACCCTTCAAAAAATTCCTAATCATAGGTAACAATCTCCATTTAACTCCTTGAAAAACTCATTCAATTTCATGAACCAACGTTGACCTAGTAGGCCAATTAGGTATATTTTTCAAAGAAAGTGTCCTTAAATTTTGCAACTAGACTCTACAAACCACCTAGACCTTGTTGATAGGCAACAAAAGGTACAATTCAACAATTTTTAGGTTCACAAACTCTCATCTGACCACTGCTACAGGAAACCCTCATTTTCCTTCTATTAGGGGTAGGGTATATTGGATTTAGTGATTCCCAACCAATTACAAACTTATCATAGCTTCCAACACTCTTTAATATTCCTGAATAAACTCACAAAACCTTCACATAGCCTGCTCTCACAACATTTCATCAAACTCGCACACTTTTCCTTCAATTTCATACCCTAACTCATCATTTCTTCAGGACAGTCATACCTTCTCACCCCAAACTCTTCATACAAAACAATCCTAACATTATACCATCCTATTTATAACATGTTATGCCCATTCCACTTAGTCACAATGGTTACAATACGTGGAATGCGCTTTACTCCATTTTTAGGGCTTCAAAACCTTACACTGCACTTACAGGCCTGCTAACAAAAAATTTACAAAATATTAACTCAAATACAATTTACCACCCTCAAAATGGATTCAATTCAAATATATTACAAGTATCCAACTTAATCCAATTTTTTTTGATCAATAATTTGTACGGTTATGTAGAAAAGCCTACAAATTTAGATTTGAATGTAAAATATAGAATTAAAGCAAAAACAGGGGTCTTCTTTATTGAAACTTCTTCAAAATTGTTTCAAAAACCTTTTACATCATTGGAGGACATGTATTTAAACATTTATCACACCTAAATTCCCTCCAAACCAACCAACCAACTTAAAAATTCCAATTGACTGTTGGGCTCCCTTGAAATTGCATTTTTTGCATTACAACTTTTGACAATTTTGTCAACTTTGTCAATTTTACACTTTTAACCCCCAATACCTCCTAGAGACCACTAAAATGACCCAATAAATTGTAAAATGGTCTAATAATACCTTATTTAACAAAACCAAAAACCTCACACACTAAACCCTTCATAAACCCATATTTGCATTCTCTTGAACTTCATTGACAACATTGCATTGCTTTACACAATTGAACTTCTAGACACATTCTAATGGTCCATTTGACCTTATTGACACACCAAATGACCAAAGAATCTTAAGAAAACCTATCTTCATTCAAACTTGATCAAATTCAGTTGAAATCAAATGGGTGCTCTTGCACTAGGTCCCTATATCATCACTGCCAAGTTTGGATCAAAATAATACAAGCTAACTACTTCAATGGTGAATACCACTTCTTTTGGTGTCTTGTGCAAGTACCATGATGAAAAATCAACAAAAAAGTATCATGTGTAGTAATAAATCACTCTATTATATGAACATGCTTCACTCTACATTATTTCATTCATTGTAATCCACCCATTCCTTCATCCCCTTTAACTCAAATCATTCATTCAATCTTCCTATCCGTTATTTGGTCTCATCCTTCCATAGATCATCACATTCCTATCCATTAAACCCTCCACATGCATCACCTACCAATACCATCTTTCTTTGTCAAATTTCTCACCTATCGACACTCCATCTCCTTTTAATCTTACACAAATAGCCCCCCATCCATTTATTTATCTTACGCCACCCCTTCTGTTTTATTTTTATCTTCATTAATTGTGCATGACACTCTTTCCTTGATTTTACACTCAAATAGGATCACCCCCTTGTTAGCATTTCCTAGGGAGTGGTTACCACATATATCCCCACTAGGCATGACCTTCTCACCTTCATCTATCAACACATTGCATCCCTTCAATCCCTTACACTATGATTCATTTCTTGTTCACCAATCTCCCATATCCCAATCCATCCCCGCATCCTCCCCTCTCACTCATCTTCTCACTACACCCTTGTCTTCCACATGTCAGTGGATACCAACTCATGTTTTCTAAATATTTTTTTATTGATCATCTACACATTTTTGTGTTCTTTGTTGCCTATAGTCCAAGTGTTCCATACATCACATTGTCATGGTTTCCCTCATCATTTATGTGATGGAATGCCTCGACAACATACCTTTTGGATCATTGTGTTATTTGTAGCTTATTTTTGTCATTTCATATGCACATGGCACACTACATCATAATCTATTATATCATGGTGCATGATGTTGGTACTACAACAAATAATAGGTTTATATTTTTACACTAAGTTACTTTGATATAATTCATCCTTCATACTTTTTTACCACTTCCCATATTATTTTCATTTTCTATCCTCTTTCCACATAATTTAATGTCACTATAGTTGCATTACATCCTTGTGAGATATCATTGTCAATCATGGACAACTATGTAATCTATAATTCCATCATCCAATCATACAAGTGACATCAATCAATATTCCCAATCCTCATCCATCATCAATTCTATATCCATGGCATGTACATCATTCAAATATGATTTCTCTCAAGTAATATTTTATCCTTCAAGAGACTTCTCAGGCCTCATTTTAATCCAAGAGCTCTTTTGAGGGGGCATCATGTCTATTATCATCACTATTCTTCTAAAATGGCCAAGGAAACTTGCCATCAAATCTTCATTTCATCCTAATTTTTATTCTTTTTGAACATAATATCATTTAGTCATGACACTGTAGATCAAAGAGGGGTGAAATGTAGACACCTAAATTTATCCTAGAGCAACCTTACCCAAAATTAACTAAATGATTAAATTATTCAGTTAATCCATTTTACCTAATGTTCCCCATATAACTAAATAATTCTAATATTTAATTAGTCAATTTCCCTATCACAAATAATTAAATAATTTTATTATTTAATTGTCCTATTTTTCACCTCACATGGCTAAAATAATGAAATAATCTTATTATTTAATTATGGCTATCTTCTCTCCACCAAAATTCAAGAATAAAGGAGCCCCAAAATATACTTGTCCCCCACATTCCTATGGTTGCAATAAATTATTATTTTTGGTAAATACAATCCTATTCCTTCATTTCTAAACAAACCCCATCATGATCATTTATTCTCTCCTCAACTTGGGAAAGTATTATTTTTCATTCTCCACAATTGATCTTCTCATCACACATCCACCATCCATTTTACCTCCCAAAAATATATAAATAGATGCACTATCCTATGCATTTAATATATCCACTTTGTGATGACTTTATATTGTCAAAATAAGTATTTTTTTGTGCAAAGAGAATCCACATATGAAAATAATTTGGGAAAAATCACACTTGCAATATATTTTTATGTTGATATGTGTTTTGTTTACTTTGTTTGAATCCCTTTGCATGATCTATTAAAGGTTTCTTTTGGTTTAAAATAGGGAGCTATTGTCTTGCATTTGCTTCCTAATTCAATTTTAAACTAGAGCTTACACTTAGATTTAGATTTAGATTTATATGACCATATTAGTAAACTAATCTACTAATGGGGGTTTCAAAATTGAAAGAGTGTATAATAGAACTTTGGTGAGGATTTTTTTGCACCTCAAAACAAATGGTGTGTGTGGGGTATATTATTTATTATTTATATTGTTTGAATTAGATAGAATATTTTTTTATAGTCATATGATTATGTAAATGTAATTAATATGTGTTTCTTTCAAAATTATGAAGTTTTTAGGTTGTCAATTGATGGATTGAACTCATACTTGTATACATGGTGAATTAGATTGGAGGAATTTGATGCATCCATTTATTTTAGGGAACAAACTATATAAAAACATTTAAATACTCACCATTTATGATGTGTGAATGAAAAACATTAAAATAACATTTAAATATGGTTTTCTTTGAATGGTTTCCCAAAAATGTTCAATTAAATAATTTCATGTTTGTCCCTTTACATTTTTTGTAATTTGGCCTCAATGTTAATTAACACAATAAAATAACTTGCACAAAATAAGAATAAAATTGGAAATATGTTGTAAGTACTTGATAATAATAAGCTACTTCAAGTGCCAAGCCAACTTAACTATCTATATTAAACTATATAAAATATCATATATCTTAAATAAGGTTTATGTTAGCCACAAGTCAGCTATGTATATCCTCGTGTGTATTATAGGTTAATGGGATATCATGTGGGCCTCCCCTTAAAACCAACATTATCCCCAATGTTGATGAACTCTAGATTTATTCTAAAGGAATGCTTCATCTTCTCATGTCACATTTTCACTAGATAGATTGTTTCACATGATTATATACTCTAAAATAATTATCATCTACAACCTCATAGTGCGTGTCTATAGGATTCCCTTAGGTTCCAAAATTATTTTTCCCTTAAATAATCAAGCTCGTATAACTCTTTATGTGTTAAAATTTTGTGTTGATCAACTTGGTGTTTGGTTCTATTATGTGCCTTCATCTTGTTCTCATAGAGACTAGAGAGTGCCTCTTATTAATGTTGCATTTTTTTTTTCTATTGCTCTAACCTTTGTGTACCCTCAATCAAGAGGTGTTGGATGGTGGAAAATACCTTAGTACTTGTTGAATGGCATGATCGTGATCTATTTTTGGAGGTAATCCTTTTGGAACATCCTAATAAACTATTGAGTACATGCATCTATAAGTGCATATAGATTTGGTGGTGTGGAAACCTTTAAATATTCTTCTTCTCCTTATCCTTCTCATCATTTTTCTTGTTATCTTTCTTCTTCTTCTTCTTCTTCTCATAGAATTTTTGGCTTCTCTTCTTCCTCTTCTTCTCCTTCACTAGCACCTATTTTCTTTGATCTAATCATTTGAGTGAAGTAGTTGTCCATAATACTATTTTTATGATGTGTCATGAGTTCATCTTGAAAATAGACCATATGCCAACACATACCTTATTTTTATTCTCATAATATAGCCAAAAACAACACATGAATTGATTTGATTCCAAATATAATGATGTCATTCAACCTTTTATTGACATAGAACATGATGAAGATCAAAGAACTCCATTTGGAATGGAAATTCATTGCATCCTTGCCATCAAACTTGTACATCTCCATCCTTGGAAAAAAGTGCCTAGAGTTAGTAATAAAATTATCTATTGATGGTCCTACTTAGATTAGAATAAAAAATAAGAAGTTTTATGTTCCTTTCAAGACACATTTTCATCCCAAGCCTTGTGGTGTGAATCAAGTTGTTAGGAGTTTATAGAACTTTAGAGTCAAGCTAATTGTTTGAATATTATATCAGTATTCTCTTTCATTTTTTACAAGATTATCTACTTGACCCTAATGGTTTTTTTTTTTGTATCTTCAATGGTTATGGGATCTATCTCCTCTACCATTGGATCATCATTGTCAAGAGTATTCCCTAGAGTGACTAGTTTCCTTCTTTTTCCTCTTGTTAAAGCCTCATCATGGTGTGGCTAAAATAATATTATAATACATTACAAAAAATAAATCTAAATAAGCTAAAATGTTTATTGTAACTTGGGACTACATATCTCACTTTTCTATAAAAATCTTCAAGAAATTTATTGATTTACAATCTTGGGAGTGAATTTGGTGAAAACCCTAATTTCATAATAACTCCTTCAAAACTACTTCAAATGACCTCAAATCTATATTGTAATTGTAATTTTACCTAATATTAACCCCTTTCCAATATCTCTTTTGGATTGATCAAGTTGCACAAGGATGATGTAATAAGATGAAAGAAAAATGCTATCAAAATTACTCAATTCATCATAAAAACCATATTTTATATTTGTTGTTGCATCAAGATAAATATATTATCTTTAGAAGGGAGCATAGAGAATTGGTTCATGGTGTGTTATGAATATTCAAATATTTCTTTATAATATTTTAGTCAAGGAATTAAAACTAGACTAGTAAAATCTAAAAACATCAAGTAAATGGTATGTGCATGGTATTATAGACAAAACTAAAATGTAACTTGTCATAAATATTATGAATACTACTTGGAACCTATAGATGATTGATAAATACTATACTTTTTATTTTATAATTTACTTTTGGTATGGTATCTTTTTTAGTACCTCAAAAACTTATTATATGGTCATTTGGTTTTAAAACACATGAAAGTCATGTTAAATACGTCTTGCAAACAAGATAAATTAGGGATGCATCTATAAAAAATAGAGAAGTGAGATTGAAACAATAGTTGAATGTTGTTGTAGAATCATGACTTATAAACTACACTATCCCTAATTATAAACAATTGTGTGGGAATCATTAGGTTACTTTGATAATACCACACATTATGTTTGGTTTCAATTGATATAGATAAAAAAAAATTCAAATATTTCTTCTCTTTCAAATAATTTATTAATTTTAGTCATTTAAAATAGAATTAGTATGTAGTGGATGTCATAATTTTGGTTTTTACAAAAAAAATCTCTAGCTATAAATAAATGTGTAGAATTCATTTTTTCTCACCAACTCCATTTCTTGATAGAAGAAACTGTACATAAATATTTAAGTATTTACCATTTCTAACATACTAATAAAAACACTAAAAGAACCTTTCAATATGGTCATCTTATCATGGTCGCCAAAATTCTTCATTTGAAGAATTCCATGTTTGTTCTCATAACATTACAAATTGTGTAATGTGTCCTTTACATTAATTACCATTATATTTGGTAACAATATTACCATCTCATTTAGAAAAGAGTAGAATCAAATTGCCACTATTATATACACCTTTATAACAAGATATTTTTGGATTGACAAGGTGAAACTTTGTCAAGAAATGTTTATTTATAATGCTATTTTATAAACTTGTAAACGTCTAATATTAACCCCCTACCATTTTTTGTGGTTTGACCAACTTGAACGAGTTATATTAGTTGGATACTTTAATTGGATTTTAGAATCTAGTAATGCAAGCTTAAGTAGTTAAGAAATACAAAGGAATTGGTTATTATGTTCTATCTTAATACTATAAATTTTGTTCAAACTATGCTTTGTAATCAATTTATTCGCACTTGTCATGCTTTATGCACATTTTTTAGAATTTAACTTGAAACATGTTTCGAGTTCAGCAAACTTTATTATTTCATCACTCACTTGTCAAATTATTTTTCATTTTTCATGTTTTTGTTTTTATATATATATATATATATATATATATATATATATATATATATATATATATATATATATATATATACACACACACACACGCACACACACACACAAATAATTGTGTTGGAAAAAAACCCAAAAAAATGGGTCATTGAAATAGAAAAATGTTTCATTTGTCTTCCTCATTCGGTATAGGTTTTGTTTATAAAAAAAAAAATGCATCAATGAAGTTTTTTTAAATTTAGAAAGATTCGTGTCAATTTTTTACATAGTATCTAATGTGGCTGGAAAATCAAAGATTCTTGGGCATGTGTGGGTATGGTATCCAATGCGTATGCGAATAATTTATAATATTTATAGGTTTAAGGTAGGTAATAGATAATTAGGATAGATTGGATACATTGAAAGTTAAAATATAGCTTAATTTTTATTACTTGGAGAATTAAGGAGACTCGAGTCTTAATTGAAAGTTTTGTTTTTTGAATTATTAGAATGTAAGATTTATAATTTTTGAGGATGAATTAGATAGTAGTGCAATTGAAGATTACATTCATTTAAAATTAATTAGAAGGCTTCATTAGAAAGTTTCCTTTAATTTTAAGAATGAATTAAAATTTAATACAAGTGAAAATTACACATTCAAAACTAACTTAAAAAACTTTATTTAAAAAGTATCCTTCAATTTCAACCTATAAATAATTCACGTATAATTTTTTCAAAAAACTATAATTGATAAATTAATTATATTTTAAAACTTCCCTATTTATAATATTATTGCACCTTTTGACCTATTGACAAAATGATTGATTGTACCTCATATAATGCAATTTTCTTCCTCCTACATTCAAGTATCTATTATGACAAAAATCCATTGTAGTTATCATTTCTCTCCAAAAGTTTGTAACTTATTATTATGTTGAATGGGTAGATACACAAACTTCTATATATATAATGCATTCACAACGGCATAATCATTGAAGACCATGGATAGGGTTTCAAACAATAGAAGACTCAAAAACACATACATTCAAAGCACTAAGGGATTGGCTAGTGATAATCCAATCATTGTATAAATGACCCAAATGCATTTTGAGGCTTTGGTTTGTTTTTGGTCCTTGATGGAACATACTATTTGGCCCAAAATTCTTGTATGGGGAAAGAGGGCGTTAACAATTACAATGGGGTGGTACCCTACACAATCACTAAATTTTGTAGGGTATGTCTTGTCTCGGTTCATCCAAGTTATTGAATTTGATAATGTAAGGACACTGAATTCATGTGTGCCATAAATTGTTGCTTCCAAATTACCTTTAATGAAGTGGGGCGTAGGAGGCTTATGGATTTTCCTCCTTCAACATCATTAAAGGTACTTGTGTCATAGTTTCTACAACTACCATGATTCGGTTGTTTAATGGGGAGGATAGTGACCCTAATAATTTTAATGGTGGTGGTTTAATTTATTTTGGAAATAATCTTTATATATTTATAAATGATATAATTTTATATGAAATTCAATTTGTTTTGTAATTTTCATTTATTTTATATACATTTTATATTTAGATCATATTTGTTCCATTTATCATATTTAGACATTCATTCTTGTATAAAGTATATCTTTTCATTATTTTAAGTTATTTATGTAGGTGCATGTTCAATTTGTGTGCATAGACCTCTAGGTTTTAAAAAAATTAAATTCAAATCTGGCTAGCTCTTGCCCAATCCACCAATCATTATGGGCCAATTCGACATGTTTTCATTATTTGATGTTATGTGCTTATACTTAAAGACATCTATTTGCATTCATTTTGCATCATCTCGCATTTGATTATTTTCTCTCATCCTATAAGTATTTTGAAACAATTAAGAGCATAGCACTTTAGTTTGTTGCACTAAAATTAATCTGCATATTCATCCTAATGCATTCTTTGCTTTCTATTGATCTTTTACACACTTATACAAGACTTGACCTAGAAGAATATGTCCCTTTATGACATACCTACAATCCTCTAAAGATTTTTAAATATTGTTAGTGAAGATTATAACAAAGTAAAAGGCTAACTAGATAGAGACAAACTAGGCAAATCAAAGAGTAGGAGTGCAAAACCATGTAGATTAGATCCACGCAATAGAAGGACAAATTCATGAATCCAAAATAAGACCTAAAGGTGCATACTTGAACCTAGATAGAGCATAAGTCTTGCATAGAACCCGACATTATGCAAATGGAGAGACAACATTTATGAGTCCAATGATAGCCAAATCTAGGATGTGCATCAAAATCACTCATCTTTGAATATCAAACTAAGTTTCCCTATCCTCTTTGCATTTAATTTTCAAATTAGAATTAATTATAGAACTAACCACACCCATAACATAATTATTAGTCTACGGAAATTTATGTTGAGTTTTAAGCATTTCATGTAATTAGCCTAGACTAATATTAGGAAATTTTATTGGCGAACCCCTTCAATCTTACACAACCTACTTTCCTCCTAGGGTTTCTTGTTCATATTAAATATTTTAGATATATAATTTTTAATTTTATTATTATTTTTAAAATTTGATTCCCATGTCCTTTATGTGTACTCTATTACATTTACGTTATTATATCTTTTTATTTTAGGTTTTGAGTCTCATTGTAATATGTTTTAGTTTCCCTACCCACCCTTAGCTATTACAGTAAGATATCATTTTCAAATTTGATATATCACTAATATTTATGATTGTTGAATTTGAAATGTTTTTTTGAGCTTCATCTTCCCATATTTTGTTATGCCATGAGTCACTCATGATCCTAATCTTCCATTAAGAAGGAGTGATCATTTAAACCATAACCTAGTTATCCAATCTATTAAAACTAAGGTCTATTCTAATGCTTATAGTAAGAACAACAATGAGGATTACGATAATGATAGTCATGTAGACAACCAAGATTTTGTAAATGAGCATACTGGTTTTGCTATTGTTGAAAATCCAACACAGCTAGTTGATATGTTTAAAAAATTATTCATTAATAAAACATTTGGATTAGAGATCTTGCAAGTGGTTAGTGTTAAAATTTCTTCATCTATAATGACTAGTGCATTTATCATCTATAAGGCACAACCATAATGTGGCCTTAACCCTACCCCAAGTGTGTGAACCCTACATTAACATGTGATGTTCACCTTGCCCTTTTAACATTTGATGAGACATTTTCTGATTATCTTATAAATGTGTTTATAACCCTTGATGTGCACTATATTATATTGTTTTTTGCCATGAGGACTATAGAGAACATGGTCATACTTTCTATGTAAGAATATATCCTAAAGTGTGTTAATATAATCATGTTTGAACCTATTGATCCCATTTCTTTATGTGGAATACTAATTGTATACATGATGCCAAGGCGAATGTTACTTGATTAGTCATTATGAAATCTCAAGTAGCTAGTTGATATTGTGGGTTGCTAGTTAACCTTGATTTTTACTTAGCTAGTTATATGTGTTTTTATGATTATATTTATCATACGGTGATCCCATAATGCTGGTTTACAATTTTTGGCCAAACTGGACACTGGAATAATTTTTTCTAACTAAATCTTTACTTTCGGGCACCTATAGCGGCTAAGGACTTTGAAGATGATGCAAACTAGAAATTTGTGAAATTTTGTTTGTAGATTCTAAATATATTTTTTTCAAAAATTTTGGAATTAGATTGCACTTCTTTTTCCATCTCCTTCGAAAACTAGTTTTCTTTCAGTAAACACCATTTTTCAAGAGTGACTCTCACCGTATACAACATAACTTTTTTTCCATGAAGGATAAAATTCTATTTTTTTCGAATTTAGATTTGTAACTATGATATCTAGTGCTTCTAATTTGTTTCATAGTGTTTTATTGAATATTTTTTCCTTAATCAAGTTTTGAAGTCAAACCGATTACAATTCAGACATAGGCAAACCGTATACAACGTAAATTTTTTGTATGTATCAAAATTCAATTTTTTTTTTCTTGGATCAACGACTTCAATATCTGGTGCACTCATATTTTTCAATTTTTTTTGGATAATCTGCTATTTTTCTGCATGTGCATAACAAAGAGCTTGATTTTTGGTGAAAAACATATGTTTAATAAAACTAAAAAAACAAATACATAATAAAACCAAAACATATTAAAATTATATTCGTTGGATAGCTCGTTCCAAGAACTACCATCATCTAGTTGGGTCTGTGAAGTCTCCTCCATTTTCATCCTCAACCCGAGCTTCGAAGGAAAAATTTTTAGGATTTTTTGGTGCCAAAGGGTGAGAAGGTGGGCAAAGGGGGGTTCGGGCGAACCAGGGGGGTTCGAGCGAACCCTCTTTCATAAAAGGTTTTCTTTATGTTTTTTCTCGAGAATGGTGAGACCTTGCATTTAATGGGTTCGCTTGAACCAAGGTTCTAACAAACCCTCTTTTGGTTCGCTCGAACCAAAAGTTCGTTTGAACCCGCAAAAACCAATTTTTTTTGCATGGGGTCATTTTTTGCAACTTTTCCTTCCTCACTCAAATTGTAAACCACTTTTGTGGGTTTACCCCATATGGTTAGCTCAATTGATAAAAAAGGAATGAAATTAAGACAATTAAACAAGCAAATGACCAAGTTAAAAGTCACACTTCAATGAAATTTAGTAAATATTGCTAAAATGGTCCAATTAACATAAAAGAAATCTAAATTCTAAACAATTGAATACAATAGCAAGAAAACCTCCAATCCCATTGTGGATTGAGTATGAATTTGGTGTGATATGGATGTGGATTGCTTAAATCTGCCTAATCCATGTTGTTGAAAAAGCTTGGTTGATAAATGAGGATGATTCACAAAAAGAGGAGTTCTCAAATTGCTTAAAAATTGTTATACAATTCAAGAGAGTAAGGGTGCATAAGGGTTGTGAATCCTTTTTCATGTAAAAATGCTTGGATTTTATAGATTTTTGAAATATTGATCAATGGTGAGGATTCAAAATGCTACTCAAGGGATGAAATTGAATTATGGATCTGAGTTTGGTTCAATGAATAGATGAAGGGTCAATAATCCATGAAGGTGTGGATCAAAGATTTAATCAAGGGTCCATAAATTTGAGGAAATATGTTGGAGATATTATTCATGTGGAGGGAAGAATTTGAATTTGAATTTGAAAAGGGAATATTCCATGAGAATATTCTTTATGCAAGTTGGAGGATTGGAGGAATAATAGTTAATTAGACAATTTAAGAAAATTATTTAATTGTGCAAATTGGAAGAATTAATAACTTTAATTAAATATTTGTGAATTATTTAATTAAGGTGGGAAAATGGAATTTAACTAAATAATTTGACATTATTTAATCTAAAGAGGAGGAATTAGCACGAAGGTGATGAATTAATCAAATAAAACTAATTATTAAATTAATAATGGAATAAGGCTAATTTAACTAAATAATTGGACATTATTTAATTAAATGGATGAAACAGGTGAATTATGAGAGAAATGGTGTTAATAAGTGAAATCAATGTGTGTGATATACTCAAGATATTTTCAAGTGTCTACATTTTGCCCCTCTTTGAAGTGAGGTACCCGTAGTGTTGTCTCAAAGAACCAATGTTGCTTGAAGAAAATTTAAAAATTCTTGATTTTTTCTGATGCCCCATTGTTCCCCAATAGATGAAAGAATTCTAGTATGTTGTCTCCTCGAGAGATTAAGCAGAAAAAATGATTTTCAGATTGAGATCGTGACAAGGTTTCTCAGATGTTTGATGTAGACAGATTTTATGATGTATACACACTCATCGGCTATGGATAGCCTCATGTATATTTTGTTGTCTATCACACAGATTTGATTTTATGATACTTGGATAGAAATGTTAGTATGGATGAAAGTTAGAAGAATGAGATGACTAAAATAGATCAACATTGTGTTGAGATTGATTAGGATACTAACAAACCTATGATTAGTCAAGATTTTATTGGATATGTGATGAGATAGAATAAATGATCTATTGCTTTTGCTTTTAGATTAGGTCTAGTTTTATCATAGCAATTCTTATTTTTTATCTAGCAAATAGATATGATGCACCAAGGTATGATGAACCAGGGTGGCGTTGTATCTAATGCATGGGCTTTGACTCTGCAAACAAATAGGAGTATCCTTGTTCATACTTGACATACAAAAACCTTGTTTGATCATATAAAAGAATAAATCGATCAAAGTAAAGAGACTAATACACAAAAGGTATGAAGAACTTGATATGTCTTAGCCATTGTTTTCCTTGAGACTACCCTTCCACACTCAAGGCAAGTATTCGTTAAGGTCATATCACAAGAATATCCATCAAGCACAACAAATGAAAGCAATGATCATTGCCTCATTCCTTTCTCTCTAAATCATTTGTATACATCATCAAGAGATCCTCAAAATGGAACAAGATAAATCATAAGAAAAGATCAAAATAACAAAACTGTCAATATTACCATATCTCTTGCTAGAAGGTGTTGTTTTAGGGTGATATCCAATGATGAGTAGGAAAGATTATTTGTAAGAAATGTATTGGATGTTAATTGATTTTAACTATTTGATAGGCCATTGATATGAGGTTAACCAATGTGTTTGATAATGACCAAGACTTAGGATTTTTTGTGTTTTAAAGTTCTTTTGTTTCAATAAGTGTTGTATTTGCTTCTATTTGTGTTTCCAAAGGTGAATACGATGATCAATTTATTGTGATTGAAGATTTATTGCGAGTGAAAGTGAGATGGGATGGGTGAATTTTTTTTTCAAATATTTAAATGTTTTTGAATTTTTTGCAAAATTTTGAGGCTATTTTTAGGATTTTGAGGTTTTATGAGTTTGTTTTTGGTATTTTCAAATATTTAAATGTTTTTGAGTTTGTGACGATATTTGAGGCTATTTCGGGTTTTGTGTGACATTTTCTAATTGTTTTGATTTTTGAATTTTTAAATGTTTGTGAGTTTTCCAAATGTTCTAGGACCAATAGAACAAGACCTAAGGGACAAACCTATGCCTCAAGGACTCATTAGAGATGGACTTTCCTACGTAACTGTGTAAAGGCTTTATGGTTCGATTATTGGACTTGGATAATGTTTTTGGGAGATTTTGATGTTTTGACCTTTTTATGGAGTTTTGAACCTTTTTGGATGTTTTTGGATTTTAGCATGTTTTGGATTTTTTGGCTTTTGAAATTTTTTTGGATTTTGAAATGTTCTGGATGTTTTTGGATTTTAGAATGTTTTGGATGTTTTTGGATTTTTTGAGTGATAATTAGATCACAATGTCGAGATCACGTTGTGGGATATAGGACAAAGATCAAGATTTATTCAAAAGCAAGATGCAAGTACCTGCCCCCAGTGCCTAGCAATGTTTGGAATTCCACAAATGAATGTATAGATTAGGATGTAAAATATTTTCTAGTGATAGAGCATGATTATCGGGATAGTTCTAGATATAGGCTATAAGACTGCATAGGAGTGACATCAGTGACCATGCCAATATTTTGTCATAAGCAAGGTTGAAGTGTACCCCAAACATTTGTCAAGATCAAGATAATTCATAGATTTGGATGATGGATGGAATGTTGAATTTATTATGGAGGGGATGCGATGCTTCCACCTGAAATAACACACATATATGCTTGATTCTACACATGATTCTTGTTTTCCAGGTTTTCATCATGGTACCTGTCCAAAGCACCACTAAACTGGTTTTCACTAGAGGACGATTTTTCTCTTTATTGTTTTTTTGATTTTTTGATTTTTTGATTTTTATGATTTATGGGACTTATGTTGTACCACCTGGTGGTGTTGATGTAGATGGTATTGTTATCATGATATGCCAATGGTATCCTACCTATAGAAGTTGCTTTGCCAAGATGTGGGCACTTGAATGTAATCGGGCTGAATGTTCTTACATCTTCCTTGTCGATACTGGAGTTAACCCCACCTAGATACACACATCGTGATAGAGTGCCCTTAGAGTCCTTATGATAAAGAATTTTCAAAACATAGTTAATGCGAGATTGGGATATTGATTTTGAGGTGGACGACAAAATGGAATGAGAACTATGAGATGTAGATGGATTGATTGATAGTTTGGATAAAAAATCTTTGATTATCCAAACTTGGGATGATGAGCAATGAAAGGTGGATATGGAGTTTCGAGTGGAATTAGGACCAACTTCTTCATGTATTTTGTATGTCTCTCTTGAAGCCTTCTTTTGCATTGGTGAACATCTTTGATGGATAAAATTCCCCTTTTTATTTTCCCCCATAGTTTCTTTGACTAATGTAGTTGGATAGGGATTATTTTCTTTATTTTTCTTTGGCATCCATTTGAATTTTATTTGTCCATTTTTAATTTTTCAATTCTTTTGCTTCAATGACTTGCTCTTTTCTTTGATATAGATTTTTCTCTTTTTGTTGGTCCCAATTAGTGCGAGGATGATGATTCATGATGTGAATGGTTGAAGTGTTGGTAGTGGTTTTATCATAAGGACTCTTCTTGCCTCCTATGTTGATGTTTGCATTAGGTAAATTTTCCCCAGGTATTATGCCAACATGTTTAGATTATGTGATCTTTGAATAAATGATACCTTGTTGCTTAGGACTGTCAACTTTCTGTGTTGGTTCTAAGATACCTTGTTTATGTGGGCCTAATCCTTTGCCTTGATAATGCATTCATTAACAAACTGCCACTAAATATGATTTATCTTGGAAACATGATTCCACTCTTTCTATGCTTTGTTGGGAATCCTCAAAAGTGGTAGTAGAAACAAATCTTGATTGTTCTTCAATAGATGTTTGTGATTCACAATCAATGTAGGATTCTTCTTCATGATCTGTGTCTGAAATGTCACCTTGAAGTTTTGTGAACTTTTCCATTGCTTGATCATTTATGAGGATGCCAAGAGTAGGAGTCTCTTGTTTTGAAGGAAGATCATCTATGTATTCATCATAAGGAAGCATCTCACGGGTAGATGTAAGATTTGAAAATAAACTCTAAAGGTTAAATCCTAGGGGGTATAAGATTAGATATCTTCAACAAAATGAAAAGGAGCAAATGAATTTCTTTAATTGCATCTCATGCTAACCAAATAGAATAAGGAAATAATGAATAAGACGACTTAGATAATGGAGCTAAGATAGTAACACTACATAAGAAAGCTTTTCAAAATTGACAAAGGTACAAGTACTTAGATTTGCTTATGATATAGAGATATTTTGTTATAGACTATGCTTAGTGAC
Source organism: Sequoia sempervirens (assembly GCA_007258455.2). Classification (NCBI taxonomy): domain Eukaryota; kingdom Viridiplantae; phylum Streptophyta; class Pinopsida; order Cupressales; family Cupressaceae; genus Sequoia; species Sequoia sempervirens. Next base: position 1,079,925,872 of record VDFB02281492.1, read on the forward strand.
CCAATTCAATTCTTTGAAAAACTACTAGATGATTCATTATCTCTTTTAGTTCAAGTTTGTAGCTACAAAATTGATTGCCACATGCACATCTTTGATCCAAATTCATGGATTCAACTTATGTGCCTTTGACCTACAAGACCTATTCACCTTTGTTATCTAAACTTGGTGGTATCCAAAATACTATACGAGTTTGTTATGCTAGGAGTTTATCTCAGTCAAACCTCTAGAATTGGTTAACAATTTGAACAAGTTTGAAGGCAAGTCAATCATTTGTATAAGATGCCCAATTTATCCTTAATAATATAGACATTGATACCAATCAATACTTTTATATATAATGATGTGATCAAAATAAAAAATGAATGAATAAATTAAATGAATTGAGATATTTTCTTTTATACAATACTTTTAATTTTAGAGATCAAACATTTTACACTATAAAATGAACAAATGATTATGAATACATATTTAACAAAGGACAAACAATTCAAAATAAATCCAAAGCCAAAAGTACACATACATCATATAAAGGAAACCTTGTGAAAGTCCACACTATGATTGATTTTCAACGTTTAATACTGTGGTTGGAAGGGGTACAAGTGTGAAGGACCCTCCATAACACAAAAAGACATGCAAAGAGGATCCGGCCCTAAGCTTGCTCTTCATCCACGTGCAAAAAACTCCAAAAAGACAGTGTTGACGATCTACAAATAGCATTTTCCCTCTTCCTTCAATATATATTCATATCACCCTCACATTTTGAATTACAAATACCCACGGATTTCAAATTTCTTATGAGGAATTGTAGGCAGCTCTTGGACTCCGACTTGCAGGCAGGAAGGCGAGGGGGTAGGTAGCAAACATTATAGCTGATAGAACACGTTAACAGGAATCAGAGAGAATGAAAGCGACTCTTTCGACATCAGACAGATTTACAGTCTTCTTGTTTGTTGTTAGGCACCAGGATTCGCTCTGTTGAAACCCACCTTGATATCTCCGCCAAGATACAGAAGTTGAAACAGATTTTTTGTTTCTAATTTCTGATAGAAGGCGACCTCGATTTCTTCGCCAAGAGGAGGAATAACCCGTCAGCAAACGGGGGGAGAAACAGGCTTCTGCTTTTATCTGTCTGTCTGTCTGTCTGTTCTATACCCGGATTGGCTATGGTGAAGACAACCTCGATTTCACTGTGTACAAACAGAATCTAATCTCTGCTAGATTGAGTTTGTATTCTATTGGGGGGCTTCAATGAAGATCACCTCGATTAATCCGTTATAGACGGAAGCTGATTTTTGGGATAAGTTGCGTTCGTGGTTTTGGCTATGGTGAAGTCCACCTCGATTTACGCAACAGACAGAATCAGATTTCGGTTAAATTGTTGAGATTTTTGGGCTATGGTAAGCTCAATGCAGTCGACAGGAAACAGCCGAGGGGCACCGGAGTCATCTCCAGGAGGACAGCTATTACAGGAGTTGGAGGCACTGAGCCAGGCTCTGTACAGAACAGGAAGCGCAAATCTACGTCAACAGGCGGGAAAAAATCCCCAATCGGGCATCAACCAGGCTCTCTCGCGGTTTCCGTCTACCAAAAATCCCGGATTCCCAGACGCCGCGAAAGCAGAAAACCAGAACAGAAAACAGGAAAAAAACGCTGCCGAGAAAAAAAGCAGCCTCTGGGACTGGAAACCCTTACGTGCGCTTGCTCATATAGGCCGCCAGAGGCTGGCCTGTGAATTTTCCCTGCGCGTACATGGCGTGGAAGGGCTGCCGGCGAATTTGAATGGCGTCAATTTGTGCACACATTGGAGGAGAAAAGATGGTGGCGTGAAAACCAAGCCGGCTAGGGTATTTAATGGCGTCGCGCAGTTTGAAGAGACCCTGTATCATAAATGCAGCGTTTATGGCAGCAGGAATGGGCCAAGCCAGGCAATAAGGTACGAATCCAAGTTTTTTGAGATTTATGTAAATGTGTTAGGGTTAGAAGAGCGTGATTTGTGTAGGCATAAGATTGATCTTAGCCGTATGTTGCCTGAGAAATTTGATTTGGGAGGGGAGGAAGAAAGGACCGGGAATTGGACAACAAATTTCAAGCTCACGGCCAAGGATGCCCGTGGTGGGGTTTTGGTTGTAACGCTGGGATATACCATACTCGATCGTGAAATGGGTGAAGCTCCAAACCCTAATAATTCGGGCCGAATTTTGAGAAATTCAAACCCTAGACTCCCTTCCAACCCTAGAAATAGCTCAAACTCAAGGATCTCTTCAAATCCCAGAAGAGCAAATGTTTCTGATGTTTTGGAACAGAAGCAACAGTTGAGGAAATCGTCAATTGGGGTTTCGGCGAGGAAGCCAATTCACAACACTGGTTCATTGGAGCCTATTTTGATGCTGGGAAGGCCTAGTGAGGCTGATTTTGATGTTGATATTATTGATCGGATGTCTAACTTGAGCTTGGATGATAGTGTCAAAGTGGATAAAGAGCAGCCTGAGGTGAGGAATGTGGCTTCGCTGTTTGATTTTAAGCCTAGGCTAAAGTTCTTTTCTCAGGCGGGTGTAGGTGATTGCAAGTCTGGACAGGTTGAGGGGAGCTGTGGGGAGGAGGAGAACGAGGAGTTTAGTGTTATTGAGAAAGGGGTGGAGATTGCAAATGTGCAATCAGGAAATGAGAAAGAAGATCAGGGTGGTCTTAAGCCGGACAATGATGAAGGCGGCGGTGGAATGTTGGAAAAGGATTTTGGCAATAATGGTGAAAAAGAAGGGGAGAAAGGGGTGGAAGAGCTGTGTCTGGCAGAAGGCTTAAGTGTCTTGTCTGTTAAGGAAACAGGGGCAGGTGATTCTCAATTGGAGCAGAGTGTAGGTCGTGAGCAAAGTATTGGACTAGAAGATAAGATAGTGGATGTGAATTCATGTGAGATGGGCAGTTTAGATGATGTAGCTGATTCAGTCGCAGGGGAATTCCTTAGCATGTTGGAGTCTGATAAAAGTCCACTTCTTATGAGTTCTGACAGTGATCCCGATTCCCCTAGAGCACGCCTTTTAAAACAGTTTGCAAGAGAGAGCCTTTCAGAGGGAGGTAGCATTGGCCCTGGACTTGGACTTGGTGTTGGCAAGGAGTTGGATGATGAACCGAGCCATTTGTCTTCACTTCAGAGATATGGTACTGGTTCCCAACCAAGTTGGGAGTCGGATGAAGATATGGAATTGGCATCAATTGTACAGGCTGCAGAAACGGAACTGCAGAAGGCAGCACAGACCATTCGCAGTAAAACCCGAGCTAAGATACTTGAGGATGCAGAAACTGAGGCACTGATGCAAGAGTGGGGTATGAATGAGAAATTTTTTCAGAATTCTCCTCCAGAGAAGTCTGGTGGATTTGAAAGTCCCATGGGGTTTCCTTTCGAGGGGCTTGTTGAGCTGCCTGATCTTGCTGAAGGGTTTGGTCCCCTCGTCAAGACAAAAGATGGAGGGTTGCTGCGTTCAATGAATCCAGTTCTTTTTCACAATAGTAAGAACAATGGGAGCTTAGTTATGCAGGTGTCAAATCCTGTTGTAGTTCCTGCAGAGATGGGCTCAAGTGTTAATGGTATATTACGCCATTTGGCTGGTTTTGGGATTGAAAAGCTCACAGCTGAAGCTAAGAAAATAATGCCTCTTGAAGACATCACAGGGAAAACTATTCAGCAGGTAGCATTGGAAACAGTGCCTTCTCTGGAAGGATCCAAAAATAGGTAAATATAGTCCTTACACACGTCTTTGGATTTGTATAGCTCTTGCCGCAAAATTTTTGGTAGAACTGTTATCGATATATTGAATTTTGTTGTCATTCATGACTTTCAGGCAATCTACCTTGCAAGCCCCAAGAGCAGAGAAAGGGACAGACTGTGACACGGCACAGTTGGCTGATAGCAGGAGAATGGATGTTTTGTCATATGGACCAGGAGCAAAATCACGTGCTTTCAAGTCCAAATCCTCCTGTATGGATGACACATACACAGAATATGTTTCACTTGAGGATCTAGCTCCTCAGGCAATGGAGAAGTTAGAAGCTTTATCTATCGAGGGATTGAAAATTCAATCAGGTATGTCAGATCAGGATGCACCTTCAAATGTCAGTGCTATGACATTGGGAGGGGTGGCAGCTTTTGAAGGAATGGATTCTAATAAAAGGGGTAGCTTGGGGCTGGAGGGCACTGGTGGCTTGCATTTGTTGGATACAAAGGAAAGTGGAAAGGATTCGGATAGCTTATTGGGGATGACAATTACACTAGATGAGTGGATGAGATTAGATGCAGGAATTGTTGATGAAGAAGAAACAAGTGAGAGAACATCAAAAATCCTTGCTGCTCATCATTGTGCATGTTCTGACTTGGTTGTTGGAGGGGCCTTTAAAGGTGAAAAGGGGGATAAAAGCAGGTGGAAACATGGAACTAAAAGGTGGGGTTTTATGGGAAACACATTAACAATAGCTTTGTTGGTCCAACTGCGGGATCCTCTTCGAAACTTTGAACCAGTGGGTGCTCCAATGATGGCTTTAGTTCAAGCAGAAAGAATTGTAGTTCCTCCAAGGCCAAAAGTGGGGAGGCAAGTGTCAGATAAAGGGAATAGTGAGGAAGTGGATGAACCGGAACCTGAAATTGTGAAGGAGGAAGTCTCTCAATTCAAAATCACTGAGGTCCATGTTGCAGGTTTGAAACCTCAGGACGAGAATAAGAAAACTGGCTGGAGCAATGCAAAACAACAACAATCTGGTTCACGATGGTTGATTGCAAGTGGGATGGGTAAGAGTACCAAGCATTCTATGCTGAAGCCAAAACAAGGGGCCAAATCGGTGCCACCATCAAAGACGCAAGTGAAACCTGGAGACACTCTCTGGAGTATATCTTCTCGAATTCATGGAGATGGTGGAAGGTGGAAGGAAGTTGCAGCACTAAATCCACACATAAGGAATCCTGACGTAATATTCCCAAATCAGACTATCAGGATACGGTAGACTTGTTTAACTCTCATATTGAAGAGAGGTGTGGCTTACTTTCTATCTGTAGAGATTCTATAATGTTCATTTATGTTGCCAATTGTTTTAATTCTAAAGAAATATTATGAAGGCAACTTGGAGTTTTGCAAATGTGGAAAATGCTCTGTAAATATAGTTTGACTGTGCATAGCACGGAAGTATAAAACTTCATTCTGATATATGGTTTTTGGGAGCTGCTTCCAGTTGGGAGCTGTTTTGGATGTTGATTGCCTGGAATTGTAAATCTAAGAAGTTTTACCGCAAATGATGTGGAGAGTTTTTACAGGAAGAATTGAAGGATGTAGATGTTCTAGCATTAGTATGCTGAACATTTAATGAAGATAGATCTTGTTCATTGTCATACAGCAGTTCCTTGAAACATCATGAATTTCAGGTTTGTCGATGGCCCTTAGCATTTAACTTCCTCCTAGTAAGAAGGTGCATTTATGGGGATGGACAAATACATAATTTGTTGTTTGGATTTTAACAGCAGCATGGCCAATTCAATTGTAAGTTTTGTTGTGTTGAGTTGGCATGGTTTGATGTGTTTTCTGTGAATTAGAGGAGATTTGGATTGTGACTCCATGACAATATAAAGCTTATTTCATCTGGAGAAATTGAATTTGTTTGTTTGTGTAGAATAAGTTTATAAAGTTTGGGTTTAATGAAAAACCTGTGGCACCAGTTGTTGTAGAACAGACTTGACAATCTTTAAAGTGTATTGTGATGTTTCATTGGCATTCTCTTTTGAGAACTTTGTTTGAAAACCTGTGGAAGCTAGTTATTTGCCTGCTTTCGTTGCCATCCTAATTAAGGCAAGGCTTATGGGGTGATCTTAAACTTTAAATGAGCTTGAAGGGATGCTATTGATGCTGCTAACTGCATAAAAGTTTAACAACATTTTGTTTTATGGCAGAAAAAGAGAATGATGAAAGATACTGCCGAGAAGGTAAAAAAATAAAGGGATTCTTACAGCAACAATAATTAAAACATAAATAATTTAAGTTGTTCAAGGTTCAAATTGACATTTTTTAGTTAGAAAATAAAAATAATGACCTGTGCTGTAAACACATTAATGTGTATATACAAGGAGATAACCATACAATTCAGGGGAAAGTTCTGTCCAAGGTTTGAATTTTGTACTGTGCAAACTGTGCCATTTATGTGGTTGGTGGCAAAGGGTTTTTCATCCTTATTGATTTTGCAGAATGATGTTGGTATGATGTAGTTATATTGATAACCAAACTTGGTCTCTTAATGGGTCTGTTACCCTATCCAAGGTTAAACTATAACTTGATTGGTGCAGTGCTTTACCTGTGGGTGCTTAAGCTCATATTTTATGCAGAAATTTTAATGTGTTCTGTCTTGTCTCTGTATATTGAATAAAAAATGTAGAAATTTCTGATTTGATTTATAGTGCATTATTGTGTGCTTACCTCCCATTTTTGTAGTATTTTCTTAGTTATTCTCCAGTTTGAAGCTAACTTGTTTATTTGAGAGGGAGAGCGAGAGCGAGGGGGGCTGGGATGGGAAGTGAAAGGAGACAGGTTTTATTGACTGGCATGGAGGGGCAGGATCTTTCATTTACCTTGCAAGAAGCCCCTTTAGAAATTAAATTGTGGATCTCCAACTAAACTGTAACCACGCTCATGCATGGAAGATTTGCTCAAGGCAACATTTTGCATTGATATTGTAAGCTCTATGCTCTTTTAAACGTGCAACTTCCAGGTGTTAGCTAATGTCCATAATGAAATTACTTTATTGCAGGAACAAATTAAAAACAAGAGGCCGTTTAGGAGGGGTAACTAAATTGTGCTTGATGCTCGGGTTTGTAGTTAGCTAGTGTTGAAATATATGATGAATGATATTGAAGGGAGATAAAATGTAATTATTGATGGGTTAGCTGATGTCCATAATGAAATTCCTTTATTGAAGGAGCAAATCAACAACAATTAGTTGCCGATCCTTAAATTGCGATAGAATGAATGATAACAGAATAGAGTAAACCCACAAGATAGCAAAAGAAAAATAACAGAATAACATAAAAAATAATAGCAGAACAGATCCACACGACATGAGCACAACGAATGCAGATCATTGAATCTTTAGATTGAGCCACTGTGAGGGAGGCAAACCTTAACAAATATAACAAGAAGAATGTAATTCACCGTATGATGATCAAAACACCAATCGCTTACTCCCAAATTACATAATTAGGCCATGGTGATTCCATCATCCCACTTAGACTGATACAATTATTTTTATGAAATCTAGGAACTATTAAATGGTCAAGTCCAAGGTTATGTGTCACAAGTGGGCACTTCTATAACTCAATACGTTAAACAGGTTAAACGTGTAATGTTCATATGCTGTTGATCAGTGCGCCATTTCATTTTATGCTGGGTCATAGCTAAAGTTCTCTTTGAGACCAGAGAGAACTAATTACTGATGCTGAATATGATATTCCATTACATGAACAATTCGTTGTACAATCAATGATGAAAGGGAAGAGAATGGGGGTTTCTAGGTATAAAGTGTGATGGGCGGGCGAAGGAATCTTGAAGAATGGAAGAAAATGTTATATCAGCATTTTGCAAGAGGCATAATTAAGTGGAAGTAAAGGGCGGAGTGTAATGGTGTGTTTTAACGAGAATCATTAAAGAGTAATATATAAAAATAAAAAAAATACAAAATAAATAAAATATATGAAAGACATAAAAATGTTTAATGACTACAAATTATTTTATTTGTGTGCATGGTTATTTCTATTTAGCGGGACAAAATGATTTTAATGGAATAACTATGGATGTAAACAAATTAAATAGTAAAAAGTTATGCATTTTGGTAAATTAAAAAATAGATAATATTTTTAATATAATAAGTATGATTAAATATGTAGTAAATATTTTATATGAATTTAAAAATAAAATAGAAAGTAATACTAAAGATATTCTAAATATATTTTATGTATTTCATAAATAAACAATTATTTTTAAATAAAAATAAAAATTTGTGTCCTAAATAAATTAAAATAACTCTTTAAGTAAATAAAATAACTCAAGATTGATATTTTTCAATATTCTCAACATTATTTAAATAGATGTATTTAAGATATCTATACAAGTGGTAACAAATTAATCCAATATGATTGTATGTTAATGCAAAACAATGAAAATATCCTTTCAAGTATTTGCTAACTACATCTTTCCATCACATTAGGGATGATAAGAGAAGTTGTGAGCTAGTTGAGAATTCAAACAAGGAAATAGATCAATATATAAATGATTGGTGAATATATAGAATCTATCATCTAATAACTTTTATAGTTTTTATAATATTATGTAACTTTTGAATTGTTTCATTTGAGAAGCCAATCCATTGCTACCATAATGGCGTTTTACCTATAGGTTTTTGCAACTATGTGAAGTTCATTGAAACCATTTCCCAATGTTGATTGGGAATGAATAAGGCTTGTAGGAGACTTGGAATCTTAATAGTCAAATCCATGCTCAACTTGTATATTAAATATTCTTGCTACAAAATTTGGTACATCGTCATTGAACCCTTTCTATAAAGAACCTTCCTTGATTGTGACATGTAAGATGCATGAAGCTCCACCAAGTTTATTTCTTGAGGTTAGAATTTTAGCAAAGATACAACTTATTCTTGTAAAACAAAGACCTATTATTAAAAATATGTTTATTAAGGATCTATATACTGGGCTCTAGCTTAGCTATACCATAAGCCATACAATACCAAAATAATAACTCTAATATGTAACAATATTAACAACATACTACTAGGGGGAGATCTTATGTCACGAAGGTGGGGCTTCTTCTTTGTAGTGCCATCATCCAAGGTTCAAACCTCTGGGGTCGTTCTCTAGGTCATGTTAACAATTGAGATTGTTTATTGGAAAATTTTTATCGTAGTCCCTTAATGTGTTTTTTGAAATGGCCTCTCTTGCTACTATTCTCACTTGCTTTTCGTTTGCTTCTAGGATCCATGCTTCCTCATGTTTGTTGTTGGTGCATCATTTGTCTTTGGGTTGTTTACTACTATTGTTTAGTTTGTTGTGGGTGTGCTTCTTGTTTCTAGAGCATTGTTTGTCATAGGTACATCTACTGTTGCTATTTCTTTTGTTGCTAGTGCATGATTTGTTGTGGATGTGGTGTCACCTATCAAGGGTTTATCTAATGTTGTTGTTGGTGTGTCATCTGCATTTCGTGCTTTGCTTATTGTTTTGACCTTGGTGTTGGTATTGTGCTTGCACTCAAGTTTTGTTTGCCTCCTGCATCTGGTGGTGTAGGGTTTATTTGCAACCCTATACTTGGTTCCTCTACTGCCATTCTCAATGGTGTGGCAAAGCCTTCTACTTCTAGTGGCCCCCCATTGGTTCTAGTTTTTGTTGTTGGATGTAGCTTTGCTCAGGCAATTGGCTTTGGTGATGCTTGCCATTTGAGGGAGAAATCTTGTCCTCTTTGTTGTGCCAAAACATCCCTAGTGGTGGTTTGTGGCCATAATTTGGTGGAAAATGAGCACTTCTACTAACATAGGGGTTTGGTGTGCAGATTCTTCAGTCTTTGGCCTTGTCTTCCCGATTTTCACAAGTGGGTGTTGGATTCCTAGAGGCCTTTTGTGATGAGTAAGATTGAGCTCTTCCCCTATGCTAAAGCTTTTTTCATTGCCTCCTTTGCCTCTTCTAAGGACATAAATTTGGTGGTGGGAAAGTTGTGGGCTTGGGGGGAGCACTCTCTCTTCGTTACTCTTTGGTAAACCTCCTTCAACGCTCTTACTGGTCCACTAAATGTGTATTCAATATGGGTTAAACTTCTGAACCTCCCTCTACAGTTTTGAGGGGTTTCATGTTGTGAGGCCATAGACAACTCTATTGGTTGCTTCTTGAAACTTGACAATTTCACTTCCTACATGGTGCACTCTACTTTTGCTCGTAGTCTAGTGGATATTGACATCTCCAAGCCTCTTCATGGGGATGCGGTTTTGATGGTTGGGGATAGGCCTTGGACTCAACTTCATGATTATGAAGACCTCCCCTTCAAATGTTGTCAATGCTTCTCCATTGGTCACCTAGCTACAAATTGTCCTCTCTTGTGTTGCAAAGGCTCTGTTACATGGTGGAAGGATGCTAATGAAGATCACTTAAACTATTCATGCTCCTGATTCTCCATTGGATGACTCCTTTAAGGAAGAGGATGAGTCTTTTGCTTCAGGCACAAATTTGACGTGTCCTTCCTACCCTATTGAGGAACCTCTTACCCTGACCTCACAACTCAACCATACCTTGGCTTCAAACCAACTCCAAACTACTCATGAGTTGGATGGCTTCCCTTCACCTCATCGTTCTATGCTTCTCTCCTCACGTGTTGACAAGCTCTTCATGGGGGAATCCCCCTTGCTTCCCCTCATTCTGAGAATTTGGATGCTAATGTGTCTTGGATTGTTGTAAAAAGGAGGAAGAAAGGTATTCCTATATTACTTCCCGTGAGAGGCCAACCCATTCTAGGCTTGGTATTACCTAAGAGGGACCTTGGGGGTCCCAACTCTTTCATTTGTTTGTTGTTCTTAGCAGCTTGGTTGTTGTTGTTCCTCTCTTTTGGTTGTGTTGTTTCTTTGCTATATTTGGCTTGCTTGGGCCTGTTTTACCTTGCCTTATGGTAGCTTTATAAAGGGTCAAGACCCTAGTTTCCCTCTTACTTTATTCCTTTTTATGGTCTTTTTGTACAAGGGTTTGGGCCCTTTCAAAATCACTGCTTACCTTAATAAAAAAATAACATACTACTAGCAAACTATATACAACAAATAAACTGTATACTACTTTCAAAACCACCAAGAATTGATAATAAAATATAACAAAATTCATACCCACTTAGTAATACCACCAAATACCTTGACTATAAGCCCAAAAAATGGAAAAACACCATTATCAACCTACCTAAAAAGGACCTAATCACCTCAACTACATGGAGGAGATGTCTTCCATTACTTTGTAGCATGATCGCCCCCCACTACCTGACATTGATACCACCTACAATAAGGGTGCAAAAGCACCTATTGTAGGCACTACTCCATGGATCTTGATACCATTGATCATTGATGACCTACACAGTGCCCTTGTCAACAATACATTCTCTAAGAGGGGCATCATAAATTTGCTGGACAATTCCAATATTCTCTCATGAAATGTAATTGACCATATAATGCATAATCAAACACAAGTCTTGATAGGACTCCTCCAAGATTTTGTTGTCCACCCTTAATTCATGCACCTCTTCATGCAATTGTAAAATGATTGCTTCTATTTCAATACCTATGAGTTGGTATTATTTTTTGCTTGCCACATACCTTAGCTCACTAGAGAAATGCTCACCTTCCATTGCTTCTTCCTCCTCCCTTACCTTACCCTTACCAACATATCTATAATACTTTCCATTATGGCTCAATCCACTATTGGTTTAGCCAACTTTTTCTTAAATTTAGTAAGTACCATTGCATAGGAACAAAAATAACTTGTATCAACCAAACCCTTCACACCTAAGATGGCCTTTACTAGTTACAAGTTGGCTACTTCCTCACAATTAAATATCCACCTTAGATGATGATTCAAAATTGGACCTTCCTTGAGTTTTTCCTTGGAATGCTCCCCTTTCACCATACAAAGGAAAAAGATGATGCAATGTTGCCACACAAATCCGACACTTATCTTCTAGGCCACACATAAAGCACCAGTTGTACCTTCTAAAAATAAGCCACATAAAACACCAAATGCCAAAATGACACCAACCATTATTATTATCAAACACTTCTCATAGCTCCTAACAAGTATTGTTGTGTGTGAGAAGCCTTCTTACAATATCAAGTACCTCATTCCTTACACCTTAAATTCATGTTATGTCAAAAAAACATATTAAGGTGATAGAATTGTCAATCCTTCTCGATGTGAGGGGATAAATTTGCCAAATCATTTATATCCTTGCTTTTAATTAAAGTATAATCTTGAAAAAAAGGCTCTTTATTTTCCATATAATCAACTACTTGATTTTGGTTCCTATAAAATTGTGTGATCTTAAAAAAAGGATAATTTTGAGCACCAACCTCTAATTTACTCTAGTATCACATTCAATTAGCAATCTAGACATTGCCCTTTTGTCACTACATTAAACACTATTTGTGAGTTTCGTTCAATTTCAATTTGGGAAAAACTTGCCTTGGGTGGCTTTGAGGCGAAGCAAAAAATTTATCCATTGTACATATTTATTGGTTTCCATCCTCAAAAAAATGGAGCCACTTAACACAAAGCCACCTTTGTCATCTCATGACACATACTTGGCCCCTATCTTGCTAGGACTTCTTTTGGCGACTCCAAAATTTAGTTGTACCACCCCACTGGGGCCTTACCATCTCACTGCCTTACTACATTTGATTTTACTTATATTCCATTGAACATGAACAACAACGATCTATTTTATTTTAGTTTAGTGAAATCCAAATTTGTCATGCCCATTTTTTTCATGACTAAACATTGACATAACCACCAAAATTTTATTTCATACAACACAAAACAAGATTTCCTTAAAGAATTACTTGTGTATCTACTAGCATTGTGTTACAATGTCATCATTAACACTCATCATGCCAAAACGAGATAGACAAAGACCCACTAATCTTTAGTGAAAAACAAGTCCTCGATTTATTTACTTAAACTAAACTTGACAAAGTAAGATAAATATATTCTTAATGCAATTTCCTAATAATAGTCGATCTAAAGGACAACAAATTGAGATTCTAACATCTATAAGTCTAAAAAGATAATTCTCATTACTTTAATGGTTAAACCAAAATAATAAAGTAATGTTATAAACAAATGTAATTGGATTTCAATGATCATTACTATTAGCGTAGAAAGATAACTTAATGTCAACAAGGTTCAATAGTCTTGCTCTAATTAATTTTAATCATAGTTGTGATCTCTAATTTAAGTTTGGATAATAAATATTAAGATGATTCAAGGAAGCTTATTATGATCTCATAAGTTGATTAGAAAACATAATTACCTCTATTGTTCTAAATACACGTAAGTGTATTGAGATCTCTTAAGTTGACTTGAAAGCAAAATTTCTTAAGTTGATTTGCAACATAATTGACGCTATGGTTCTTAACGAATAATCCAAAAAAGGTTTCAATGCTATTTAAGTTTGTAGCTACCATAAGACAATTTTAATTCGTAATAGGTTAGATTTAATACAATAAACTTAAACATGAAGTGATTAAACAATTTAATGAGATTAATTACAACAAAAAATAACTTACAACTAACACAATTTTAAATAATACTTCCTACTTTTATTTTCTTGGGTCAACCAACTTGACTTTTGGATAAATAGAAAACTACTTCTCTTATTTGTAAATCAAATTGCCATATTATTTTTTAAAATTTTGAGTTGAAAATGAAATAATAATTAAGAAGATTTAAATTTTCTTGAATTGATTCTTAAAGAAATCCCTTAAATTTTAAGCCAACAATATAATAATAATAATAATTTGAACATTTATTAATCAAACACTCTAATTTCTAACTAGAAACGTTCCGCCTAACTTGCCACACATTATAGGCCGATGTCTTCTTTGGTTTTCCATTTGCATATTCATTTGCAAATTAGTTTCTAATCTAATTTTCTTTTCTTTTGGATTTCCCAGTTTTTCCATTGTAAATCTCTTTTAAAGTCCATTTCATCTTTTTTTGTTTGCGGGGATATATTATGATTGATTGTAGATTTCACAGAAGTTTTCTACAATTTTCAGATTGATTAAATATATTGTGTATGTGTGTGTATAGTTAGGAACTAACCAAATTTACAAGCTGATAGGAAAACAAAAAAAATAGACATGTATATGTTTGAGGAAACAAATTAAAATTTAATAACATTTCTATATCTATATATATTTTATTTAAAAGTTTTATTTAATAGAATGGTATGGGTGGGTCAACCCCCTTTTGGGGCCGTCTCCCCCACCCTCTGCCCCCATGGTTGCAACCTTCATGACCACAACTCCATGGTCACAACCATAAGGCCGATCATGGGGTCAAGCCCATTAAGGATTTTTTTAAATAAAAAATTTAATATTTAATATTATTTATAATTTATTTAGTAATTAGTTTTATATATATATATATATTATATTAAAATAATAATAATAATAATTTTTTTCTTTTATACAAAAAGGTATTTATAAAATAATATATATTAAATATTTTTCTTGAATCTACTCAACTAACATCATAAAATATATTATATTTATACTTTGAAAAATTTAGCCCTATAACACCATATTTCTATAAGACTTTACAACTTCCAAATTTAAATCCTATTCCTATTATCAATTATGGAGTTTACAAAACTGCACATATTTTCCAAGGAGAACCAACATGTATCCTCCCATTGATTTTGTGTTCAAAATATAATCTTCTTAGTTGACCTGAAGAGAGGTTCAACAAGAAAATAATAATAATAGTGCCAATGGGCTCTTACCCAACCATAGGGTTGAAACTCAACCCACCCTCGAGCTAGGGTCACATACTTCTTCCCACACACAACTACTATTTACATGGATTCCTCAACAATTTTACACCTTATAACATTCACAATAATATACCTTGCACATTATAACAATTTGTATTCACTTATTAAACAAGGTCAGATCTCATAACCAAGACAAACCCCAACTCACATCCTATAACAATTATCACAAAGGATTTAATATTTAATTTCACATAAAATTTCACAACAAAGATCAAAATTCCAAGCATTCCTTTACACATAAACAAGGTTCTTACAAAAACTGCATGCATACATGTGCTTCATATAGAAAAACTAGGTTTTCATGCATTTCCAAAACTCTGTTTACCCCGAGATTTGAACCTCTACAACCAGAGACCCTTAAACATTGTTGATGGTTTCCAAATCATAAATTTTCTAAAAATAAATGTCTGGTCTAGGGTGCATAGTGCCTCTATCCAACCAGTTTGGGCTAAAAAAAATGTGAACATCTTTGTTTGTGGTCTTTGTCTAGATTTGGTTCCTATTCTGAAACCTACCTAATTTTGCTATGCATCACTAGTTTGATCCATAGGACAAATAACATGTTTTCTTTTCAAAGATGTGGTTTTGATATATTAAAGCATGACTTGTCTACCTATAATTTTTCTACCTATGAGAACATTGTGAAGGAACAAAATAACATCATTGACACATTTATTAATACCATTTCACCTAGTCTTCATTCTTCTCCCAACATATCCCCTACTTGTGAGAGTGTTTTGGTGCAAGAGGAGGCAATCATTGACAATCATGACTATCATATTAGTTCTTCTCCCAATATCTCTCCTACTTGTGAGGGTATCTTGATGCAAAAGGACCCAATCATGGAGAATCATGAGAATCATGTTTGTTTCTCTCTCAATACCTCTCCTACTTGGGAATATATTGTGGCACAAGAGGATGAAATCATGGATATATTTTCAAATGATAGTAAGGTGGCTTACATAGATGAAGGTTCAAAAACATGTCCTCCATTGATAGAAGATTGCCAACACGATGAAATTATAAACCCACATTTGATTATTGAACCTCCTGAAAATCCTTTAATTATTGGACCTCATAAACCACCTCTCATTATAGGACCTTCCAAACCTTGTGGCCATATCCTAAAATTTTCAAAACAACTCACTAGTAACCATGTACAACAAGATGTGTTAAAGCAACCAAGTTATCATGCAGTTTCTCACACATATAACACTAGAAATAATAAGCAACCAAAAAAAATTCCTACATACATTCCATTACCCCAACCATATCTTCCACCCCCACCTAGCCTTCCTCAACATAATAGTAAAAAAATGATATTGTTGAGAAAATTCAAAATACTCCAGCCAAGATCTCCCTTTGGGACTTGATTCAAACATTACCTACATACCACATGATGCTCCAAGAGGCTTCGTAGAAGATTGATATCTCACCTTATGTAGCAGCCTTGTTTGATTGTATGCAACTAACAAAAGCCGGATATTACCTTCCCTCAACATGAATTAACTTATCTTGAGGTCCAAAACAAACATGAAGCTCTAATGATGTGTTTTCATTAATAAAACTAGGGTTATATGTACACTTACAATAGATTGGGTCTTAATGTTTGTATCATTGGTATTTTAGATAAGCTTGGTGTGGATAAGACACTTAAACAACTTTCTAATCTTGTTATTCACAACTTTGATAATGTTAGTAGGCACCCATTAGGGATGATCACACTACCCATTAAGGTAGGACCCGTGATTCTGCATATCCATATCCATATCATGCTAGGACTTCTTTCATACAATCTTCTCCTAGGTAGACCATGGATTCATGCCATGAAAGGAGTCCCATCTACACTTCATCATGAGATGAAGTATGAATATAAAAATAAGGTATATATGGTAAAAGCGAATGAAAATTTTATAATTCACAAAATGAAGCCAAACATAACACTTCCAACTCTCTTAATACTTTAATTCCATCTTCAAAAGTGGAACCATTACCTTCTGATGATAATGATACTATGGATACACTCTTGGGTGATGATTGGGGATCAATAGATTTTACACCTCGTTTCAATGGGGAGTCCAAAATCTCACTGTCAAAGCTCGAAGAGTCAAATGTGGTAGCATCTAGTACAAATAATGATCATGATAATGCTTCATCATCAAGTGCATGTTTTAGTGGTGATTGGAGTTCATTATATTTTACACCCTCCTTTGTGGGAGAGTACAAAATCTCACAATCCAAGCCTAAGGAGTCTTATGTTTCATTCACTCAATCTTGTTCTACACCAACATATCCAAAAACATCATCCAATGATGGTGATGGGGGCTCTTTAGCCTTTGTTCCTCGTCTGTTGGCGGTGCCTAAACTTAAAACAATTGAAAAGAATTTGCATTCTTGTGAAAGAACCAATTCTTCTCATATTCATTTAGACAAGACTTCTACATCTGAGTTGGAAAAGTAATGGGATTGGATATAAAATTATTTATAAAAATGGATAATAATAAGAGCATGTAACAAGGAATTAAGGATCACATGAATTCTATGACGTATCTTTCAAAAAAAGGTTTAGGTTTCCAACCTTCCTCTCCTTTGTCTACATCTCATCTACTATCATCTACTATATTTAAAACATCATGTGGTAAGTGAGCAAGATTTTCTTCACAAGAGAAATTTTTTTCGCCTCCACCTTTATCAAAACAAGATAAAATTTTGTTGAGGCTTCTCAAAGCCTGCTTTATTACTCTTCCTCCTCCAACATGTAGTAAATTTTATAATAATAATTCTTTTTTGTGCATATCATTGAGTGCATAGCCATTCTACAAATGAATTTTAGGACTTGGGTAGTAGAATACAACTTGTTGATTGTGGTGCTCTTCCATGTGTTGATGGACCTAATCACTCTAAAGAATAGCGATCTTTCTTCTATAGTATTACTCCTCACTATGTGGCATTTGTAGCTTCATATGTTTGCTCATTGTTATTCATGGTGGTACAATCTAAAGTGCAACCAAATTTTTCCATGGTAGCAACACAATAGTCTTGCATGGTTGTCTTTTCCTTTATACTTGGGGAGCAAGGATAACTAGTTTTGGGAGGTGTGTATTATTTGCAAGAATCCCCTATTCCCCTTCTTTTCATTAAAATACCAACATAGCAAGTATGTTGACATTTTAAGGGGGGCATATCACCCTATCCATTTCATAGACATCTTGTGAGATGTGACTTATTGGAATACCCCTTTCGTAGTGGTGTTTTTTATAATTCCACCTAAGGCATGGTTATCAATTCATTCCATGTGACATTAAGCATTGATTTGTCTCCCGTGACGTTAAACCTTTGTGTGCTCCCTTAGGTGTGATTGTAAAAATAGTCCATAGATTTGGCATAACGGAGCTTGTTTATTCATGAAATTGAGCATTGTTTACATGGCCACCTAGCATAACACCACTTTCTTTCCAGTGGATCCATGTGTTTCATGAGTGATCTAACATCCTTGTGAGAGCACCCTTTTGTTTAAACAACATATTTGATGGATGAAGTTTGGTATTTGAGATAAATTTAAGAAAAGTCTCTTTACCTTATTGACTCAAATCATTTTTAGTACTAACACGTATGTTTATGTTTTGATTGTCTTATTGTTTACATTATGTTTACATCGTGTTTGCATTTCATTTATATCATTTTTCTCTTTGCATTATGTTGTGTGTCTTCATCATGTATGCTTCGCATTTGTCATGCTACATTGCATCTCATACATGTGTGTTTCTTTGTCCTAATGTTGTCTTGCCATAAGATCTTGAATCATGGGGGCTAACACATCCCCTAGATTCAATGCCATCCTATCTCTTCAATATTAGATAATTGAACCCGTCTTGATATATTCTTACTTTAGTGTGAGTTTGAGCATAAGTTCACACTCTCACTAAAGTGGAGGCTAAATATAGTGTCAAAATTGTTACCCTTGAAAATTTAACACTAGGTTTTGCTCCCCATATGTGCTTGGACCTAATTATGCATTTAATTACCCATTTTATGGATATCCTTGAAAAATCAAACAAGAGAAATAAAAGTGAGCATTTAATATTTTCCCTCGACACTTTGGGCCCAAAAAAGAATGGGCCTAGTCTAGGGCGCCCCATGCCCTAGACCACCTCTTTTGGACCCAAATTAAATATGTCAGTGTCAATGTTTAATTATTTGAATTCCCAATTTCATTTGTTAGCCATTGATAATTTATTTTCGAGAAATTAGAATAATCGCATATAATTACTAGTCTTTTTTTATCATTTGAAATCCTAATGAGAGCTAGCAAATTTTGGAGAGAAAATTGAAGACCCTAAAATTAATCAAAGAGCATTCAAGGGTAGATTTAGAAACGATATTACAACATTTTTATCAATCAAGTTCAAGTTTGCAAGACATCAAGAAGAATGAAGTAATTTATGTGCAAGGAGCTATTATGAGCAATCATGCCAAAATCATGAAGATGTATTGAGTTATCCTCTACATGCTAGCTTCAACAATATATTGTCTATGTGAGCTAACCTTTTGAAGGTCTATCAAGCAATCAAGGCATCCATCAATTAACTTGTAGTGTGACATCTCTTCTTCAAGGGTTTTCACATCAAGGTAATATTATCATTTGTCATTTATCAATCTTATTCAATTATTGTTGTTTTGGCCTCTACCCAGCCTAGGGCATGACCTCTTGATCATCATTAATTATTTTACGTGGAGGTAGAAATATCAAAACAGGGTTTGAGTTAGGAAAACTGCTATACAACACAACCTTTCCCCCTCTTTTCATGTGTGCAGGTCAGATATGAAGGTTTTAGTAGGTGATAATCTCAAAAAACACAGTGCAGACCTTAATCCACAGTTCAAAACTTTCAGATCTAAAAAAGAGGATTCCAGTATAGGGCGCACCACACCCTAGACCAACCATTTTAGTTTCAAATTTGCAGTGCAAGTTCCTCACTATTTTCATTTCTTAGATCTAGGTCAATTATGTTACTTTCCAATTTCGTCTGTGTGATAAAATTATATTTTCAAATTTAGGGCTATTTATCAAATAGGTTTGTCAAATTGTACACATCAAATTTATCATCCTCACAACTCAAATCAGCATAAACCCTAGGAGGTTGGCTCTCCCTTGTGGAAGAAATTCAATCATAAAACCCTAGTTGATTTATATTTAAATGTTGGGTCAAGTGAAAATGAGATAATCCTAGTTAACCTAATCGGATCTAGGATCACTTTTCCTACTCAATAGGTAGATATGGAAGGAAAGAAATATAATATTTTTTTGTAATGCAGAAAGAAGTATTGTACATGTGCAATTAATCAATAACAACATTATGGAAAACTTGAACTCCAAGGCACAAACAAGGAAAAAATATACCTTCTCAATGCGGGATGAGAAGATAATAAAACTCTAGAGTGGTTTAAAGATTCCACATAATGGGGCATCCAGTTCAACAAATCTGTAAATAAAGAGGAGAAATTCCAAGTGGACCAACCCTTTCAATGGTAGGCTAAAGCTCAACTTTGACGGTACATCCAAAGGAAATCATGATACCTCAGGTATAAGATGCATAATAAGAAACCATAAAAGGGATTTAATATAGGAACTTTCAAAAAAATTGAAAGAGGGCACCAATAATGAGGCAAAGATGGTAGCAATAGCTGCTACATTGGATATGTGTATCTCTAAAGCAATTATACAAATATACATTGAGGGGGACTCAAAAATATGTATAAATATAATAAAACACAAAGAAATAAAAAATTGGAACCTGCAGGGATAGATGGAAGTGATCTAGCCACGACTTGCACAAAGGGATTAATTTTCCTTAACACACACACACACACACACACATATATATAGAGAGAGAATCCAATAAGGCTATTGATCTCCTCACAAACCAAGGCGTTGTTCAAAGTAAATCCTTATCATGTCCAAGGCATCACCATGGAATGGACTGGCTCCTATTTTGGAGCACGATTGTGAACCTGTGAACACATGAAGCTAGTAGAAAGGGGAGATATCAAATTGAAACGTGGAAAAGACCTAAACCAAGCAAGAAGCAGCAAAAAATGATTAAATTGACAGAGGATGAAAATAGTGGACAAACAACTTGGTTAAAGAAGAATAGAAGGTGGTCGTCAATAGTGAAATCTCTTGGAAATCAACAAAACACCAAAGATAGAAATGATTGTAGGAACTTTTAATGCAAATGTTGTAAGTAAAAAGATCTCAACAAAATCTCTGAAGTTGTATAGGAAACGAATACAAAGAAAGACTATGATTTTTTTTTGTATCTATATTAGTCACTATGGAGATTTTTTTCACCCCTCTAGATTAAATGCCTCACAAAAATCGTTATGAATGTACCAAAAGACATCAAGCCCAAAATGAATATAAATTTCTTTTTAAAATCAATATAATGGGAGCTTCCCCCTTGGCAACAATTATCCATAAAAAATGTCAAATTGTCCTCTTCAAAACAAAACTCATTTTCACATATAGACACTTAATGTCAAAATCTTTTTTGTACAACAAAACCTATCTTCATCCATAGGCACTCAATGTCAAATAAATTTAGGTCCGCATCTCTCTCAACTCCAATACATGGGTGTCTCTTAACCCAAATAGGAAGACCTACATTCAACACAATAAAACCCTCAACCCCAATGATTTTTTACACAATAAACACAACACAACAAGAGAGTTTTATACACAAATTTTGTTAACACAAGAAAAAAATAGTAATATGCAACATATATTTTAACAAATAATCAAACAACCATTCGTATGTAAAAGAGGATAATGACCTATCTTTATATTTCATAATTTATTTGAGATGTTTCTTGATCCAAACTTTTTGGTTATTTATCCTCTTCAAGCTCTCAAGTTCTCTCCCACGTTTTCCTCTCCAAAACCACTCGAAAACCTAAAGATGTAAAAATGAATCCCAAATATTTTATGTAGACACCTAAAAATGACTAACGATTTTCAATCTTTCCATTTTATCATTTTCCCATCAATTCTTCGATTTATATTAATTATATAATTTTTAATTATTTAATTAAGCTAATATTTCCTCTTTGCATCTATAATAATTAAATAATTTTTTAATTATTTAATTATCTCAAATTTTTCTTATATATATATATTAATTAAATATTTATTAACTATTTAATTAATTTATCATTTTCCTTCTAGCATTAATTTTAGTCCTCTATATAATTAAATAATTTTCAAAAATTACTTGATTAGCTAACACCTTCTTCTTAATTAAATAAATTAAAATAATTTATTTAAATTTAAATTTAAATTATCTATTTCCTTCCAAGATAGATAAAATTAATATTTTATTTATTTCTTCAACTACACCTTATGAATTAAACAAATTAAATATTTGATTCTTTCAACTATTACACCTCATCAATCAAACCCATTTATTAATTTTAGCTCCTACCCTATCTCAATTTTTCTTATCCATTAATTCTTTTAATTAGTTTCAATCTTTGGTCAAATATCAAGCAAAGTGTATAAATAAAATCCTTCATTTTCATATTATCCCTTAGAGCGACACTATCTTGAGTTATTATCTATATCATTGTCCATCTATTATCTTTAAGCATATATCATTTTCATTGCAAATTCATGTTATCATACAATCATTGTGCTATCATGGATATGCTATTTTGAAGAGCAACCCACATATCAAGCTGATGCAGGAGCATCCCGAGAAAATACACAATCTTGCATCAAACAAAAAGATGGTATTTCAATTTTGTTGGCATTGTCTGATTTTTGTTTCAGTTTTGGTTGGTGTCCAAATAAACACTGATGCAACTTTAGCAATGGAAAAGACATTCAATGAGAAAATGTCAAGTCATGTTTGGGTCTTGTGTATACATTGACATTGATAATGACATTGCATGTGATTTTGTGGTTGACTCTTGTAAAAGACAAATCATTCAATATTAACGCGAAGCTTTGGCAGATTTAAAATGTTGAATTAACATCTCTCGTACATGTGGAAAGATTAAAAACAAAATTAATACAAGGAAGTTAATGCAGATCGAGCCATTTTTAAATGGAATTTTGAAACTTTAAAATTTAAAAAATCAATTGTAAAAATAATATAGAGGAAGTGGAAGGGTGTTGAAGTTTGAAAAGGAAACAATTCAAAATAAATCAAAACATGAAAGAAAAGGAACACTGAAGTTAATGTTGAGGAAGAGTAAGTGAAGGGGCAGATAGAATGTGAAGGGAAGGGTTGCATGTAATAGGCTGCAATGAGGGGAATAATTTCTATGTATAGATTGGGAGGGGTTGTGTTGAAAATGGAGGTAATTATGTAGCTTTAAAACTTGTAAAACTATTATACTGTAGATCTAATTAAGTGTTCTTTGTTACAATTTCTTTGTGGATGATTATCTATTTAGATTCATTTTATCATTTGTAGAAGTAGACAGAAGATTGTAAAAGAATAAGACCAGAAGATTAGAAGTTACACAACATATACCGTGGAGAAACCCTTTTAGGAAAAAAATCCACCACTAGAATCAATAGTGCTTGTATTATTTAACCTTAGAAAAGTATTACAATAATTATTTATCAATCCTTGCTTGAGATGCTTCTTTTTCCTTCAACAATTCTTCTTCACAACCTGCAATAAAATCTGATAAAACTCTCTTCAACTTGCTGCAATAAATAGACAATAATGAGCCTTGTAAACTCCAAAGAGTTTACAATTACAAAGAACAAAGCTTATCTCGCAAAACCTACGCCTATTCTTTGCAAGTACAGTTCTTTCGTGGAAAACAATGTCAAATCAATTCCTTCATCCATTTGGGCATCCCAAACTAAAGTTATAACTCAATGTTGATTACAAAGATATCTTGTAAGCTTCTCCTCAAAGTTGGCACCCAAGAATGGGCCCACTTAACTCAGCCTTATAAAATATCTTCTCATGCAAAAGTGTTAACTCCAAGATGCCATCTTAGGTGCCCAAGGTGGGTCCAAGTCAATCTTTGTTAACTGAAACATATCTCTCCATCAATTCATGCAAACATGATGCATGATTGATCATCCCAACTTAACTGAATGTATCACCTATTATCTGTCATGCAACTCAAGTCATTAGTCATGCATTCCAAGTCAACTAAAGTCAACTAGCATTCAACTGAAACTAACTACATGCAATTGAAGATAACTGAACTATAACTGAACTAAACTGAACTAAACTGAACTAAACTGAACTAAACTGAACTGAACTGAACTCAAATTCATGCATGTAAACATCAATCCCTAACTTCTAAGATCTTTACATGCATTACTGAAGTGATATCTTTCTCCAAACAGTTAACTTAACTCAAGGTGAGTTCCACCTTCCATGTGGGTGCCCCATGTGCTCCTATTTTTAGGAGCTCTTCTTGGGTGTCCCCACATGCTCATATGATTTAGAATTAATTACAAATTTCAATTTACATGTTCATTTCATTCGAATTTAATATCTTTCTAATCCTAGTGTTGGGGAACACTTTCCAAGGACTTAGGAGATACATGAAATAATGTTTAGGATTGCAATTAAATGGCATCGTATTCCCAATAGGTTGCATGCCAAAGGAGAAGCTATAGGATGACATTACTTTGGTTTTGGAAGACCATACAAATTTCACAAGGAGATTTCCAATTGGGAGAGGCTACGTAGAATACCAATTGATGGATTGGAATAGTCTTTGGATGTTAAAACAAGGAAAAATGCTAAAGGAAGAGGGGGATCGATAGAAATGAGAGGAGGCTGCTCAGAGAGATAGAAAGAGGGGTTGCGCCTAATATGAAATCTTTTTGAAATTTAAAATGTAGAGAAGGGTGAAGGGAGGTAGCATGTAGGAGAGAGAGGATCACACCCATGCTAATGACTGAAAGGAAATAAAGAAAATAAAAGGTAGCTACGTGGAACATGAGGAAGGCGACACCATTGGAAGGAGGGAAAATTGGTGAACATTGAGGACAACGTTTAAGGAGATGGTGTTACTGTTTTGGAAGGCCAAGTCACAATAGTGGCATTAACAAATGAATTTTCTTTATGAATGTTAAGCCAACAATTGCTAAGTTATGGCTATATAGGGATAGATCCATACATATAGACCAACACAAATAAAATAGGCAATACCATCAAAACAAAAGAGGACATAAGAGAAATAAATGACAAAATGGTTTGAACATTATAATGTGAATTGTTTGTTAAATTGCATATCTAATGAATGTAGGTGAGATTTGGGTACTAGAATTGATGTGGAGTGTGACAAGGAAGGTCATGTAATTGAAATTGAATTGAATTAATAAAACTTGAGTTTACTTACAATTTGTGTTTTATTGGTTGCTGAATTTGGGTAGAGTTTTGACCTATGTAATTGGTTTTGTGTTTTGAGTCGTTTGAGAAGAGGAGAGGACCCTCTTGCATCAATTGGTATCAAAGCGGGTAGTCCTGAGAGCAGAGAGGATCCACCAAGAACTATGGGTGTGGTGTGAACAGATCACTGACTAGGAGCCAGTTTATACTTAGAAGAAAGTGTGTGAAGCGGTAGAGAAGAAGCTCATAAGGGTTGTCACAGGTAGAGGATTCTTGAGAAGCAGAGAGCTTGAAAACGTGATGAAATGTGTTTTGCATAGTGAGAGTGATTGCAATAGGCAAGATGGGTTGGGTTGGGTTGTGAGAAGACCCATGCTGATATTGTTTTGGGGTAGTATTAAGAGAATTTGGAGGACGAAATGTGCGAAGCGATATAAAGGATGGTTCAAAGAAAAGTAAAAAATAATGTTGGAAAGAGTGAGAAGAAAGTGGTAAAGAGGAATGAGAAGAAGAGTGAAGATAACAACCTAAGATGGAAAGAGGAAGATGTAGCCCCTACCGAAGAAGTAGTAGCCAAGACATGTCGTGAGGAAGGCATGAAGAGAGAAGAAGAAAAGACTAAGGTGAGAATCGAAGAAGTTGCAATGAATGGTGAAGAGGATTTGTTGGCACATTTTATCATGATTAAGGAAGAATGGATGATGAAGCTCATTGGTGCAGTGAAGAGAGAAGAGTGAGAAGTTGCAACTAACAAGGAAGTGGAAGATGTCACAATGAAATTCGATGTTGCAGATGTGAATGCGGATGCGGTATAAAAATTGTGTGATGTTATTTCTTTCTTAGATGTAGCAGTTGAAGGTGAGATGGATAGAGGACAAGAGATTTTAGTAGATATTACATAGTTTTGTGTAGAGATGGTTGAGGATGTTGCAGGATTTTGGTGGAGGTGGTCGATTAGAGGTGGGTTTGAACCCATAAAGGAGGAGAGGAGTGTGGAAAGACTTTGGCAGAGGAGGTCGGGATTTGGTGGACATGAGTCCATGAGGGGAAAAAGGAGGGAGATGTTGTGTTGCTGGAGGAAGGTGGTGTGTGTTCCAACATGATGTTGGAAAAAGTGAAAGAAAGATTGAGCTTCAACACTTGGACAGTGAAGGATTTTGCTGCAGGTTGATGGCAACCTGGAAGAGTAGTGCAACTTCTCAACTCCACCATTGTGAGCCTATGCTCACAATCTTTCTACCTGACATGTTTGATGCAAGAGTATCCCAGGAAAATACACAATCCTGCATCAACCAAAAAGATGGTATTTCAATTTTGTTGGCATTGTTTGATTTTTGTTTCAATTTTGGTTGGTGTCTAGATAAACACTGATGCAACTTTGGCAATGGCAAAGACATTCAATGAGAAAATGTCAAGTCATGTTTGGGTCTTGTGTATACGTTGACATTGATAATGACATTGTGTGCGATTTTGTGGCCGACTCCTATAAAATACAAATAATTCAATATTAACGTGAAGCTTTGGAAGATTTAAAATGTTGAATTAACATCTCTCATACATATGGAAAGATTAAACACCAAATTAATAAAGGAATTTAATGCAAATCGAGCCATTTTTAAATGGAATTTTGAAACTTTAAAATTAAAAAAATCAATTGTAAAAATAATATAGAGGAAGTGGAAGGGCATTGAAGTTTGAAAAAGGCAACCATTCAAAATAAATCAAAACATGAAAGAAAAGGAATGTTGAAGTTAATACTGAGGAAGAGTAAGTGAAGGGGTGGATAGAATGTGAAGGGAAGGGTCACAGGTAATAGGCTGCAATGGGGGGGAGAATTTCTGCGTACAGATTGGGAGGGGATGCGCACCAAAGGAGAAGCTATAGGATGACATTAATTTGGTTTTAGAAGACCATACAAATTTCACAAGGAAATTTACAATTGAGAGAGGCTATGTGGAATACCAATTGATGGATTGGAATAGTCTTTGGATGTTAAAACAAGGAAAAATGCCATAGGAAGAGGGGGCTCGATAGAAATGAGAGGAGGTTGCTCAAAGAGATAGAAAGGGGGGTTGCACCTAATATGAAATATTTTTAAAATTTAAAATGCAGAGAAGGGTGAAGGGAGGTAGTGCATAGGAGAGAGAGGATCACACCCATGTTAATGATTGAAAGAAAAGAAAGAAAATAAAAGGAAGTTGCGTGGAACATGAGGAAGGCGATGCCATTGGAAGGAGGGAAGATTAGTGAACGTTGAGGAAAACGTTTAAGGAGATGGTGTTACTGTTTTGGAAGGCCAAGTCACAACAGTGACATTAAAAAATGAAGTTTCTTTATGAATGTTAAGCTAAAAATTGCTAAGTTATGGCTATACAGGGATACCAAACCAACAAAAAATAAAATAGGCAGCACCATCCAAACAACAGAGGAGATAAGAAAATAAATGATGAAATGGTTTGAACATTGTAATGTGAATTGTTTGTTAAATTGAATATCTAATGAATGTAGGAGAGATTTGGGTACTAGAATTGATGTGGAGTGTGACCAAGAATGTCATGTAATTAAAACTGAATTGAATTAATAAAACTTGAGTTTGCTTGCAATTTGTGTTTCATTGGTTGTTGAATTTAGGTAGAGTTTTGACTTGTGTAATTGGTTTTGTGTTTTGAGTTGTTTGAGCAAAGGGGAGGATCCTCTTGCATCACAAGCATTCAAGAAAATATCAAAGAAACAATGGAGCTAATCAAGGTCTTTTCTATAGTATATTTGTTCATTATTTGATCCATGCATAAATCTTAGGCTTTATTAAGTGATTGTTGACTATTAATTTGGTACTTCCATTGCATTTTCCCTAATTTACATTAATTCAAATTTTCATCATCCACATTTTATCCTAATAAAAGCTTCAAATAAAACTTAAGGGGCGCTGCCACAATAATGGGTTACACTTTTTGGGACATCCTAATTTTTGCCTGAAATCACATATTTTTAGAAAATACAATGATTTATGACTTTAAAAGTTCCATTTAAATTATTTTAGTTAAAGAGGGATTGATCAAACCCCCTTATATCAAACCCCCTTGGATAGAACCTTGTAAGATTTAAACCATACCTATAATCGAGTCTCCTCTATCTACACCTATCAAAATGCTGATAAAAAACCACTTTTGATTTACCTTTTGGGTGATCAAATGAATTAATTTAAAATTTATGTCTTGTAAGCCTGCAACCCTTATTTTAATCTTCCCAAAAAGTATAATCTTAAATATGTTTAATTTTATTATTATATTTATTTTTTATTTCTTGTGAATTTAGGATTTTCAATGAACATCAAGTTCTTTATTTCACACATACGAAAAAATAGAAAAATAGACAAAAAAAATTCTAAAAAATACATGTCCACTAGGTATTGATGTCCTTATTCCAACAAAAAAAGAATAAGTTAATTCAAATGAATGCAAAAAAAGTTATGCGGGCCGAAGTACACCTCTATCCAAATTATAATTACGCTGACTTGGAAAATTAATTAAAAAAATGTAACAAAAAATTATGAAAAAATATCCATTCCCTAGATATTGGTGTGAGAAATTTGTATTTTAAAAATTGGAATTGTATCCTATCTATAAAAGAAGTTACGTGGGCCGAAGTAAACATCACTTTTTAAAAATGCTGACTAGTAGAAAAAATAAGTTATTAAAAATTACATAAAATGATTCACAATTTATTTTTTAATTTAAAAAAATATATATAATTAGAATCTACACAAAATATCTAACAAATAACTAGTTTGATTCATCTTCAAAACCTTAATGGTTTAGCTGCTATAGGTGTAAGAAAGTGAATGTCTGGTGAAAAATCCTAATTTTAATGTCAAGTTTGGCCAAAAACTGTAACCCAATATTGTGGGATCACCCTAAGTAGAGATTCATTGTCTAGATACAATAAACCTAGGGAAGAGATGTTTTTTATTAGAGGTAAAAGTGGGTTTTGATGGGGTCTAGAACCCAGTACAAAGAAAGGCAAGCTACAAAAAAGATAAACCTTAAACCAACAAAAACATCACAACAACCTCTAAAAGATGAACATGACTACACACGCTGCACCAAATAGACAAGCTAGGTCCTGAAACCCCTTTTACAACCTAGTTTTAACTGGGACTAGAAACCCTTAGAGATACAAGGAAACCACCTACATCAACCAAACATCAACAAACCGATCGCTCATGGAAGACAACATAGAGCCAAGAAAGATAACCAGATTAAAGGTGTAGGACACCATCAAACCCCTAATCAACTTAGCTTGCTGGGACATAAAGAGAAACTTAGAATACCACCTAGCCTGTAGCAAAACAAGAGAAGCCAAGGAGCCCAAATCATCCAAGGATAGCTCTAGTAGCACCAACTCCTTAGAGACACTCTTGTAACAGGAAACCAACTCCAAAACCACCTCTAGAGGAGTGAGCTCCCCTCTATTGGAAAGGATGCTACAAGCAGCAAGACCACCACAACCAGAAATTGCCAGCACCCTCCACCTCCACCTCCATAAGAGCACTACCCACCTCAATAAGAACAGCTGAGAGAGGTCCACCTCCATAGGACCAGAGGAGAAAGCTAACACAGTAGCCAAGCAAACAACCGTAACATCCTTTGGTAAACACTGCACCAGAAACAAATTGTGTACAAGGATAAAAGTCTCAAATAAACACCATAGGTCCACCATAACAACACTCACACAAGAACTCATCTGGATTTCCATAGAAAACAAACCAACAACAAGCCCATCGCTCACCAACTTCTGAGCCTACACAAAAATACAAAACAACTGAGCAAATAGTATACAAACATGAAGCAACTCAGCCCAAGAGAAGACCACAATCCACATCATCAGCCACCTATCAACAAAAAGAACCACAGGCCAAAAGACCACCAAAGGTAGGGTCCTAGTCACAAAATGAATGAGAACACCCAACCCACAAGAGGAATAGGGGGCCTAAATAGGATGGAAATCAGGAGAAGAGCCAACAGGAAAGAACACCAAGCAACCCCAACACACCAGTCAGAGCCAAAGATAAGCCAAGACTCCCAACATCCAACCAGAGGGAAACACCACCACTCCTCAAAGAGGGGACATGAAGAACCCAAAACACTGCAAGAACAAAAACCCCCAAAATAGAACCACCAATCAAGTAGTAGACAGAAGTGAGGGACAACCAAGAAGAAGCCAAAGGAAAAATAGACTAGCATGAAAAATCACCAATCCTTCCTATTACGTCGAATAGGAACAAAAAGAGGCCCATTCTACAATCGAACTTCCTTAGAGAAACCCACACTCACCAACTGCATGGTAGGCAGCCAGAAAACCCAATCCTTAGCCATTGCATAAGGAGCCAAAAAAAATCCATGGGAAGCGTGAGTACCAAACCCCAACACATACCATAAGCCCCGCACCAAACCCCTAAAAAAGGAAAGTCAAGAGGAGAAAGAAAATAGGAGGCCAAAGCCCTCCACCATAGGACAACAGAGCCATCGACTCTAAACCAAACAAGGCAACCTACACAGGAACAAAGAGAAGTCCAACACCAAGCACGAGCATCCTCCAGCTACCGTAGAGCAAGAATCAACCAACAAACACCAAGGGACACAACAACCAAATGCCAAAGAGACCATCCATGGAAAGGCTTCCATAGGCCAAGCAACACCTATTCCCTAGAAAAGCAACAGATAACATAAAGGCCCCCACCACAAGCAACATGAAAGAGCTGTCATCTGCCAAGAAAGGACGCATGACCAACAAGCCTACAGAGAGAAGAGAATAAGGCAGAAAAAAAATCCGTCCATCCTGAAGACCTCCATCCAAACACAGAACAGTCCACCACAAGGACACTACTACAACTGTCGAGCCCCAGGAAGAAAGAAGGACCCGAATGCAAAGAGAATTCAACCAGATCCCATATCGAATCCCCATCATCATCGCCTTCTCCCTCACCGTCCTCCTCTGCGTTGTTCAAACCAGCGCTCTCGCCTTGACTCCCTCCGCTTATTGAATTTACTAAGAGATGTTGACTTTACTTTCTTAAAACATATTTTTTTCTCCAAATTTGTCACTTATCTTCTAAGGAAAATTTCAAGGTTCTAGAAACTTCTAAAATACTTAATAAACACTAAAATGAACCCACCTCATAGATTATTTCTTTAGGAACTTAATTTTATATAAATAATGATAATTTTTTTTACTAAAAGGCCTCCAAAATTGTCTCCCAAGTTCAAATATGAGATTTGACACTTAAGAGGACTTAACCAACCCCACTTAACAATAATAACAATAATTATGAATCAAAAATTTTAACAATTCAAATTTACACATATGTACACAAAAAAACCTTAATCCCGTCTTACGGTAAGGCCTAGGTATACTGGGAAATTACAAGAGATATTTCTATAGAACTTTCATAATTTTACATTGATCATATAGGATTTAACTACACACTTACATCCAAAAATAAATATATCTAAGATATCAATTGAAACAACATTTATAATAAAATTAATCTATACAACATAAATGCATCATAATTAAATAATATCATCACAATTGAATAAAATTCAAATAAGAAGTTTAATCCATCATTCAAAGCATATTTATACACTATTGTATAAACACATAGCACTTATATAAATTACATTAAAATTTAATTTACATAATCAATTTCATTCTTAAATCAATCCACAATGACAACAAAATATAAATAGTAAACTTTGATATAAAAAAATGAACAAGTCCATTATCATTAATTCACAAAATTATTGTTAAATAAAATAAAATTATTACTATAATATAATATCAGTGTCAACATAGACTATAATCATAAAATATAATAATTTCATATTCATATGCATCCAAAGAAAAATAAATCTATCAAAAGATAGTGTGATCACAAGGAGGAAAAATATGTGGTTAAATAAGAATTGAGAAACTACAAAGGTGTGTATAAATGGGTAAAGTAAAGGAGTGGGAATATTTGGAGAGATGATCAACTATTACCTTTTTGACCGACGGATTAGTATCAACCGACTATATTTGATCCATGAAGAATCGGAGCATATTCATGCCACTAACATCAGTCCAATGGAGATCATTCAATTTAAACTAAAACTAAGCATTTATCAAAACCAACATGCTAAACTATGAAAGCTTTTAAAATGCCTACTCTAATCCATTGAAACTTATCCCATTGAGGGAGTGGTGTCACATTGATGTGGAATGGCAACCCTTTCCCAATCCCGTGGATAAATGAGCTTGTCTCAACTAGTTTTATTGAAGAAAATTGGTGAAACCATTGTGAGATGTGTGATGACACATGATTTAAAACTAGATTATCATGATGCAAGCTATTTTACCATGATTTAGATGTGCATATGCAAATCTAATCTAAATGGATTCTAAGCTAAAATATTGAAACCCTAATTAATAAATAAGCTACATGTATGAATCTATGTTACCATGAAAGCCATTAATGGAAGCTAAGCTAATTAATGCAAGTATTTAAGCTAAAATGATATTAAGAAAATGCTAAAAGTGAGTGTGAGTGTCAGTGATTTCAACAACATGAGTTTTCTCTAAAAAAGATGGATCTATTTGTCTCCAAATAGTGACCTATTTATAGGAGAGCAAATGAGAAATGAATGGTTGAGATAAAAAAGATCAATCAACAGTCAAGGATGGAAGAAGTTGGAGGCATGGATCATGGATTCTCATCAAAGAATGAGAATCAATGATGATATTTAATCAATGGCTCACCTTTTTCCAAACAAACACACTTTCAACTTGCCCAAGAGGTCACAAGTTAAATTGCACAAGAGGTCACAAGTTAACTTGCTCAAGAAGTTAAGTAAGTTTGTTAGAAAAGGAATATTCTCCTTTTTCAAATGAGTGAGGAGAGAAAATATTCTTTGGAATATTCTCATGGGTGAGGGAAAATAGCCATTTTAACAAATTAAAACAAAGTTTAATTGTGTAAAAGGGAGAAGGAATATTCCTTTTGGAGGAATATGCAAAGGAGGCTTGCAAGTGGGGGGAATTAGATTAATTAGTAATTGATGATTAAACAATGGTTTAATTATACAATTAGGGTAATTAGATGATTTTCATTAAATAAAGTGATTTAATGAAAAGGGGAGATATGATATGATATTTAATTAAATAACTTGGAGTTATTTAATTAAATAAGAGGACTTGGGGATTTAAATTAAATAACTTGATGTATTTAATTTAACAAGACAAAATGTTAGCATAAAAGGGGATGGATTAACTTGATTTGATAAATTAGGTTAATAGGTGAAAATGATGCAATTAATTAAATAGCTAGGAGAATTTAATTAATTAAGCGAAAAGAGGATGAGTTTTAGGAGGAAATGATGTTAGTATACCTAATTTGAGTGCATGATATTATTTAGGACATTTTTCAGTGTCTACAACAATAAAGACTAATTTGTCACTAGACATAGACAATCCTTCAATAATATTGCATATGCCTAGCACTCTAATATTATGTATATGTAAGTGAAAGATATTCATCAAAGCACACATATGTGTAAACATAATGGCACATGTCCTAGTTAAGGTTGTGAAGAATATATGAAAATAATAAAAATCATACACATAATAATGAATCCTAGGTTAAAAAATTGAAGCCAATATAGAGATGCAATCATTCCCTATGATATAGTCCCAAAGGAGAAAATAACAATCATAAAAGCATAAATAGGAGTTCAATATAAATGGTAGATTTTGTACATGACCAACAAAATTAGTGAAGTTCATATTTGAAATAAATTATTAAACTTTAAATCTAAAAAGTGGGAGGTTAGGGATCAAAGAGTTCTCACAGTAAACTCCAAAACTTAAGAAATAAAGCAATAATAGATAATCTTGGCTAATCAAATAATTATAATTACACAACAAATTAACCTAAATTTAAGAGGCGGTATTGATATAGTATATTGAAATACATGCTCAAATATATGTGGAAACAAGATAAATTAAACATGGTGTGGATACTTAGCTTTGAATTTGATTAATATATCAATGCATATGTGTTATAAGTACATTGTCACAATGTCATAATTTTATAACCTGCCATATGATTGCTATTTACCTATGAATGTATATTTTTACTATTTTGGTTCACTTTTGTGAGTGAAAGATGATCTTCATGAATGCAAAATTAAAATTGTGATTCACATATTTGATCTAAAAAGAATTTTACTAATTGAAATTCATTTGTCACTCTAAAAAATGGTTTGAATTTGACAAAGATTGAGCAGTGTTTAGAAATACCTTTAGAGAGTTTCTTGAATTTTGAGTATAATGTACTTCTTAGCCAAATTACTGAATAGATTAATTCAATGATAATAAACCAAGGTTAAAATATTAGGTGAGTGTGCAAAATGTTCTAAGGATTATGATATAATCATTTTTATCCTTTTTCAATCAAATTCTAAATTTGCTCAATAGATTCTTCTCTCAAGCTTAGATGATTTTTTGAATTAGGATTAATTTTTCGATAGACCGCCATGTTGGCAAGAGACACTGCAAATATCTTCTGGTATTGTCATTGATGGCAATCCTAGTTGGTAATTGGATCCGCATGACATCATTTTCTCATACCGGCAGAGAGATTGAAGTTAGTCAAGGAAGAACAGAGCATCCGACAATTTTGTGTTCATCGATTCACATGTAGACTTTCTATTGTTATTTTGAGTTGTGGATCTCATGGGAGATCGATCAGTACATTTCTTGTGTTGTCCGAAAATCTCAGTGCCTTGTACCAAGTTGTGTGCAAGTTTGGAGATCTGGTTGGATATTTTTCTATTCATCAACATTTTGTGGCCGACCCAGGTGTTATAACTTGTTGCGGATATTCGAGAACTATTTATTCAAATATTTTTGTGTTTGATCATCTTGATTTGGGTCCGAGCTAAGTTGTGGCCAACCATTGTGGATGTGCATTGAATATAACTCATGATTTGAGCCAACAGTTGTAAATATTTTCAAGTTCTATTGGAGCCGACATGCTGCGATTGAATTACTAGTCGCGGATATATATAAATGATCAATTATATCATTTTGATATGTATATGTGGTGTGTCGATGTGTATTGCGAATACCGAAAGGGTAATTGAGTGATTTTATGCACAATTTCACTTGCGCATAAAGATCTTGCGGTGGGGGTCAGAGAAGAAGTGCATAATCTGTCAGAAGGATAGAAGATCGACTACTGAGCCTAGCCGAAACTGTAATCAAGCATTTGTAGATGCTATTCACTCAGTTCATTCTCTTAGATCTAATCCAAATATTTTTAAGTCAGTGTACCTTTCTATTTTGAGTAGTGAGCTCTAGGTAGTGAGCCTAAATGCAAGTGCATTCCCATATTGTAAACTTCTTTTGAGTATACTTAGATTATATTGTGGATTGGCCATCCACCGTGGTTTCTCCCCTAACAGGGTTTCCACTTAAAAATACTTGTGTTATGGTGTTGTGGTTATTTTCTTTTTGTTTCTGCATATTTCTTTTGGTTGAATGTTTTAAGTGGGTTAAAGATCAAAATTATAAAGTTAATTTTTGCAAAACACTGATTCACCCCCCCTCTCAGTGTTGCTTGTTTCCAACAATTGGTATTAGAGCTAGTTCCTTGAAAGAAGTCTAACATCTTGGGGAGATCTTGGAGAGTGATCTCAATGGATACAAGCATTCTTCAAGAACAACTCTTGGTGGCCCTGGATGATCTTGACCAATCAAAATCTAAGAACTGGGAACTACAGGAAAGTCTTGAGAATGCAGAGAAATTCATCCAATCATTGAAAGAAAAAATCAATGAATCAAGGGAGAAAAGAAAGGAATTATGTGATCAACTCAAGCAGAAAAATAGAAGCATGAAAGATGAACAACTGAGTCATTCCTTGAAGGAGAAAACAAAAGAGTGTGATTTTTTCTAGAGAAAATGCTGCCCTGAAGCATGAGATGGAATCTATCATGATGAAAATGACCAAGGAAGTTGAAGATAGAAAGGAGAATGAAGAAAATATTGCTCAATCCTTGAAAGAAAAATATGAACAATGCAGTCGATTGGACAATGAATTGGAACAATCTAAAAACATTGAGGAAGTGTTGGAGAAACAACTTGATGATCTCAGAGATGAACTTACTACTGCAAATGAGTACAAGGAGAAATTAAAAGCTAGCTCAGTCAAGCTTGATGATCTGATTAAAGGACATAGGACTAATGGTGACAAGTGAGGTCTTGGATACGAGGTAGGTGAAAGTTCTGGATCTGGACAGGGAAGATTCAAACAAGGAAATCAGATGAATGGAGCTAGAAGGAATCTAGTAAGACAACCAAATGCTCAGAGATTCAATGGCTATTGTTTTACTTGAAATAAATTTGGCCATATGGCTTTTGAATGTAGAAGCAGGATGAATCCAAGAGGACTATCATTCTCAGGTTAGTGCTTTAATTGTAACAAGTTTGGTCATAAGTCAAATGAATGCAGAAATGTGATGAAAATTTTTCATAGAGATGCCAGATGCTATGCATGCAATAGACTTGGGAATATTGCTAACCAATGCAGGTTAAGGAAAAATCAGTGGAATAGTTGGTCTAAACAGAGAAATGTTGTGTTACAACTGTAACAAATTTGGGCATACTGCTAGATTCTGTTGGAGTAGAAGAGGTCTAGGAAAATAGAATATGCAACATGATGTCAAGGGAAAAGGTAAAGTCACTACAGATGTGATCGGGAGGAAAATGCAAAAGAAATGGGTGAAGAAGGATCCCTCTATTGAAAGAAATGTTCCTGCACCAGAATCAACTTCTGGTAATTCCTCTGGGAATTAGTTTTAGGTCTTTGGCCTAGGGGGAGCTTTCAAGAAAATCTCTTAACCCCCTGCCGGTAATTGACACCAGAATGTGGATAGGTCCAATAAGTGCCTAGATGTTTTTCAAATGTTGTTCAACCAATTGGAGGCATTATACAGTATTGTAGATCCGTAGAAGAATTACCTGTCTCAGTACATGGAAACAGGGTAACCAGATGAAATAGGGTAAAAGCATTTATTGTGACAAAAGGGTTAGTTGTGCAAATGATAAAAAGCCATTTTTATCTTTCATCTGTCACTTTACATTTTGGAGAAAAGAAGTTTGGAGAGCCCTGGAGTGAACTTTACTGAGTTGAGGAAAGATTCAAGTGTGAAGAAGATTCAATGATCAAACTCTGATCCGACGAAAAGATATTTATCAAAAAAAAACCTGTGAATTTATGAATTTACAAAATGGCCACTCCATTGGTAGTAGAGGTCAAGGATAGACCCCATCCTAAGTTTAAGTGGCACCCTTATAAGTTTGTTGAGACCGAGCCCCTCGGTGCGTTTTCATTTGTGTCGTATGGAGTTTTTGCATACTAAAGATATTAGGGCTTACACTCATGCTAACATTGAAGAGTTAGCACCTCACAAATAATGAATATGTATTCCAACCATATACTTGGAGAGGACTTCACTGTCAAGCCGAAATACCAAACCCTAGTGGAGAAGAAGTTCACGCAGTTTGTGAAATTTCCTATATTTGAGGAAAGCAAATGGGTTTGATACATTTTGATCTGTGTTCATGCCGAGTTCATGCCGAGTTCATGTGGTTAAATATACCCTTCAAGATTATGAAAGAGGCTATAAGTGCAGTCACAGGTCTAAATTCTTTCGGTGGTCTGCCAATCTTGAAATCTATAAAGAATCAGGCTGTTACTGATGCAACAAGTGCACAATGGGATAGAAGGGCAATGCCAATCGAAGATATTACTGAAGTGGATGTGAAATTTGCATCAATGGCCATTGGCTACAAGGTTTACCACTCGAGCCGAGATAATTTAGTATCTGGTAGGAACATTTATGCAGCTTACTAGATGGTAAAGGAAAATGTAGATTATGACTTGTGTGAGTTTCTCAGAAGTCAGTTGATGGAGAACCTGAATAAGATTAAGAATGAAAAAAATAACAATTTTAAATATGGTAATTTGCTGCCATGTCTATTCTTTTATTTCATGAATGAGATTCTGGGTGTTGGGAAAGTTCAATGGAAAAGGAATCAACCAGTAGTTGTCCAAATAAGAGATTTGTTGTTTGGAAGTGGTGATAGATAGACCATAAATACTACTCTCTGGGGATACTTCAAAAAATTTTAGAATATGATGCAGGCAAGAGAGAGAATCCCTACTCCAATTGTGGAGAAATACAAAGATACAATTTGTTTCTTGGTGGATATTGATCAATGCCTGATGGAAGCTGTTGATCCCAAAATGGTATGGATCATGCCTATGGGATATGAAGTAGAGGAGAAAATCTTGGAGATGTATGCAGAACATTTTTTGAGCAAACCTCTGGATCAGGCAAAAGAGAGGTTTGGAACATATGCAGAAAAAGATCTTGGAAGTTCATGATCAACTGAAAAAGCCTAAAATAATTAGGAAAGTAAGAAAAGAAGTGGAAGTGTTTGTATAAACCATGGGGATATCTGTAGAAAAGGTAAGAGAATCCAGAAAGAAGAGAGAAGAAGAAAAAGTTGAGAAAGGGAAAGAATGTAAAGCTGAAGTTGCTAGTTTGGCAACACCCTTTGCCCGTACCAGATCAACAAGGAGTTCTCCTATAGCCAAGCTTGTGCAAACTCATGATAAGGCTTCCAGTAAGAGGAAGAAGAACAAGAGCACAAGAACCTATGAAGCTATCTCAGAAAGTGAGGAGACTGATACAGATGAATATGTGATAGAAATGAAGGCTACCAAAACTCAGGCTACAAAGCTAACCAAGAACAAATCCTCCAGTGAAGAAGAAAAGGGAAAGAAGAAGGAAAAAGTTGACATACCAAGTATGACAGTTGAGGAAGTTGAAAATGTTGTTGTCAAGGATTGTAACCTCAAGCCTCTATGCAAATTGTATGAAAATTTTGATAAATCAAGTCAAAGAATTCTTGAGGAAGCAAGAATAAAACATCTAAACATTTTCAATAAAGTTCTTGTTGAAATTATGTTTGGTTTACCGAAGAGTCTATATGATATTTTGGAGGCAAGAAGAGTAACTGCTAGAATAGAAGAAGATAATATGAGAAAGAGAATTCTTGCAGACTTATGTCCAAAAATGTCTATTGAGGAGATGAATTCACTCTTGGACAAAGCTAAGAAGGAATTCAAAAGAAAAATAAGGGTGAACAAACTTATGATCGAAGAAACTAATGTTGTTGCTGAGGAAACCAAGAAAATCCTGGAGGCATTTCTGTCTAGGAACAAGATCAATGTTGAAGAAGCGAATGTTGAAGAAGTTGCATCTGATCTGGTAAAAAATGAGGAGGATAATGTAAATGAGGAGAATGTGAATATATTTGATCCTCGAGAATTTGAGGATACTCAGATTCCTCTCGAGGTGGATAAAACAGAGATACCTATGGAGACTGAGGCTCCTAAGGTTGTTTTAGCTGAAGAAGAGGAGATTCCCTATGAAGAAGTTGAAGATCCTAAAGGCAATCAAGAAACTGTCACTAAAGGACCAAAAATTGAAGGAGAAAAAGTTCAAGTTAAATTTATTCCTGTAGAAGCAAGAGACACTGCCGAGGCAGTGAAGAAATTTCTGGTGAATCAATAGGAAGAATTTGATCTTCAATTGGTTGGAGGCCGAATCAATCTTTCAACCCTGTCCCCAATTCAGAAGATGAAAGTTGCATCTTTTGCCTAGGCAAAAGCCCAAGAAAAATTGGTTAAATCCCACATTGAGGATACTGAGATTTTGAGTCTTGCATTTGGAGTTCTGGAGAAAATTATGCTGACTCATGTGAAGGATCCATCCGGTTCATCCTCCGGTGAACTGAAGAAGCTCATAAATTCTATAAGTACTCATTTTGAATCTCTTGAAAAATCAGCCGTGGACAAAGTGCAGAAAGAGTTTAATGGTAAAAGACTTAGTTGGTTGAAGGTAGTGATTGTAAAAGATAAAAATCTATTAGCCACCTATATGAAGAATATTCAAGGGACTATATCTGAAGGTGGAAAGGCCTACAAGTCTTGTATGGTTTTGTCCAAGTTTACTGCAGATAATGAGAAAAGGGTGAAGGATGTTGAAAATCAATTGGCTATCATTTCTAATGCTTTTGATCTACTAGCTGGGGATGTTGCTTAGCAAGAAGGTCAAGTAACATCTCTACTTGAAAAAATAAGATGCTTTAAGAATGAAAATGATAGGATTGTTGGGAGAGTATGTGAACTCAGAGGACTAATTGGTCCAAAGATTGAATTAATGGTGAGTGCATTGAAGGAAGCCAAAGTTGTTGTGGCAGTTAGTGACCCAATGAATCTTGACTCTACAGAAGCTCAATCTTATTTAATGTGTGGTCACATAACAATTTTAGAGAGTCTCAAAAAGGTTTGCGACGAAAATTTAAGAGTGCTGAAGCAAGATTTTGTAGTTATTTTCAAATTTTTGTAAGTTCCAAGTTCAGGCTTGTACAATTTTGAAGTTTTGGAATTTTGTTTTGGTTTTCCCAGTTTTTTTCATTGATGCCAAAGGGGGAGAAGTGTACAGTGAAAAATGTATAGTCATTTTAGGGGGAGTTTCTTTTTTGAGCTAAGATTGAAAAATCTTTTTGAAGTTTTGAAATGGCAGTGTAATTCATATTGGTTTTGATCCAACAATTAGTCATTTTTCACTAAGTGTTGCCATCAATGCAAAAGAGAGAGATTGTTCGTAAGAGACACTGCAAATGTCTTATGGTGTTTTCATTGATGGAAACCCTAGTCGGTAATTGGATCCAAATGACATCATTTGCTCATATCTACAGAGAAATTGAAGTCAGTCAAGGAAGAACAGAGCATCCGACAGTTTTGTGTTCATCGATTCACTTGCAGACTTTCTGTTGTTATTTTGAGTTGTGGATCTCATGGGAGATCGATCAGTACATTTCTTGTGTTGTCCAAAAATCTCAGTGCCTCATACCAAGTTGTGTGTAAGTTTGGAGATCCGGTTGGATATTTTTTTGTTCATCAACATTTTGTGGCCGACCCAGGTGTTATAACTTGTTGTGAATATTCGAGGAGTGTTTATTCAAATATTTTTGTGTTCGATCATCTTGATTTGGGTCTGAGCTAAGTTGTGGCCAACTGTTGTGGATGTGCATCGAATATAACTCATGATTTGAGCTTACAGTTGTAAATATTTTCAAGTTCTATTGGAGCCAACATGATGCGATTATATTACTAGTTGTGGATATATAAAAATGATCAATTATATCATTTTGATATGTATATGTGGTGTTTCGATGTGTACTGTGAATACCAGAAGGGTAATTGAGTGATTTTATGTACAGTTTCACTTGCACATAAAGATCTTGTGGTGGGGGTCACGGCAGAGCAGAGCAAAAGTGTAGAATCTATCAGAAGGACATAAGATCGACTACTGAGCCTAACTGGAATTGTAATCAAGCATTTGTACATGCTATTCACTTAGTTCATTCTCTTTGATTTAATCCAAATATTTGTAAGGCAGTGTTCCTTTCTATTATGAGCAGTGAGCTCTAGGCAGTGAGCCTAAATGCAAGTGCATTCCCATATTGTAAACTTCTTTTGAGTATACTTAGATTATATTTTGGATTGGCCATCCACCGTGGTTTCTCCCCTAACAGGGTTTCCACTTAAAAATCCTTGTGTTATGGTGTTGTGGTTATTTGCTTTTTGTTTTTGCATATTTCTTTTGGTTGAATGTTTTAAGTGGGTTAAAGATCAGAATAATAAAGTTAATTTTTGCAGAACACTGATTAACCCCCCCTCTTAGTGTTGCTTGTTTCCAACACACCCTAGCATATAGTTTGAAGTAAGTGATGCTTTATTTGGTTCATAATGATTAATAAAAGAGATAAACGTGGGCCCAAACTAAGAAGTTTAATTTTAAATCTTTGAGGTTCAAATTTTTAAACACATAAATTATCTAGATTAGTTATACATTGGAAAATTTGAACCAAGGTGATGAATGACTAGATGTCGAAATTACATCTAGGTTTTGGGGATGAGTGATGGTGGATACAAGCTAAGATAATGTTATTTTCCAATTTTCATGCAAAATAAGCCATCTAAACACTAAGTAAATATACAAAATAACTTAGTCAAAGTAGAGCCAAAACATTGAACAAAAAGAGATGGATACACAATTTCATCATGATATCTAAAAAATATTAAAATGTAAACTTATAATAAAAACTAAGAGGCATAACTACAATGAGAACAAGGGTGGAATGCAATGACGCAAGGGTGTTAACAAAAAATATTAAAATGCTAGCATATATAATTAATAAAAAATAAAACATAGCCAATATATATTTGAAAAGAAAGCTAAAAATATAAAGTTGTTATGAAATAAAGTAACTCGTAAGTAAATAAATTAACTGTAAAATAACTCTTAAATAAGCAAGTGCCACACAAGTGCTTGCCTTTCTAGTTTTGTAATTAATTATAATTGTAATCCTAAATGTAATGATAATTATAATTCTAATAAATTATAAACTATAGAATTGTAATTATAATTTAATTTATATAAATATAATTGTAATAATAAGGGTAATTGTAAACTAAATTTTTTAATTATAATTATTTTAAAAAATTATAAATAAATTATAATCAATTTTAATCTTAATCTAAGTTTTAATTCTAATTAAAATTATTCTTTTAAACATAAAAAAATTTAAAGTTAAAATTAAATCTAGATTCTAATATTTTTTCGTGATAAATTTGCATCAACCGTTTAAAAGAGGTGCAAAAAAATTACACATTTCTTCAAATTTCTTCCATTTTTTGATGCTTGATTTTTGAGGGTGGTGAATTATTCCTCTTTACTTATGTATGTTAAAGATCTATATGATGAAAGAGATCATAGTTTTAGTTCATTTCTCCTTTTGAGTTGTCTTCTTTACCTCCAAGAGTGACAATCTTGGGTCTCTCCATCAATACTAGTGAGTCCTTTGAGTTATTTGCATTCATAATGGTTGCTTTCTCTTGTAATATTGATGAAGCATTTGATAAATCTCGTTTATTAGAAACCTATTGCATGTTCCTAGTAGGTGAGTTGTGCAAATCAACTAAAGGGGATGACTTTGGCTTTGACATGTCCTTTAGAAGATCTTCTGAAGATTCCATGCCTTTTTAAGTATTTGATGGAATGACATAGTGATGGGGCTCTACCCCAATTCACCAAGTGAGCCTTCCACTTGAAGCATGAGTTACCCTCTCATGAGATTGCATCTTTTGACATTGAGGGGTAAAATGGTCAATTGAAAGATATTTCCTACACCTAAAAGAAAAAATTTCAATCTACTTATTGTCTCAAACATATGGTTCCCACCTTGAGGGAGATCTATGTAGGAAGACCTTTGGATAGGTCCATTTCTACACATAAACCCACACAAGTGGAACCCATTTAATAAATTGTTTCTTTTGAAGTGCAATAATACTTACCTAAGCCACTACCAATATCTCACAAAATATTTAATTCCTAGAATTGTAGGGGAAGACACGATAATCAAACCCAAAGGAATGTTGAAGAGAAAGTTTCAATTCAAGGATCAAAAGATTGGAATCAAGGTTTCATGCATAGGAAATCCTTTTGGAGAATCCAAGGACCAGTTTTTAGCACCATCTCCTTGTCTTCAAGAGATTCAAATTCAAGGATGAATGAACCAGACCCCTTGCACAAGGGTAAGGTTGGGCTTAACCAACACACTCTAAGTAGTTTTCCTCTTAGGTGGTCGGGTCCATGTGGGGGACCCTTAACCTTCCTTTTCAATTTTCGTAGAGTTTCCTTATTGTGAGCTTTTTTAAGTCTTTGTTTTCATAGCATTCCATCTTTGCAGTTTAGATTTTTCATTCTCATTCCTACAATAGTTTGTCATTTCCATTTCCACTATTTGAAGGATTCCACCATTTGTAGACTCTAAGTTTGAGATATGTTTGGGGTTTTATAGCTATGAAGAAACACAAAAAAAAATTTGGTTGAATTTTTATTTTACATCTTTCGCTCACGCCTAATTCTCCAATACCTTGCATTTCATTATAAGTAATTTGACATCACATATTGGAATCAAGGTCTTAATTTTAATCCCACATTCATTCTTTGCAAAGATAGGGGTGGGCGAAGCTCTATACCAAGAAATCATGTGAATGATGTGTTGTGGGATCACATGCAAAGTAATATAAAATTAAAATGTTATATTTATGTTATTCTATTTGTATATATTAAGTAACAATTATTTAATTAAAATATTTGTATATTAAAATATATTATTCGTTTTGATTATATGGGAAAAATAGGTTTTGAAGGGACCCAAAACCATTTACATCACATTAAAAAAAAAATTTGTTGAGAGAGATAAACACATTATAGCATAAGCAATAGCCAAAAGTCAACCAACAACCAAAAAACAATGACCCAACAACAGGAAAGCAGAAACAGAAAAAACAATACAAATACACAGAAATCACTTCATATTCTTCAAGGTGTTGGCCACCTCAATCTCTTGATTATAGTGCA
Source organism: Sequoia sempervirens (assembly GCA_007258455.2). NCBI lineage: Eukaryota > Viridiplantae > Streptophyta > Pinopsida > Cupressales > Cupressaceae > Sequoia > Sequoia sempervirens. Next base: position 1,079,970,456 of record VDFB02281492.1, read on the forward strand.
AGTTAACCATGCCCATTAACTCTTGTTTTTATTCTTCGAACGTATTCCTAAGGCTCCCCTTGTTCTAGTGCTTGGACCTTTAGCCTCTTCTTTGAAAATATTCTTCCCCTTACCTTTGAAGGTTTGATCCTTCTCAAGCATGTCCATGAAATACAAATGGTCCTCCTGGAGCTGACTGATCTTACCAAATAGAACCTTAAGAGACTCTGCACTATTCTTAATAGAACTATGACTAACCTGTAATAATTTCTTGATATCATCATTCATTTCCTTAATCTTTTCCTCTATTTCACGAAGGCGGTTTTCACACTAGGCTTTGAAATCAGAAAATGAGCATTCCAAATCCACCAACCTCTCAATAAGTAGGTCTGATGAAGACCCCTTCAGCTGGTTCGACATGTTCTCCTTCAAGCCCCTAATTTTAATGTTGACCTTGTTAAATTCTTGCAACACCCATTTAGAAAGTTTAAAGGTTCATTTGGCACCCGACCAAGCCATATCCAACAACTCATACATGGTAGTATTATCATCATTAAGATAAAAAAAATCCTCAAAAAGAGGATTAACATTTAAGGGCTTCGACTTGCCGAGGTCCAAATTCACACTATCATCCTCCTGCATAGTCCTCTCACCTGATGCCTCCTCACTGCCCAATTCCCCAACACCCTCGACAAGAGGAGAATTCTTTCGAACAGGGGAATCATCAATATCAATAGTATTATTCGTTGTAGCCTTTACCTATTCTAGAGTAACATTATTATACTTCACACCACCTTTAGACCCTAATTTTTGTAATTTAGTAATCCTTTTGGAAGCCCTCCACAAAATCCCCTCATCCACATTGTCCCTAACCTCAACTGACTACTCCTCATCTCTACTAGACATAATATAACCTTGGCCATGAAGCTCAACATTCTCCTTGGACGGACAACAATGAGACCCACTTGAGCTTTGTTCAATGTCTTCCCCATCAAACAAGGACCCACAAGAATTTGACTTCTACATAACGAGATTCTTGGCGGGACCCTTCTTTAAATTCCCCTTTTTCTTTTTCTTAAAAGGGGTGGCCACGAGGGACGAGGAAACCCCCATACTATTATCCTCATCCACATTCCATTGTGCATCACCATCAACACTTGTCTCTAAATTGGAGAAAAAATAATCCTCACTTATGGCCTTTTCTTTCCCCTTAATAGAATTAGCTGGGGTATGAGCTCTCACATGCTCCATGATGAGAAAAATGAGGCATTCATGAAGTATAGGGGACCTAAGATTCTTTAAGTGGACACAAACCAAAAATTCCAAGGAAGAAAGAAGAAAAAATGGAAAAGATACATGCAACCCATGTCTAAAATGGTTTAGCAGAGTAAAATGATGTCATAGAATGACAAAAAACAATCCATCAAGAGTAACATAATGCATTAAAACTTCTGCCACATCAGACCAGATTCACTTTAGGGAAACCCATTCATAACCTCACGAGGGGAGCTTCACTAGTTTAGCTCTTTCATTATCCTTGAAGAACTGATCCATAGCATCATCATTGCTCTTCCTTTCTTTATAAAACTTGCGGCCATCCATCAACAACCCAGTAATGAAAGCAATAAAGTCTTCATTGATGATGAACTCTAGACCTTTCACCTTCAAGCATCTATTATGCCAACAACGAAAAAAAATCTGCAAAGGCTTTGGGGTCATGGCCATGAAGCCTTTCCAAATAGGGCGTGAAATGCCCATGTTATAGAATCCTAAAAATTTTGCACTTATTTTTCCATGTCTCACATAATAGGGGTTCAATATTTCTCCTATCTCCACCCATTTCAATTGCCAACATTAACAGATACCAAAGCCAAACCACACTTGCAAGATTACAATTGAGCACGGGAATGGGCAATACATAACCCATAAAATGTGTGGTAATTAAGAGGGCAATAATTACTCGATCACCCAAAATCACAAGCCCAAATCTAGCTATCACCTTGCAATAAAAGCTTAGCCTTCTCGGGAAGGGAAGAGTACTCCCACGCCTTAAAATTATTAAGGCTGACAGCCTCATTTGCAAAAAAATCAGCAAGGGAATTACCTTCCCTATAGGTATGCGTGACACGGGTCTCATCAAAGGATCTCAATATCATGATTGAATCAACAATGAGTTGTTCGGATGTCTAGCCTGGCTTGTAATTTCCAAGCAAGCAATTAACAATATTAAGGGAGTCCCCCTCAATGCATAACTTAGAAAAGCCCTTGTCGATTAATATTATTTTTTAATATTTTATAATTAGTATTATTCATATTTAATATTTTATAATGATTGTTACTTATATTTAGTAATATATATATATATATATATATATATATATATATATATATATATATATATATATATATATATATATATATATTTAACCCAAAGTGTCCTCGCGACCCCCTCGATGGAGTAGTGGGTGAGCTGAGGCAAGACTCATCCCTAGAGATGTGCACAACTGCCCGCAAGCCATACGCATTAGGTGAGACCGGGCCTCTGAGTCGAACCCGATACCTTGGGGAGAAAACCCAAGGCTCAAGCCAACTCGACTACCCGTGTGGGCTAGTAAAATATATATTTTATAATATATTAGTTATTTTAATATTTATAATCATTATTACTAATATTTTTTAATAAAAAGGGGGTAAAAATTTATTTAATCAAGTAGAAAGATATTACAATCAAGATAAAGGCCCTCGCACAAGGAACCACAAGGAGAAACCATCAAAGAAAAAACTAGAAGTATAAAGATCCAAAACCTCACACCCACTAAACCCAACTCAAGAACCACAAATATTCTCCTAGAGTAGCAACTTCAGCCTTTGGGAACATTTCAAGCGAAGATGCTCCCAACCATCAATATTCCAATTACCCCTATACTTCAAAGCCCATTTTTCCAAATAATCTACAACCTTGTTCCATTCCCTAGGGGCATGGACAAAGGAAACCAAATTCAAAGAAGTGTTAATCTGATGAATCTATTGAACCACAAAATCCGATAACCAATTCACCCGTTTCAAGGAATTCTTATTCAACATGGCCACCAAAATTTGTGAAACTGATTCACAGATGATCTTACACCATACCAAAGCACAACCCTTTTCCAAAGAAATAAGGATAGCCAAAGCCTCCATAAAGTTATTACTCTGGTACCCTTAAAAAATGGAAAAGAAGAAGATGGAGATCCTAAATTATCCCTGCCAACACCACCAACACCAGCAAAACCAAGATTATCTCTGGAAGAACCATTAATATTAATCTTCAAGACACCCACAAGAGGTGGTGACCATCTACCATCATGTTGAATCTTCTTGCTAGAAGGACACCTACCACTAGAACAAGACTTCCTTGAGCCTCCACCAACTAAACCCAACCCTTACATCACTCCCAACTCACCAGCCTTTAGAGGGATATCCACCTCACACCTAGCCCAGATAGTTTCTTGAATCATGCCAAGAGCTCAATTCCAAACCTGATGAGAAGCCAAAACCTCTCCCTTAAAAACCCTATGGTTCCTCTCTAACTGGATCTGCCAAAGAATGCAGGAAGGTCCTATACCCCACGCCACCTGAAGACAAAATGTCTTGCTAGGAGGTCTACCCAAAGTCCTCCAAAACTCAACCAGAGATGAAGCATGCAAACAAGTTTTCCTCCAAACCTCCCACCACTAGTGCCAAATAACCCTAGAATAGGCACACTAAAGTAACAAATATGAAGAAGATTTCTCATTACTCCCACATAGAAAACAAATGGAAGGCCCTTGAAAGCTCCTCTTCTAAAAATTATCCCAAGTGAGAAACTTGTTATTACCCACTAACCATAGGAAAAAGTTTCATTTAGGCCATGCAAACTTATTCCACACATAATTCCACCAAGGAACATCCTCCCCTCCATATTTTTTCCTATCTAGTTCCTAATACCCAATAGTCACCAAGAAAAATCCCTTAGGGTCTGGACCCCAAGCCAAAATATCATCCCTCTGCAAGGAACAATAGGTTCTACCAACCAAAATATGAGATAATTCTTCAGGTCCTCCTCAGATCCCCCTGGGGGCCAATCTTGGGAATCCTTCCACTTGAACACCTCAACATGTCCTAGAGTCTTTGCAAATTTAAAGTCTTCCACCTAAGACCAACCAACCTCTAGAAAGGCAAGACAAAGATTCTTCAAATACGAATATGTGCTCATGATTGGGGGATGACCATCCTAAGAGTCAAACCAAAAGAGAGCTTTAAAACCTCTATTACAAATCCCAAACAAGCCCTGATTGACGAAGCTAGCTCCATTCTTGAGAGTGTTCCAAATCATATATCCCTTACCTTCTAAGGAGTTTCTAGGAACATCTTTCCTATACATTGTTGGAAAATGTGCCTCAATCTCATAGGTTCAAACCTCTAAGAAAGCATGGTCGTTGTGACATTCATGTTTTCTGGCCGACTGACAGTTTAGTAACCTTGCATTTTTCTCATGTCGCTGAGACTTTGCTTCTATCTTGCCGACTGATGATGTCACTGTGACTTGTGGCCTTCGTTGTAACCTTCTACCGAGTGGAGATCTCTAGCCGACGGGTTGGTGTCTAGCAGATGTCAGGGAGACCTGTGGCAAAAGAAGTCTTCGGGGAGAGTCTTGGGCATTTGGTATGTCTCATGCCGATGAGAGAAGTCTCACTGAAAGAAGTCTTTGAAGTAACATAAGAGTTCGACAGGAACTCTTGGCAATAGGGAAATGTCTCACCGACAGCTATACGCTTGCGGTCATCGGGGCAACTTGGAAGCCTTGGTAAGAAGTCTTACCGACGATGGGTTCTCTTGTCGATAGGTGTGAACATTGTTGTAACCTCTTGGCGATAGAGGGAAGTCTTTCCGACTATTAGATGGATGCCGATAGGAATGCGATGGATGTCAGATGTGTTCGGTATGACCCATGAGCTCGGTATGAAGTCTTCGCAAATATGGAATGTCTAGGCGACAAAAGACTTCGGGGTAACTTGAGGAGTCTCGATGTGACCTCTTGGCAAGTGGTAAGTCTGGTCGACAGGAGACTTCGGTGTAACACATGTGTTTCGGTATGTTGTCTTACCAAATGTGGAAAGTCTCGCCGATGGGGTTGCTGAGGTCGGTATAACATGAAGCGCTCGGTGTGATGTCTTGGTGAAAGACGATTGTCTCACCAAATGGAATACTCACATCGGAATGACTTGAAGACTTCAGTATGAAGTCTTGGCGAAGAGAAATTGTCTTGCCGATGGGATCCTGATGTCAGTATGACCTCTCAGCAAAAGATGGTTGTCTTGCCGACTGTTGCTCACATCAGAATGACCTTTTGAACTTTGATATGAAGTCTCATTGAATGGTGATTGTCTCGCCGATGAGATGAGGTCGATGTGAGTTGGAAACCTCGGTGTAATGTCTACACAAAGAGCGATAGTCTTGCCGACTGATGAACTCTTCAGAATACCTTGTGATCTTCGGTATGAGGTCTTGACAACATGACGAAGTTTTAGCGATAGCTCTCTAGACTCGGTGTAACCTCTTGCTAATGGGGACAACTCTTGGCGATATCAAATGCTGGTTGTGTTGGCATTGGGGAGACACGGTTAGTGTCTCACCGACATGCCAACACAAGTTGATCGCCCTTGACCGTTTGAAGACTGTCTGACGTGGTGCGATTTGGACCAATCAGAGAAAGTAGGATGTAAACCATTTGCTGAACCGTTTCTGTGTGGAAGTTGGAAAATTAAAACATGACGAAGTGGAAACATCTAATGATGCTAGGTTGGATGATTCATTAGTTATGATCCGACAGTTGGAAAAGAACGATTTAATAGAGCCTGCAGAGAACGAATGGATATACGTATGCATTGGACATTTTGAAGTAGTGTGCTGATAAGCCAAGGAGCTGAAGAGCTGAGAGCCAAAGAGAGAATGATAGAGAGAGGACCGAGTGGCTGGCCGAAAGGCCGAGGCCATGAGGTCGAAGCAGAGGAAGAGAGATAGAGTTGTGCTAGAATCTCTCTTAATCATGAATGCCATGGATGATCTCTCTGGGATAGTTTGCTACCAGTTGTATCCAAAATGAACAAGATGAAATCTTTGAAAGGCTAAGAGCCTGAAACTGTATTGTAACTTTCTGTTGCTGAATAATACATTGGCTCAAACTTTGGAGAGTGGGGTTTTTCACCCGAAAGAGCTTTCCCCACGTTAAATCTTTGTGTTTTTCTTTTGTTTCATCTTTCATGTCTGTATTGATTATGTTAGAGAATTTGTTAATGCATGTTGTTGAATTTACATGTGCTTTTCTCAGAAGGATCAATTTGGGAAATGAACTGTGTCTGTTTCTGCTTTAGGACATAGTTGTTTGTGTCTCTGAGGTAATCTAATCAAAATTGAAGTTACCAAAGGCACTATTGTTTTGAGGTTTCATAAGATGCGCTCCCTTCATTCCCTTACATCCATCCCCCGTAGATATTCTGAGGATAGAATCTTGGCCCAATATTGATCCTGATTAGTACACCATATCCAATAAAGCTTAGCCACCAAATCCTGGCTAGTAAGAACTTTCTACAGCAAACACGAACCTCCAAAATATTTTGGTCTAAAAATATTCTCCCATTTAACTAAAATCCACTTCAAGGATGAAAGATTACTAGCCCATTAGAATTGTCTTAGATAAAGAATCTAGTTCCTTAATGAGACTGGTTGGAGGAATATGAACCATACACCTATAAAAAGATAGAGCTTGAACCATAAATTTTAATAAAAAAACTCTCCCAACAAAGGACAACCATCTATAGGTCCTATTACTAACCCGCTCTTGGAATTTATCTAGCACATTCTTCCAAGTCCCTCTTGGCAAGAGGTCATCAGAGAGAGGTGTTAGGTCTCAAAAATTTAGGTTGTAAATCCTAAGAGGATGCCAGGCTCTATGATCAGACTTACAACATTTTTGAACTAATGAATGGAGTTAACCTATGTGGTTGATCACTCCTTGCACTTTAGGTTTTGCTAAACCTAAGCTTGTGGACCTTAATGATTGAAGCAAATTTGAGCAAGATGTGTGACCTAATTAGGTTTTGAGTATCTACCCACAATGGAATGAAGTGTGGAATAGATGAAGGCTTTTATACTACTCCTACTCCTAATGTTGAAATTCAAATATGAAGGTATAAATGAGATTTTATGGGATTTTAAAATAAGATGGGTAAAACTAGTGCCTACTACTGTTGGGCTGATGGAGTCAAGAGGTGAATGATGTGTGACCTACTTACTAGATACAATTTAGACTATTTGGAACTTGTGATTTTTTGTACCTTGTGTAAACGTGCAGGGATGTAATTATCAGACTCTTCTTGTTGATCCAAATGGTTTGTATCAATTTACCGTGATTAATTGATAGGGAATTTTAATCCTTTAGAGGAATCAGTCAATTAAATCACACATAAACAAAAAATGTGTTCTGACAAATCAAAATGAATTTCTAATCTGAATAACAAGATAAAACCAGGTTGGAGACACTATGACAATTTTATTGATTATATGAATCTTCTTATCGATCCAAATAGTACTTCCAAATTACTCTGATCTTATTAAGAGGATATTTAATTCTTTGAAAGAAACCAATCAATGAAACTGATGAGAGCCAATTATGCTTCATTTTATGTCATATTTTATGCCTTTTCATACACCTTCATAACCATTTCTACATTCTATTTCCATTCCATTTTCATATCATTTCACCATTTTATGTTGCATATGATTCGATACATGTCATATTTAATATAGTTTTAAGATTAAAATATTGAAAATAATTATTGATTATTTTACTAATAAATTTTATTATTTTGAGCTTCCTGTCACCTTTTTGACAAGAGCCTTCCTATCACTTTCTTCACACAAATAAAAATTGTGTCTATCATTACAATTTCCTCTCTTGCAAGGTGATATTTTAGTTGGATTCCAACCCGCATTCTTGGCCACAACACTCGATGGATCTATTCATGTTGACATTTGATGGTGGTTTTTGCTATCTTTTGAAAATTACCTCCTACACATGGAGTCTCCAATCTCTTCGCCAACTCACTATACACCTTTCAACAACCACCTCAACACCACCATATCATATGTTTCTTGTACATGAGAATGGCACATGTGGTTGGTATAAAGAACTAAATGAGAGAAACTCGTGGTTGAGATGCATTGCCAAATCACGTATGGAGGAGAAACCTACCAATATGTCATTTCCTATTTTAGCTGTTGTTATATCAGACACATTTTTATTATGTGGCCAACTATGTAGAGACAATAAAAAATATATCCTTTTCCATTTCTAGTTGTGGGTGCAACAAAGTTTGTTTTCACGTAAAACATTAGTCTCTAGTTTGTTGGTTGCATTCCTATACAAAAATATTTATTATTTAACGTAGTTGTTATAGCTTGCAAACATGAATTCACGTGAGCCTATAATCTCCAATATAGATTGTTCTATTTTGGGCTACATAGATATCATTTTTTAGAGACTCGACCACTATATATATGGTATGTAATATTAGTTTAACAAATAGAGATTATTATATACATAGATTATTGTGTGTAGATTATTGTACGTAGAACTTTGTATTAACTTTTTTGATAAATGAAATAGCATTCCTTTTGATAAGCCCAACGTAACCACTATGTGAACCATGGAGCAAGGGCCCACTCTTTGGTATCAGGGCCTTCTTCTGGTTGTTTGTTCTGGATATTTCTCCTGTGAAGATTTCTTAGCTTGATGGCCTGGAAGAAATCTGGAGGAATGGACTAATGTATTGATCCTTTGTTGAGTGGAAGTCTTGTGGTATTCTGAGACAACATGCAGCTTGAAGGATGGTCAAGATGGAAAAAGGAGTTGATCATGTTGTGATTTTTCTCCTGGCTGGTAGAGGTATAACCTTGGAGTATGAGGTGGATTTCTTTGCTCTGTGGCTATGTAGCAGTAAAGCTTTCTTATTGGGCGTCTGTGTGTCTAGCTCCTGGGTGATATGGAGAAGCCTAGGTTGTTTCTCAGTCATGGAAGAAAGTGCTTATGCTAGGTGGTGGTTCCTGGTGTTGGAAGGCACTGTTTCCTATTAACCTCAAATGCTTGAAGGCTATGGAGTTAATCATTAGATGATTTGCAACCTTCTGAAATAGCCTTTCTCTCTTTCTCGAATGCATGTACATGTTGGTGGTTTTAGAGTTGGTCTGAAAGGGACCTGGATTCTTCTGAACTGCTGGTTTCTTTCTAAGGATGATCTGTACTTGAATGGCTCTGTGGTTTTGTAGGTTTTACACTGATAAGAAAAACTTGTGGTCATGTGGAGTTTCTATTAAGCTATTGTCTAGTCACTAGCCTTTTGGGGTGTTGCTAGATGAGATAGTTGTAGGTCTGCATGCATGCTTTGTGCATGGTTTGAGAAGGTGTGATTTCTTCTCTGTATGGGAGTGTTGGTACATGATTTGTCACTCAAAATTCTTGTGGTGATGCTTGTGGGTTCCTTGACTATGGTGCTTGTTGTGGATGTGATTGGAAAATCTGATTTGAACTTGATTTGGTGGTTGAGTCATGTTGTCTACGTGGTTATTCTCTTTGAGATCTCAGTTTTTCATTTCCAATGTGATGATGGGTTTTGCACGTTTCTGTTGAATGGATCTATGGGTTGTGCAATGTTGTGGGCTGTCTTTACCTACATGTTTTCTATGAGACAACTCGGAAGTGGACTGTCTATATCCACGAGGTTGATTCATTGTTGGTACAAACTTGTTAGCTGGCCTTGTCTGTGGTCACTTGTGCATTGGTGTGGTGTTTTGAGATGAGAGGATGGATTCTATTGAGTACCTGAATAGTCAGTTATGGGAACCTGTAGCAGGTAGTCATGATGCTTGGAGAGCTCGGGTGTCACGTTTCAGTGGGAGCTCTAGCAGTGATTGTGGATTCATCACGTGGTGGTGAATGGTCTTCTTTAGTGTTGCAGATGTTTCTTGGGAGAACTCTTAGATCCTGTTGCTGCAGAAGGTTTCTTTCGCATTTGCATGGAAATTACTTGAAGAGGTGCAACATCTTGGATCCATGGAGGACACTTAGAGTCTTTGGCTAAGGTGTTGGTAGTGCTTGACAGGTGAAGTTGTTTTTGAGTCTATTTGCTTTATGTCATGGTATACTCTTGTTTGTGCACTGAAGTTTTGGCATTGTGCATTGTAATTGAGACAATGGAGAAGTCACTTGAAGCGTGGTATCTCCTATGGGGATGTGTAGATAATGGTGTCATGATAAGTTCCTGATTTAGATGATTGGAGCTTTGACAGTGGTCTGGTAATTATTTGTGTATTGGGTGCTTTGGTTATTTGCTTGGTACTTCGTGATAGTGCAGTAATGCAGTTGGAGTTTAGCATGAGATGATTGGTTGCTAGTACTCATGGATACAAAAAGAATAAGGTGAGGTTGTCTTTCTCTTGTGAGAGAAGTATTAGTGCTTGTTATTCTTGATGAAGTTTTTAGCAGAAATTCCGAGAAGCCTACACCTTGGTTGAATGTGAGTTCAATAAGAGACCTATGAGGAGATTGCTCTTGGATTAGTCATGATGACTTGTATATCTTGATGGAGTATTCTCGTTCCCACTCTTGGTCTGCTCGGTAGTTTATCTGAGAGGTATTTGGACCTTTATATCTTTTAGATGTGTTTTATGTTTACTTTCATGATATGGATCTTGAATTGTAGTCTAGCGGTTCTGAAGGATTCATAGTGGAAGTTGTACAGTTTTGTTTTATCTCCTTGTTGCTAATGAGAATTGGTTGGAGATGTTGTATGGGCTGATGTCTTGAAATGGGGAATGAACTAGTTTTATCTTCTTTGAGATGCGTACATCCATGTTGGTTTTAAAGTCGGTTTGATCTTGGTGATTGAACGAATGGATGTTGTTAAGGATTTTCTTTTGGGATGTGAAGAAGATCATTCTTGACACAGCTGGCTATTAGAAGTGTATGTAGGAGGATGCTCTATAGGAAGATGATGTGCAGAGTTTCTCTCTGTGGCAGTGAAGGTTTGTGGTGAGGGAAATGTTTCTTGTGGCAGGTTGTTGCAGATTGTGCATATCATTGTGGATCTTTTCTTGGTACTACAGGGTTACATTTTCTATGTGCTGGTAGTGGTAGACTTGTGATGCCTTTTGATCTTTCAGATCTGGATTACTCAGGCAGTGGGAGTTCCTGTATGTGTCTTGTCATCTTCAACTAGTTAACACTTGGAGCTTGTATTTGTTGTTGATGAGTTGGTTTTGGATTGGTATAAGTTTACTAATGGTGATACCTGTTGAGGCATGTGTGATCAGATGGAATAGCACGAGCTGTGGGTGCTATTTTCAATTGCGCAAGTTTATCAGTTGGATTGAAGCAGTCATTCTGATTGTTGTTCAAACTAGTATTATTAATCTTGTTTGTGGAGGATGACTTCATGGTTTGTGTTCTGTTTGAAGCTTTGAAGTTGATATTGCTTCTGTATAGCGTTTGAGCATAGTGAAGTGATAGCAGTATCTTGTCGGTGATATCACTGGGATCTTTTGCTTGTGTTTGTTGGAATGGTGCTTATACACCTTGGCTTTGTATTCTTCTTCCACAGGTGGCATGTTGGAATATGACAGGATTGTTGCTTGAAGGTGAACATCTTGGATGTTGGAGCAGAATTCTTGATGGAGCATGAGAGCATGTTTGAGGTCTATGTGGTTTCCTGGAAGGCTGTGATCGGTTTCCTTGTTGACAGTGAGTTGCTATTGGATGCCTGGTCTTTATTGCAGATTGTCGGGTCGACTGTTATCTGTGGAGACTTGTTGGTTAGGTGTCTTGAGTATTGCGGGGTTTTGAACTGGTGGAGCTAGTGTGATCTTAGTTCCTAGCTGCTTTGGAGGTGCCTATGTGATCTTCGTCAAGTGGGAGATTGTTGGAAAATGTGCCTCAATCTCACAGGTTGAAACGTCTGAGAAAGCATGGTCGCTTTGAAATTCATGTTGTCTGGCCGACTGGCAGTTTAGTAACCTTGCGTTTTTCTCATGTCGCTAATACTTTGCTTATGTCTTGCCGATTGATGATGTCGCTGTGACTTGTGGCCTTCGCTGTAACCTTCTACCGAGTGGAGATCTCTGGCCAACGGGTTGGTGTCTAGCAGATGTCAGGGAGAATTATGGTGAAAGAAGTCTTTGGGGAGAGTCTTGGGCATTCGATATGTCTCATGCCAACGAGAGAAGTCTCGTCGAAAGAAGTCTTCAGAGTAACATAAGAGTTCGGCAGGAACTCTTGGCGATAGGGAAATGTCTCACCGACAGCTATACGCTTGTGGTCATAGGGGTAACTTGGAAGCCTCGGTAAGAAGTCTTACTGACGGTGGGTTCTCATGCCGATAGGTGTGAACATCGCTATAACCTCTTGCCGATAGAGGGAAGTCTTGCCGACTATTAGATGGATGTCGATAGGAATGCGATGGATGTCAGATGTGTTCGGTATGACCCCTGAGCTCGGTATGAAATCTTAGTGAATATGGAATGTTTGGGCGACAAAAGACTTTGGGGTAACTTGAGGAGTCTCAATGTGACCTCTTGGCGAGTGGTAAGTCTGGCCGACAGGAGACTTCGGTGTAACACATGTGTTTCGGTATGTTGTCTTACCGAATGTGGAAAGTCACGCCGATGGGGTTGTTGTGGTTGGTATAACATGAAGCACTCGGTGTGCTGTCTTGGCGAAAGACAATTGTCTCACCGAATGGAATACTCACGTCAGCATGACTTGAAGACTTCAGTATGAAGTCTTGGCGAAGAGCGATTGTCTTGCCGATGGGATCCTAATGTCGGTATGACCTCTCAGCGAAAGATGGTTGTCTTGCTGACAGTTGCTCACATCGGATTGACCTTTTGAACTTCGGTATGAAGTCTCATCAAATGGCGATTGTCTCACCAATGAGAATGCTGAGGTCGATGTGAGTTGGAAACCTCAGTGTAATGTCTGGGTGAAGAGCGATAGTCTTGCCGACTGATGAACTCTTAGGAATACCTTGTGATCTTCGGTATGAGGTCTTGAAAACATGATGAATTTTTAGCGATAGCTCTTTGGACTCGGTGTAACCTCTTGCCAATGGGGACAACTCTTGGCGATATCGAATGCTGGATGTGTTGGCATCGGGGAGACACAGTTAGTGTCTCACCAACATGCCAACACAAGTTGATCACCCTTGACCGTTTGAAGACTGTCTGACGTGGTGCGATTTGGACCAATTAGAGAAAGCAGGATGTAAACCGTTTGCTGAACCATTTCTATGTGGAAGTTGGAAAATTAAAACACGACGAAGTGGAAACATCTAATGATGCTGGGTTGGATGATTCGTTAGTTCTGATCCGACAGTTGGAAAAGAATGATTTCATAGAGCCTGTAGAGAACGAATGGATATACGTATGCATTGGACATTCTGAAGTAGTGTGCTGATAAGCCAAGGAGTTGAAGAGCCGAGAGCCAAAGAGAGAATGATAGAGAGAGGACCGAGTGGCTGGCCGAAAGGCCGAGGCCATGAGGTCGAAGCAGAGGAAGAGAGAGATAGAGTTGTGCTGGAATCTCTCTTAATCATGAATGCCATGGATGATCTCTCTGGGATAGTTTGCTACCAGTTGTATCCAGAATGAACAAGATAAAATCTCTGAAAGGCTAAGAGCCTGAAACTATATTGTAACTTTATGTTGCTGAATAATACAATGGCTCAAACTTTGGAGAGTGGGGTTTTTCACCCGAAAGGGTTTTCCCCACGTAAAATCTTTGTGTTTTTCTTTTGTCTCATATTTCATGTCTGTATTGATTATGTTAGAGAATTTGTTAATGCATGTTGTTGAATTTACATGTGTTTTTCTTAGAAGGATCAATGTGGGAAATGAACTGTTTCTATTTCTGCTTTAGGACATAGTTGTTTGTGTCTTTGAGGTAATCTAATCGAAATTGAAGTTACCAAAGGCACTACTGTTTGGAGTTTTCATAAGATGCGCTCCCTTCATTCCCTTACATCCATCCCCCGTAGATATTTTGAGGAAAGAATCTTGGCCCAATATTGATCCTGATTAGTACACCATATCCAATAAAGCTTAGCCACCAAATCCTGTCCAGTAAGGACTTTCTACTGCAAACCCGGACCTCTAAAATATTTTGGTCTAAAAATATTCTCCCATTTAACTAAAATCCACTTCAAGGATGCAAGATTACTAGCCCATGAGAATTGTATAAGATAAAGAATCTAGTTCCTTAATGAGACTGGTTGGAGGAATATGAACCATACACCTATAAAAAGGTAGAGCTTGAACCATAAATTTTAATAAAGAAACTCTCCCAACAAAGGACAACCATCTATAGGTCCAATTACTAACCCGATCTTGGAATTTATCTAGCACATTCTTCCAAGTCCCTCTTGGCAAGAGGTCATCAGAGAGAGGTGTTAGGTCTCAAAAATTTAGGTTGTAAATCCTAAGAGGATGCCAGGCTCTATGATTAGACTTACAACATTTTTGAACTAATGAATGGAGTTAACCTATGTGGTTGATGACTCCCTGCACTTCAGGTTCTGCTAAACCTAAGCTTGTGGACCTTAATGATTGAAGCAGATTTGAGCAAGATGTGTGACCTAATTAGGTTTTGAGTATCTACCCACAATGGAATGAAGTGTGGAATAGATGAAGACTTGTTTACTACTCCTACTCCTAATGTTGAAATTCAAATATGAAGGTATAAATGAGATTTTATGGGATTTTAAAATAAGATGGGTAAAACTAGTGCCTACTACTGTTGGGTTGATGGAGTCAAGAGGTGAATGATGTGTGACCTACTTACTGGATACAATTTAGACTATTTGGAACTTGTGATTTTTTGTACCTTGTGTAAACGTGCAGGGATGTAATTATCAGACTCTTCTTGTTGATCCAAATGGTTTGTATCAAGTTACCATGATTAATTGATATGGAATTTTAATCCTTTAGAGGAACTAGTCAATTAAATCACACAAAAACAACAAATGTGTTCTGACAAATCAAAATGAATTTCTAATCTGAATAACAAGATAAAACCAGGTTGGAGACACTATGAAAATTTTATTGATTATATGAATCTTCTTATCGATCCAAATAGTACTTCCAAATTACTTTGATCTTATTAAGAGGATATTTAATTCTTTGAAAGAAACCAATCAATGAAACTGATGAGAGCCAATTATGCTTCATTTTATGTCATATTTTATGCCTTTTCATACACCTTCATAACGATTTCTACATTCTATTTCCATTCCATTTTCATATCATTTCACCATTTTGCGTTGCATATGATTCAATATATATATCATATTTAATATAGTTTTAAGATTAAAATATTGAAAATAATTATTGATTATTTTACGAGTAAATTTTATTATTTTGAGCTTCCTGTCACCTTTTTGACAAGAGCCTTCCTATCACTTTCTTCACACAAATAAAAAATGTGTCTATCATTACAATTTCCTCTCTTGCAAGGTGATATTTTAGTTGGATTCCAACCTGCATTCTTGGCCACAACACTCGATGGATCTATTCATGTTGACGTTTGATGGTGGTTTTTGCTATCTTTTGAAAATTACCTCCTACCCATGGAGTCTCCAATCTCTTCACCAACTCACTATACACCTTTCAACAACCACCTCAACACCACCATATCATATGTTTCTTGTACATGAGAATTCACATGTGGTTGGTATAAAGAACTAAATGAGAGAAACTCGTGGTTGAGATGCATTTCCAAATCGCGTATGGAGGAGAAACCTACCAATATGTCATTTCCTATTTTAGCTATTGTTATATTAGACACATTTTTATTATGTGGCCAACTATGTAGAGACAATAAAAATTATATCCTTTTCCATTTCTAGTTGTGGGTGCAACAAAGTTTGTTTTCACGTAAAACATTAGTCTCTAGTCTGTTGGTTGCGTTCCTAAATAAAACTATTTATTATTTAACGTAGTTGTTATAGCTTGCAAACATGAATTCACGTGAGCCTATAATCTCCAATATAGATTGTTCTATTTTGGGCTACATAGATATCATTTTTTAGAGACTCGACCACTATATATATGGTATGTAATATTAGTTTAACAAGCAGAGATTATTATATACGTAGATTATTCTGTGTAGATTATTGTACGCAGAACTTTGTATTAACTTTTTTGATAAAAGAAATAGCATTCCTTTTAATAAACCCAACGTAACCACTATGTGGACCATGGAGCAAGGGCCCACTCTTTGGTGAAGCACATTGATATTTATTTATTTATGTTCTATTTTCTATTAATGTGTTTATGTTACATTTAGATTAATGTTTCTGATTGGAGTGTTTGAAGCAAATTTCAGAGTGTTTGATTTAAATATTATTAATTTGATGTTCTTTCATTTCTAATAATAAACTGTTTCTTTCATTGTTTATGTTGCAAATTATTGTTATTATTATCATTATTACTGTTGTTGTTGTTGTTCTTGCCACCAGAGTTGTTTTGATTTGCAATAGATTTATGTTCATAGGTTTATTTTTCTAGCTGCATTTCATCCCCACTCAACTCACTATCTTCATCCCTTTGGCAAATATCCACAATACCTCTCACAAGTCTACGATCCCCAGATTGACATTTTATGAACAAACTGAGGAACTTAATGCAAAAAATTTATAGAAATTTGATCCAAAGTCCTGATCCAAAATTTTGTCCACCAAAAACCACACCAAAACAACAAATGTGTTTGGATAAATTGAGTTTTGACACACCAACTTAAATAATATGGAAGTAGTAAATTGGATACATTCAAGTAATCAGATGATAACAAAAAACAATCGACACCAGTGTTGGGACACTAATTATCTTCCTCCATCCTTATATTACTTAAAATGGATGAACATTATATATGAAAGTCTTCTTTTCTGTAAATTGATATAATTCTAATACTACTGTTGTAATGATAATCCTATTCTATCTCCCTCGATCAGGCCTTGGTTTCCCATTTTATATGCAGGAAGCAACAAGATTAAGCCTTTTACAAAAAGTTGTGTTGCTTGATAACTAAAACTCAAAAAACTTGATTAAACATAAAACATGAAATCTTTTAGAAGTTTCCAGGTAGATGCATAACAATCCGTTAATCTCCAACAAGCACCCGTGATCATTGAAGACCTGTTCAAGGTCCATAATCCATGATAGTGCACCAAATACTACAAAGCTTCATTACCCTACATTCCTCATTCCTTTCACAATCCACTAGTGGTGAGTAAAGTCCTGAAGAGGAAGGGAATTTATCTCTGTAATTGATCACATCTCATTTCAGTCTTTCATTTTCATCGATCAACCCCTTATTATTTTTGACTAGTTTCTCAATCTGAGCCTTGGTAAAATTTTCCACATTTACATTTAGTTCAACAGTATCAATAGGGTCTATATCCCCCACTCTTTGCACTATAAGGTGACCAAAGGCCTAATCAGGATTGTTAATAAGAGAGGCCTCTTTCCTGGTGGGTAAAGGTCCCAAATATGCAAATTAGTATTGTCAGGATTATACCTTGATCTGGTGTATATCTTATCACTGGCCTCATTTGTTAATTGAAAAGCTTTGTTTTCTCTCTTCAAGAAATTGTCAAAGACTATGGATGAGCTAATGTCCCACCCTGGAAGAAGCATAACTCCATCTTCTTGTAGCAATGCTCGTCCTCTGTCAGGGGTGATGTTTTCCATTTCCTTATCAAATTCATCTTGGACTTATTTTAAGGCATCCGTTTCTTGTTCAGGGCTAATCTCTTTTATCTTTTCTCTTATGATTCTTTCGTTGTACTCATAAATGAAAGTTTTAAATTAAGGAGTTTGAACAAATGCATCATCTGCAATGAACTTTTGGCTTGGACAATGTCTTACATCACTAGATAATTTTTCAAAGGCCTCAAAGGTGATCACACTCCTTTCTAGTGATATTTCATACTGGGGAATGGTAGGAGCAATGATCTGTGTGACCTCATTCTCTTCTTCAATGCCATCTTTGATTATGATAGGAGTATCAGCTGAGAAACTAACATCTGAAGTGGGTTGTGGTGATGAGTGACACAAGGGTTCTATACTTTCAGCTTGTCTTCTTGAACAAGGGCTTCTCCTTTTCTCAAAAAATACAAGTGGTACATATTTGGTTAACTCTTCTTCATGAAAAAGCAACTGCTCAATTATGTCCATGGGATTCAATATTTCATGAAAGGAATCTATGTATAATGAGTTATGGCCCTTAATCCATGCTTCTTCCATAACTATCCTGTTGTACGCTGCCTTTCTTATCGCTGCTTGAGTTTTATCACAATTTCTAATAACATCATCTACGAAAAAATCATGCTCATATCTCTTTAGTTTTTGTGTCATCTTGGAATTATGAATAAAGTTTTGATGGTTGAATTTCTCCCTCTTGCTTCCGAGTGGCATGCCATAATAATCTATTTTACTACCAATTGAGTTGTACCCCTTATCAAAAAGAATGGTAAAGTCACCAAAACAAAAAGTAGAATGCATGAGAGACTGTATTCCATAGCTCTAGAGGTGCATATAGTCTAAATAGGCCAATTGCCTCAAAATTTTCAAATATGTGACCCTATCAGGCACTATTTTAGGTAGCAAGAATGGAGCTACCTCAAATCCATATACTCTTATTACAGTGCAATCTTCAAATACATACCTGTCCTCCAAGTTGTGGTTTATTTTTCCTTTAGGATTTTTCTCTTTTGGTCTAAGAAATCTCTATACCTTTGGAGATAAGTTGTAATCACAATTATGGCCAGTAGTATGTATAGGGGTTTCATAAAATACTCTTTGAAACACAAATAGTGGGATCTCCCACATCTGCTATCCCATATACAGGTACACATCTATATTGGTCTTATGTTTTCATCGTTATCCAAATCCTTAATTCACAACTCCTCTCACCACATGCCTATTGCTTGTCCCTCATACAATATCATATGCATGAGCATGGAGTATTGTTTGAAATTGATAGCATCACTGTTATTTTTGATAATGGCAAGTGAGGTATTAATAACCTTAGATAGGCACTCTGCATAATCATATGACATAGAATCTTGGCTTTGGAAATCTACTACTAAAATCATGGGAGCTATGGCCATTGGAACATGAGCATCTACTCCTAAGACCTGGCCAGCTGAGTAATATGTATACTAATAGTACTCTTTAAATAAATCCATAGAAAATGGGGGTTTCTCATCACTAGAGAATCTTGTAAGTTGGTCTCCCACATCCCTAGGTCTATTCAATGGTAATATCCATCTCTTGTAGCTCGTGTCCATGGTTAAATAATCTTCCAAAAGATCCCTTATCCTCAATTTTGTTTTCTTGGATGTCTCGTTAAAACCATAGAAATGCAATCTCTCGTTATCAAGATAAATTGTGAGCCGTCGCGAGAATGAATTGACCTTGTTTTATGGTTATAGTTTTTAGCTAATGCCTTAGCTAATTCCACATTAACAAACACATTGGGCATCACAATATTTTCTTAATTCATGTTCCATGGGTTTGATATAGGTATGTTCTTGTACTTCTTCCTATAATGGTATATAAACAGGTCGTAGCCTCTCTGTGGCGTCCACACATCTCAAAGGTTTTTATGTTTATCTTCCAATTTCTCACATGATGGGTTCAGTTGGGCTGTCCTCCTAGAATTTAGCCTAGAACCAGGGCATTGCTCAATTAGATTTTGATTCAATGGTCTAGTCTCATTTTTTTGCCTTTTCACTTTCAAATTTTCTGGTGCTTTTTCATGTTTAAAACCCTATTTGCACTGTACTTCAAACAAACTTTGATAAAATATCTTCAGTTGGACTTCAAATACTTACTTGAATTAATTTCTTCATTTTTAAACTGCTCGCTATCGCCCAACTCCACCTCCTTGATTTTTAGCTATAATTCATTGTGATTTCAAGATCTTACGAGCCAGATATATCAAGATTTAGCACACTTCCATCAACTCTAGTTCATAAATGAAACTTGCGCCACCTTTCTAATCAACAGTAGAATTAATGTCAGTTATCTCTCTGAAAGCCTCATTAGTCATGTCAACCGGGTGAAAAATCATTTTGTTATGTCAAAGAGACTTTGATCATACTATCACTGATATCCTATCCTCTCTTTGATATGTTCTCATCTTTGATTTATTTTTAGAATGACGAAGAGACATCTGAGTGTTTCTCTTTGATACTGTAAAGTGTCTCCAATAACTCTACCTCGGGCTTTTACTTCTTTTCCTTCTTTGTATTTTCATTATCGAAATTTCGGTGAGACCTGTGACCATTTCCCTTCAATGAGCCTATGTCTCTTTGACATACCAATATTCTTTCATTTATCAGTGTTTTGGAAAGACCCTTTTATGTCTTCCCTATGTGAATTTATTTCTCTGGTGTCTCTTGCCTTTCATTTTTTATTTCAATGTGTTGAAAAGATTTGTGGTTACCTCTCTTCGATGTCTCATAGTCTCCTCAAGAATATTTCCTTATGGCCACATTCCTGTTGTTGGGAGATCGAGGGGACTTTTTTCAACGTCTTCTGAACACCCTTTCATCTCTTCGACATTTTGTTCTTAGTTGTTCTTGTGGTGTCGACGAGACTTCTTCATTTATTATTGTTATCACCTGAAATTGCACCCTTGCTGAACCTGATGTTCAACACCTTAGTGTAACATGGGAAGACCTCCAAAGCTATGGGTCAGTTATAGACAGAGGTCAACGTTCAGACAAGGCCGGCTTCCTTTGGTATCACCTAAACTAATTATTTTTTGTAAAGAAAAAGGGAGAAGGAGTGCATGGAAATGAAAACTAAATACTATGGTGATACACCAAAATGACAATAACAATGAGACACTCGAGTTACACTTGAATACTGATGATGGATATGGTACTACACAACAAGTTTCTGTAGATTATGCATAAGTATTTCACAAACAGGTTTGACATGCACACACTTTCAAGAAGTAAAAGAAGATTTTCACAAATTAAAAGCTCATGTGCAATTAAGTAAACATAGTTTGTAACCTACATAATACCACTTTTTCAAAGAAATGGCATGCTAACATGAGACAAAGCTATAAGGAAAAGAAATATTTCACGAAGTAGCTTGATCAATCACCTCGAAATGCACAATATTTTGCAAGAACCAGAAGGAAAATTGAACCATCAATGGTAACCAAGGTAAATTTTATATATCATGCTCCAAAATGAGTTACAAAAGTTTTCTAATCTAAGCAAGGACTATAGAAGTCACAGAATTTTGAAAAGAATAAGGAGAACTCCCTTTACAAAGAGGCAAAAAATGCCATATATACTAAAATTGTGTCAGCCCCTGCCCTAGGGCTTACAAAAAATATCATCCTCTAGAAAAAGATCTTCCCTTAGATCTTTTAATGAAGTTAACTTTGCATTGAATGTATACCCCCGCTGTCCATGTTCAAGCCTCCTTGAAGGGCCGCTTTGAATGCTCTAAAGCATTAACATTAATGACGATGCCCCTTTGCCAGTAGCGATCCCAGCTGTCACTGTGACTCACGGTTTCTTCTTCCTTTGGCCTGATTCTCGCTGCAGATCTTTCTTCAAGTCGACCATCTTTGAGAAGCAACACCCGACCTGACCTGTTAGATTCAAACACCATGTTCACTGAGCTGACTGATCACCTTTGATCTCCGAGTAGATCGTTATGCTCTATTGATCTCATTCACAGGGGGTAGTCAAACAGTCAAACGACTCATGGTTTGTCCTTAGATCCCTCTAATTGGTTGAACTTGTGCCATGTAGATTCCCAAATGGTCAAAGGTCACCTCATCAGAATCGCATGTCAGTGAGACACTAATCGTGTCTCCCTGATGCGATTAGCCCTCGCAGCAACATTCGACATGACATACGATGGTCGGCAAGACCTCATAGCGAGCGGCCAGAGTTATATTGATATCAAAAAATGTTGCCCAGACTATCGCTATTGGCTAGAGGTCTCACCGAAGCCTATAACAGATCCATCGCTATCAGAAAGATACCACCAAGTCTGCAGGACTTCATAGCGAACTCCATTCTGCCCGAGCTCACTTCATTTCGGCAAGACCCTTTCTTGGTCGGTGAGACCTTTCGTCGAGATCTCCATTTCTCTGAGATATTATCGGGTCGGTAGGACCTTAGCAGGTTGGGAAGACCTCTCGCCGAGCTCAAGATCTTTGGGCAAGCTCATTTCATATCGGGGAGACCTCCATTGGTCAGGGAGACATTATAGCGAAGGCACCAACTTTCGCCGAGACCCCATCCTTTCAGGAAGACATCTCCCCGAGACCATTCACTTCACCGAGATATCCATCATCGGTGAGACCTTTCTCCGCAGCTACCACATTACGCTGAAGGAGTTCCGCTTTCCCCGAGCTCTGATCATTTCTTTCGATGAGACCCCCATGTTTCAGTGAGATAGTGGTTGATCAGAAAGACCTCATGCCAATGATGTCTCCTTTCACTGAGATGTCCTCTCCTGTCGGCGAGATACTTCCCATGCAAAGGGAGATACAAAACCTCATAGCGATTAAAATTTCTAGCCAACCAGGACATTTCAAAATGAATAGAACCCCTGCTAGTCGGCAAGACAACTGGAAGGTCTTGCCTACTTTCTCCTTAGAGGAACTCTATGCCAAACTTGATTGAGGAAAACTTTTCAACTAAGCTCCTTGAGAAATGGATCAAGGGTATGATTCAATCATGCACAATAATGTCTCCATTTGGACTTCATAACACCTAAAACATAGGTTGCCCTACCTATTTGAGCCCGTAGGTGAAAATTGGGTAACATTTCTACTTGAGTACTGATGATGGATATGGTAATGTAGAACAAGTTTCTGTAGATTATGCATAAGCATTTCACAAACAGGTTTGACATGCACACACTTTCAAGAAGGAAAAGCATATTTTCACAAATTAAAAGCTCATGTTCAATTAAGTAAACACAGTTTGTAACCTACATAATACTACTTTTGCAAAGAAAGGCATGCTCACATGAGACAAAGCTATAAGGAAAAGAAAGATTTCACGAAGTAGCTTGATCAATCAGCTGAAAATGCACAATATTTTGCAAGAACTAGAAGGAAAATTGAACCATCAATGGTAACCAAGGTAAATTTTATATATCATGCTCCAAAATGAGTTACAAAAGTTTGCTAATCTGAGAAAGGACTGCAAAATTCACAAACTTCAGAAAAGCATAAGGAGAACTCCCTTTACAAAGAGGCAAAAAATGCCATATATACTAAAATTGTGTCGGCCCCTACCCTAGGGCTTACAAAAAATATCATCCTCTAGAAAAAGATCTTCCCTTAGATCTTTTAATGAAGTTAACTCTACATTGAATGTATATCCTCGTTGTCCATGTTCGAGCCTCCTTGAAGGGACGCTTTGAATGCTCTAAAGCATTAACATTAATGTCGATGCCCCTTTGCCAATAGCGATCCCAGCTGTCACTGTGACTCATGGTTTCTTTTTCCTTTGGCCTGATTCTCACTCCAAATCTTTCTTCAAGTCGATTGTCTTTGAGAAGCAACATCTGACCTGCCCTGTTTAATTCAAACACCATGTTCATCAAGCTGATTGATCACCTTCGATCTCTGAGTAGATCATTATGCTCTGTTGATCTCATTCACAGGGGGTAGTCAAACAGTCAAACGGCTCATGATCCATCCTTAGCTCCCTCTAATTGGTTGAACTTGTGCCACGTAGATTCCCAGATGGTCAAAGGTCACCTCATCAGAATCGCATGTCGGTGAGACACTAATCGTGTCTCCCGGATGCGATTAGCCCTTGCAACATCATTCGGCAGGACATACAACAGTCAGCAAGACCTCATAGCGAGCGGCTAGAGTTATATTGATATCAAAAAATGTTGCCCAGACTATCACTGTCGGCCAGAGGTCTAACTGAAGCCTATAACAGATCCATCGCTATCGGCAAGACACCACCAGGTCGGCGGGACTTCATAGTGAACTCCTCCATTTTGCCCGAGCTCACTTCATTTCGGCAAGACCCTTTCTTGGTCGGCGAGACCTTTCACAGAGATATTATCGGGTCAGCAGGACCTTAGCGGGATGGGAAGACCTCTCGCCGAGCTCAAGATCTTTGGGCGAGCTCATTTCATATCGGGGATACCTCCATTGGTCGGGGAGACATTATAGAAAAGGCACCAACTTTCGCCGAGACCCCATCCTTTCGGGAAGAAATCTCCCCGAGACCATTCACTTCGGTGAGACATCCATCATCGGCGAGACCTTTCTCCGAAGCTACCACATTACGTTGAAGGAGTTTCGCTTTCCCCGAGCTCTGATCATTTCTTTCGATGAGACCCCCATGTTTCGGTGAGACAACGGTTGATTGGCAAGACCTCATGTCGATGATGTCTCCTTTTGCTGAGATGTCCTCTCTTGTTGGGGAGATACTTCCCTTGCGGAGGGAGATACAAAACCTCACAGCGATTAAGATTTTTGGCCGATCGGGACATTTCAAAATGAATAGAACCCCTGCTAGTCGGAAAGAGAACTGGAAGGTCTTGCCGACTTTCTCCTTAGAGGAACTCTATGCCAAACTTGACTGAGGCAGACTTTTCAACTGAGCTCCTTGAGAAATGCATTAGGGGTATGATTCAATCATGCACAACAATGTCTCCATTTGGACTTCATAACACCTACAACATAGGTTTCCCTGCCTGATTGAGCCCATAGGTGAAAATTGGGTAACAATTAGTTTGATACATTGACATCTCTCAAGATTGCTTGAATTACCCAGTTGTCTACTATTTATTTTATAATAATTTCTTAATGTTCAAGAGATGTTTTTTTGTTTCCTGAATGCTAAAATGATTCAACACCATTAAAATATCTGTTAGACTCAAGGAACACTGAGAGGGGGGTGAATCAATGTTCCAAAAATTTAAACTTTAAATTCAAATCTTAAGCCATTAACAACACATAAAAATAAATAAAGATGCAAGCACATGAACAAGATAATCAAAGAACCATAACACCAATATTTTTACGTGGAAACCCTGCTAGGGGAAAAACCACAGTGGATATTAATCCACAATTTATATACTCTATTAAAAGTATGAAGAAAATGGAATGCACATGCATTCATGCTCACTACTTAGAGCTCACTGCTCAAAACAAGGAATGCTCACTACCTTACAAAATGTTAGAGTTTACAACAAAATTTTGAACTAAGAAGATAGCATCTACAAATTCCTGGTTTCAGTTCTGGTGAAGCTCATAAATCAAGTTTTGAACCTTCTGTCAGACTCTACACTTTGCTTATGCTCTGTCACCAAATCCTCTTCTGTACCAGCAAAATTCTCATAGCTGATCTTTTGATATTCACATAGCCAACTTATTTTCCCTACAACTTCTCTCATATATCTCATGCACATAAAATGAATTGCCCGAACTCACATAAATACCCCCTATCAAGAATTCAAACACTATATGTCGACTTCACACAAAACATAATATTCTCTACATGTTGACTTGAAATCATAAATAATTTTTGATGTGTGCCCACACACGCCGACCAAACCATAGCTAGGACCCAAATTTTTTTTCTCAAACATAGAAACAATTAAAAAATCATCCCTTATACATTTGCAACACGCTTCATTGATTAGGTCGGCCATAATGAACAAATAGACAAAAAATCATTCTTCCATATCTCTTTACTCGTACACGGATTAATGCAACATCACAAAACTTACCAATAAGGTACCATACATGCTTAACAACCTGTCTTGGGGATCCACAACACAAGATGATGATCCAACGAAGCATACGGATTGACATACTAACCAGATACCCTGCTCATCATGTTCTATGTCGGTAATACACTGTACTTGACTTTAGCTATCGATATGACCAGGTTCGGATCTGTGGACCACAATAGTGACTTCAGTTGCCATCAATGACAACACTAGAAGCCATACCAATAATCTCCCCAAGCCATATGCCAACAATCTCCCCCTTTGGCATTGATGGCAACACTTAGTGAAAAATGACTTAGTGTCAAAACCAGAGGTACGCTACCAAACTCCAAAATTTCAAAACACAACAAAACAACAAAATACTGCCTCCCCTTAGGATGTCAAGGAATTTTTCACTTAATTCTCTCCCCCTTTGACATCAATGAAAAAACTTTACTACTTTTTCTCCCCTTTTTCTATAATTCTTACTGCACTTCTTCCTTTTTATTTGCTAAAACAAAATTTTACTGCTCTCTCTCTCCCTTTGCTAAATAGAAATTTGATCAAAATTTGGAAAACTATGGTTGTTGCACAAATCAAAAAATTATTTTATACTTATTTTTCATCTCCGGAAGGAATTTCTTCCAAGCATCTACAACAATCCCAATAATTATTATCAGACTGTTATTTTCTGATGTCCGGATAATGATTTGAATGAGGGATTTTGGAATTGTAATTGCTTCTTCCAACTTCTCTCCTTTCCTCAGGACTTCAATCAACTGCTCCAATTTGCATTTAGTTTGATCCTTTACTTTCCAGAAGGTGACCATAAGAGTGTTTCTAGCAAAGTGAACCTTTGCATGCTCAGCCTGCAACTCATGAATCCTTTTCTTGATTGCTCCATCCTGGTCCTGAAGCATACTATAATCTTGATCAATTTTGTTCAACTCACTCTCAATCTGTTCCACCTTGTCTTTGTATTTACCAACCACATGAGGCCACTGAAGGCAATAATTGTAAATCTTATTTTCCGAGTCAATGCAATTCCTTAACACATTAATTTTCTTTTTTAGTTTGGTATGAGATAGCCTAAACTGCCCCTTCAGATGTAGAATTATTTCCTCCTCTTTCTTATCCCGAGAGTCAGAGGCCACAGCTCCCTTAATACACTCAATCAACTCTTCAGAGAATACATTCTACAAACTTTCCAATTCAATGTTATTATGCACAAAGTATCTGTCCAGAGTACTCTCAATCAAATCCTGCTCATATGAGGGTTAATCTAACCACATGTCAACAATCTTTTGCATTCCATCTTTCTCCTAAACTATTTGCAGTATCTTTGTTTTGAATAAAGTGCCTTCTTCTTCATTTCCTTCAGCCATTGTTTCATCCGGTTCAACTGATTTCGGTTCATCTCTTGGGGTGTATTCATCAGGGTCTTCATCAAGTATGTCCACACTTATTTTTTCTTTTCCTTTTCCTTTATTTTTAGGAGACTTGAGTACTAGAGGAGTATCATTAGTAAACTCTATTGCTCTTTTCTACTTCCTCTCTGTCTTACCGGAAGTTGATCCAACTTTAGTTATTTTTACTGGAAGAGAAATACCAACTACTCCAAATTTTCCTAACATATTTCTAAAGAAATTTACATAAACTTGCTCACAATTTTCCAGAGTATTGAAATGCTTAAAAATTTGCTTACAAACCGATTCACTCTCCTTCCATACAACATTATCATTCTGCGGCAAGAAATTTAGAAAATACATCATGATACATATGATCAAAGTGCCAAATCTGAAAGGATAATCTATATCCATTGTCAATTGCACGTTCTCCATCAGTTGATCTTTCAGCAAATTGCATAGGTCAAAGTCTTGGTCCTCCATTATCATCTTATGCAAAATGTAAATTGTGCCTACAGAGGTTGATCCTTCCCTGTTTCTGAAGAAGAATTTGTATGAAATTCCATATGTAATGTACCTTGTCAATGGATCTTTGATCATCAAAATTACCAGAGCCCTTTGATCTCCTGTTACATTGGTTAGGGTTTCGACTTCCTTATTTCAAATAGACTTCTTCAGAATATCTCCAACATTGCATAACCCAGTTAAATTTCTAATCGCTTCCTTCGAAATAAGATAGGGTTTGTCCAAATTTAGAGTATCTTCATTCAATCTGCTCAAGATGAACCTAACCACTTCCACCTTGTCAAAATAAGGAAATTCATTCTAAATGTCCAAACTCCTATGTTTCGCTCCTTCGAGCCACTTCAATTTGCCGACAGGCAACATATCTCTTACATCCTTGATCTTCCTGATATTGTATTCATCCAAACTCACAATTCCCTTTATTTTCTTTATTTTTTGTACCGAACAAGGTTTTTCTACTGAGCACAAATTTAAAAATTCTACAAGTGAATGGAATACCTAATGAATTCGCCATCGAATCAACTTGACTCCTTCAAAATTATGCTCTAGAAGCTCTTTCACTATTATTTTTCAATGTAAAGTGACAAATAAGGGTTCCAAGTATCCTTTTATAGCTTTGTGCACCAAATTTTGCTGCTATAAATGCTCTGCCCTAGGAGTTTCAGTTACACTGCTCTCTTAGACAACAAGAGAAGAATCCATTTACGAGCCTTCAAGATCTCAACTTACAGAACAAGTGATCATGGATACATTTGTTGGCTAATGCCACAACTACTTACAACTTCATGTATTTCGGTGCCAACTACTAACAGGGGGCAAAGGATTTTACTTGAAAAACTCCCCCTAGGCCAATGGCCTGAGATCAATTTTTAGAGGAATTACCAAAGGGATTACCAGAGGCAACTTCCGGTACAAGCTTATCAGATTCACTCTTCTTTATCCATGTTTTCTTCATTTGATCTCTTATTTCTTCCATAGTCACTTTTCCTTTTCCTTTTTCATTTTTCTATGAATTTCTTGATATACTGGACATCTTCTCTCCATGTTCCTGTTCCTGCACAATCTTGCAATGTGACTAAATCTGTTGCAATTGTAACACATCAATTTTTTTTGTCTATGCCATTCATTCCATTGATTTCCCCTTGATCTGCACTGGCTAGCAACATGTCCAAATCTTCCACAAGTGTAGCATTTTACACTCCTTATACTAATAGCCATACTTCTATATTCAATTGACTTATGGAAAAACTTATTACAACTAAAACATTGACCAAGAAATGATGGACTGTTTGAATTTAATTTTCTTCTACACTGAGAAGCCATATGACCAAATTTACTACAAGAAAAGAAATAACCATTAAACTTATGAGCATTGGGTTGTCTTACTGGATACCTTCTGCCTTTGTTCATTTGATTTCTTTGTCTGGGATCGTTGTGTTCAGATTTGGAGCTTTCTTCCTTCTCATATCCAAGACCTCGCTTATCATTTGCATCCTTCTATCCTTTAGTCATCTCATCAAGCTTAGCAAAACTGATCCTAAACTTCTTCTTGTATTCATTTTTAGTAGAGTTCATCTCTGAGAATAAATATCTATCTTTCAAGCTCTTGTTCATTACTTCTGGATTGTTGTAGTTCAATCTCCAGCTGAATGAATCCACCATTAAATCTATTGCATTCTTCAGATTTCTCTTTCAAGGACTGAGCCGGATTCTCCTCATTCTTCTTTCTTTCTTCAATATACTTAGATAGCTTCATCACCACATATTCCATCTCAAGCTTTAGAGTAGCATTGTCCCTAGAAAGCTTTTCACATTCTTCAGTTATTTCTTTTAGGGTTTGATTTAGGTGAACATCTTCCAAGCTTTTATTTTCTTTCTATTTCAGCTGATCACACAGTTCCTTCCTCTTTTCTCTTGACTCATTGATATTATCCTTCAATGATTGAATGAATTTTTCAACATCCACAAGATTTACTTTTAACTCCAGGACTTCTTCTTTGGACTGATCAAGATCATCAAGTGCTACCATAAGCTACTGTTGAAGACCACTAGAGTCCATTGTATTTCAAGATACCCCTCAGTTGTTAAGCTTCTAAAGAGGGACCTGCTCTGATACCAATTGTTGGACTCAAGGAACAGTGAGAGGGGGGGGTGAATCAGTGTTCCACAAATTTAAACTTTTAATCTAGGTCTTAAGCCATTAACAACACATAAACAAAAATAAAGATGCAAGCACATGAACAGGATAATCAAAGCACCATAACACCAATATTTTTACAGTGGATATTAATCCAAAATTTATATATTTTGTTAAAAGTATGAAGAAAAGGAAATGCACATGCATTCAGGCACACTGCCAAGAGCTCACTACTCAAAACAAGGAGGGCTCACTGCCTTACAAAATGTTAAATTTTACAAAAAAAGTTTGAACTAAGAAGATAGCATCTACAAATGCCTGGTTTCAGTTCCGGTGAAGCTCATAAATCAAGTTTTGAACCTTTTGTCAAACTCTGCACTTCAATTTTTCTCTGTCACCAAATCCTCTTTTGTACCAACAAAATTCTCACAGCTGATCTTCTGATATTCACATACCCAACTTCTTTTCCCTATAACTGCTCTCATATATCTCATGCACACAAAATGAATTTCCTAAACTCTCATAAATACCCGCTATCAAGAATTCAAACACTATATATTGGCTTCACACAAAATATAATATTCTCTACACATTGGCTTCAAATCATAAATAATTTTTGATGCGTGTCCACAAACGTCGGCCAAACCATAGCTAGGACCCAAAACAAAATTATCAAACATAGAAACAATTAAACAATCATCCCTTATACATTTGCAACACGCTTCATTGATTAGGTCGGCCATAATGAACAATAGACAAAAAATCATTCTGCCAGATCTCTTTACTCGTACACGGATTAATGCAACATCACAAAACTTACCAATAAGGTACCATACATGCTTAACAACTTTTCCTGGGGATCCACAACATAAGATGTTGATCCGGTGAAGCATACAGATTGACATACTAACCGGATACCCTGTTCATCATGTTCTTTGTCGGTAATACATTGTACTTGACTTTAGTTGTCGATATGACCAGGTTCAGATTTGCGGACCACAATAGTGACTTCAATTGCCATCAATGAAAACACTAGAAGCCATACCAATAACCTTCCTGAGCCATATGCCAACAATATCAACATTTCTTTGTATTGTATTTTTTCGGAGAGACAAGATGACTTCTCACTCCGAGATACCTAGGCCTCTTCGATATATTGCTCCTCGGGCTGTCAGAGAGATATTTGAGTATGTCACTTCGAAGTATGGTGGTATCACCTATACTTTGTGTTGGCTTGTTTGTTGATTTTTTGGGGAGACTGTAGTAAAACTCTCCTTGAGATGGCATTGTCTTGGCGAAATGGGTTCATGTGGTGAACTTAAGGCAATGACTATGGGAAGGATAATTTTTTAATGGTAGTGATTTTTACTGGAATGGGTTAGGGGAACTATAGCTATAATGTTGTAGGCTTATTTATATAGAGATGATGGTCTTGAGGATGGATGCATATGGTGTAAAAAAGAGTGGTCATGCTGAGGTGGCTAAAATTGATGAAATTTTGGTGTTGAATTTTGGTTCCAATAGTGGCTCTAATTGGGGATGAATTGTCGTGAGGTCATTGCAAGAATTCAGAACTACTCTGGGATGTAGACCATGGATAAGGTGGAAGAATAAAAAGAAAAGGGGATCCTAAAACTATTGTGCATGGAATATAATTTCTTTCTTAAGAAAATAAATGCTTCAAGAATTATCCATGCACTGACACTTCTTGGCTCTCTCTTGCCATGTTCTGCAAATAGTATGAATCCTCCCCACACTTATCAGTGATAATAAATGGTCCAAGCCATAAGGCCTCAAATTTACCATGTTTTCCTTTTTCCTTTCTCCTTTCTCGTGGAATTTCACATGAAAACCATGTCCCCTATTTGAAACTTTCTTTCTTTTTCTCTCTTATCAAATAGGTACTTCATCTGTGACTGCAACTTCTAATTATGCTCTTGTGCCAGATTCCTGACTTCATCCAATTCTACCAACTGTTCCATTCTATCCTCCATAGGTTTTGAAACATCTAGGTCCTCCTATAATATAAACTTGTATACTGGTAATTTTTTTTGTAAAGGCATCCTAGGTTGGGTCCCATATACTAGTTCAAAGGGAGACTTTCCAGTAGCCTTCTTTATTGTGATCCTATCTATCCAAACTACCAATCTTAGCTTAGAGTCCCATGCCTTTTTATTAGTGTTCAACATCCTTTTGATTATTTCATAATACTTTTATTGTTGGACTCAGCCTGTCCATTTTCTTGGGGGTGATATGGGGAAGCATATGAAACTGCTATACCATATGATTCACATAACCTTTTGAACTCCTCTGATCTAAAACACATACCATTGTCCGTTATCAGCCTTATAGGTACTCCAAATCTAGTGATGATGTTTTCCAACAAGAAATTTATTACAACCTTTCTAGTAGCCTACTTTGTTGGTATGACTTCTATCCATTTTGTGAAGTAATCAGTAGCTACTAGGATCCACCTATGCCCACCGCTAGATTTGCTTGTAATATCACCTATAAAATCAATTCCCCATTGATGGAATGGGGATTCTGCCTGCATAGGTCTTAATGGAAATTCTCCTTGATACTACTGTTTACCCAAAAACTTCTGGTATGCCTCACACTTTCTTAATAACTATATGTAGCATTGAAAACCCTAGGCCAATAATAACCAGCTCTTAGTATATTGTGTGTTGTAGTTTTTGTTAAAAAGTGTCCTCCACCTACACCATCATGCATTTCCTTCATGATATTTTTTGCTTGTGTTTCATCTAGGCATAACAACATGCCATCTGTGTTCTTCCAATAAAAATCTCCACTCATGAAGACATACCTCAATGCATGAAGCTTTAGTGTTCTCCTCTAGTTATCATTTAATCCCTCTGGACATTTCAAGTGTTGGAGGTAGTATGCAATGTTTGTGTACCATTTCATATTTTTTATGCTTGATACACAAGTTTCTTCTCCTTTAGTAGTGCAAATATGTGCAGCTTCTAGGTTTGATTCAACCATCAAATTTTGTAATCCCTTCCCTCTCACCAGTTTAGTAATTTGGATGTTGATGTTGAACTCTTGGAGACGATTAATCCAAAGACACCTTCTCCCAGTCACCTCTATTTGTGAGAAAATATCTTTCACTACAACATTTGGTACATAAGCAATGATTTCTGCCCCTACCAAATAAGGCCTAAATGCCTTAACTGCTTTCATTAAGGTGTAAGCCTGTTTCTTAGTAATGTCATTGTTATCGATCTGAAGTTGCACCCTTGTTGAAACTGGTGTTCAACACCTCAGTGTAACATGGGAAGACCTCCAAAGCTGTGGGTCACTTATAGATAGAGGTCAACCTCCGGAGAAGGCCGACTTCATTTGATGTCACCTAAACTACTGATTTTTTGTAAAGGAAAAGGGAGAAAGAGTGCATAAAATAAAACTAAATACTATGGTGATACACCGAACTGATAAGAAATCATGAAATAAAAACAAGATGAACATACACTGGAAAACTAATGGTAGCTATTTCATTTACTCAACATAAACCTTTTGAACTTATGCATCATTCTTAAGAGGCTTGATCTAAATACATATTTCAAGAAGGAAGGTTGAATTTCACAACTTTAATGTATGAATGCAAACTTAGAAAAGCACAGTTGAAAACTTACATAGTCTAAAAATATAGAAATGAGAGTAGTCTGAACACTAACACTGGATTTCAAGGTAAACTCTGTGTTTTATATTCCAGAATCGAAATGAGTTACAAAGCATACATTAGTTGAGAAAGGATTGTTCAAAATCACTAACTCTTGAGAATGCATAATCCAAACCCCTTTACAAAGAGGCAAAAATGCCTTATATACAAAATATGTCGACCCCCTAGGGCTTACAAAAATATCAGTCTTCAGAAAGATCTACCCCTTAGATCTTTTTGAATGAAGTTAATGCTGCATTCAAGTGTATCCCTACTGTCTATGTCGGTGTGAAAAGATCACCCTCAGGAGAAGCCCTCATATGTTTTACAACCACAATATTAACTTCATGGCCTTCGTGTCCACCCTCGAACTTCCCTGCCAAACTGCTTTGAATGCCCTAAGGTAATATCATTAATGTCTATCGACCCTCGCCAGTTGACATCCCAGTTGTCCCTGCGGTCTCCGCCCTTATGTTATTGATGACACCTCCTGGATATCAAACTGATTCATCACTTTATTCTTAGAGAAGATCCACATTGCCTATGTTCTGCTGATCTTCTTCACAGGGGTCAAACTGCCACGGCTCTCCCGTAGCCTCCTCGAATTGGCTGAATAGATGCTACATGGGATCGCCAGATGGTCAAGAGTCGCTTAGATTGAATCGCATGTCGGTGAGACACCTATCATGTCTCCCTGATGTGATTATACTCTACAGCAACATCGACAAGACTTTCTCCCATCGGTGAGAGTTTACAGCGGGTGCTAAGAGCCATGCTGATATCGCTGATTGATTGGAAAGTCCATCGCTATTGGAAAGACTCTCCATTGTCGGAAATATCTTTCATCGAGCCCTTCATCCTTCGGTGAGACACCATTAGGTTGGGGAGACCTCTTAGCGAACACAAACCACTTTCCCTGGGCTTAAACATTTCCTTCGATGAGACACTGGAAAGTCGGGAAGACCTCACACCGAAGCTCTATCATTATACCGTTGGGCTCCTCTGTCAGTGAGACACCCATGTGTCGGTGAGACCTCTTGCCGAAAGCACAACCCTTCGCCAAGACCCCTCATTGGTTGGAAGGACCTCATAGTGATGATGTCTCCTTTGGCTGGTGAGCTCATCTTCATTTCGGGGAGACCCCATCCTGTCGGCCAGAGGTTATACTGATGAGACTCCAAATCGGCGAGACTCTCCATAGGTGGCAAGACTTCCTACTGAAGACACCTTGCTTCGGCGAGAACTCCTATCGAGCTCCCTTTGTTTCAGTCAAGGAGACTTTGCTTGGTCGGTGAGACCTCCCACCGAGCTCAAAACTTTCGCCGAGACCTCCCCATGTCGGTAGGACATCACCCCGAGCTCATCGTATTATACCGAAGGCACCATCCTCTTGGTGAGGCACAATTCAGTCGCGAAGATGTTACATCGAGACCCACCTTTTCTCCCCGATAACATACCTTTTCTCCAAGACCTTCGCTAGTCACCGAGACATCTCCCCGAGCTCCTACCTTCGGTGAGACCCCCGGCCTTCGGCGAGACATTATGCCGAAGGAAAAACCATTCTCTGAGACCTCCTTCACCATGTCGGCAAGACCTCATCAGGTCGGCCAGACTTCTCAAGGAGATGGCAATCTTTTGGCGAGTTGGGACCATTTCGGGGAGACTCTCATGTGTCGGCGAGACATTAAGCCAAAGGCAAAACCTTCGGCGATACTTTACGTAGTCGGAGAGACATTTCCCCGACCGAAATCATTCCCCTCGATGTCACCTTTGTGAAACTATTGGCATGACCTCCTTCCAAGTAGAGAGATACATGAAGACTCATGGCGACCTGAATGTCCTAGCGACGGGGTATTAAACTAAGTAGAACGCACTGCTAGTCGGAAAGACAACAGGAGGGTCTTGCCAACTTTATTCTCTGATGAATTTTTTGCGCCAAAACTGATCAAGGCATGCCTCCAATAGACCTCCTTGTGAAATATCCTCAGGTGCATGATCTAACCCTTGATGCAAATTCCCCATTTGGCCTTTATGAACCTCTGAAACACAATTTGTCCTGCCTGATTAGCTCGTAGGTGAAAATCGGGCAACATTTCTAGCGATCTTTGTTGGATGTTTGCCTACTAAACATAGAAACCAGTAGCCAAACCTGTCCATTGGGCTCGAAGTCACTTAGAAAAAACCCTCAGAACTAACCAAGAGTAGCTCGCACATGGTTGCAATTCACTTGAGACTCATAGAACAGATCAGGACAGTGGGAACTTGTTGAAACCGAAGAAACTGAGGTGAAATCACTAAACTGTGTTGGAAAACCACTTAGGGAATGAAACAACATTAAAACCAAAGTGCAGAAGCACTTATTGAAAACATAAAACCTAATCTAATATGTACAATGGAGGAAATTATCAAACCTCAAAACAAGGCTTGAGGTGTATCCCATTGACTGGGATAGGAAGCACTTCACCTTCAGTTGTGGCCAGTTGGTACGCATTGTGTTCTTTGCAGTCTTTAACAATAAATGGACCCATCCACATGTTGTCAAACTTGGTGTGATGGCCTGGCCTGCTTTTCGAAACATCCCATTTGAGAACAATATCACCTTCTTTAAAAATTTTGACTGTAGTTTTCTTGTCAAATGTTCTCTTTATTTGGAGCTGATGATACTCCAAAGTTTTCATGGCCCTATCTCTTGATTCTTCAAGCTCCATGAGCTCTACATACCTTATGGACATTGGGTCCTGTTCCTCATACATCTCCAACTGATGAACGATGTCTAGAGCTGGAAGCTCTATAGACAGAGGTAACCTAGCCTCTTTACCATAAACAAGGACATATTGAGAATTACCCACTGATCTCTTAGGGGTTACTCTATCTGCCCAAAGTGCAGATTTCAATGTGGTATGCCAAATTCTTTGATTCTCTTCCATAGTCCTTTTAATGATTCTGATCAAGTTTTTATTTGTACTTTCAACTAATCCATTACCCTGTGGGTAATAATTAGAGGAAGTATTCAAATGAATCCCATGTTTAATATCCCAATCTGTGACTCTTAATCCAAAAAATGCAAGAGCATTATCCAAAATGATGGAGTGAGGAACTCCAAACTTGGTGATTATGTCTTCATAAAAGTTTAGAACTGAAGATTCATTTGCTTCTTTCAAAGCTACTACCTCTCTCTAGTGTGTAAAATAGTCTATAGCAGTAAGCACCCACTTATGACCGGCACTGGATGGTGGATTAATTGGCCCAATGAAGTCGATGCCCCATCTCATAAAGGGCTGCTCCACCTGAATTGGATGTAGAGGCATAGTAGGCAACTTTTCTTTTCCTACAAATAAAGCACATTTGATACACTTTTTTGACCATGCATATGCATCTTTAAACAAGTTTGGCCAATAGTAACCAACTCTCATGATTTTCCAGGCAGTAGTTCTTGGAGCAAAATGACCTCTTGCAGCTCCATCATGAAACTTATGAAGTATCTTCTCAACTTGATCACTGTGAATACATCTTAAGAGAACACCATTTAGATCTTTTTTGAAAAGAACATTATCTACCAACACATATGGTATTGACTGCAGTCTGAAGTATCTTTGTTTAGCTCTGTCTAAACCTGGTGGACACTCACCAGTTTGTAAAAAATGGGTGATGTTTTGAACCCAATTTGTTGTTACCAGGGGCACATCATCCCGAGCGTTTTGAGGTTCATTTGTATTAACAAAAACAATATCCTTTTCTAAGTCATTTTCATTGCTTGACCCCATAGCAAGTTGTTCACAAAGACCTTTACCCCTAACCAATTTGGTAATCTTGATGTCCACATCATATTCCATAACCTTAGTGACCCATCTTGCTCTTTTATCATTTAGATCTTTATTTAACATAAATTCTTTCACACTTGGGTGTGTAATCAAAACATGAATTTTGTTGTTTGAAACCAAAGGTTTAAACTTTTTTAGGCTTTTGATCACAACAAGAACATGTTTCTCCACAAATGTATATTTTTGTTCATAATCAGCAAGGCCTCGACTAAAGAAAGCTATTGGCTGCTCTAAATTATCACTGTTTTTCTGAACTAGCATAGCAGAAAGTGAACTAATGCTGCCAAAAGAATACAAGAAGTCTTTAGAGAAATCTTGATTTACCAGTGTTGGAGCTAATGCTAAAGCTTCCTTGATTTCTTCAAAACTGTGTTTTCCTTCTCCAGTCCAACTGAAAACTGAATTCTTTTTAAGCATGGCGGTCAAGGGCTGTAGTAAATTTGCAACATTAGGAATGAATCTTCTTAGAAAGTTGATTCTCCCTAAAAAGCTCTGCACTCCCTTCTTGTGATTGGGTAATGGCAGTTCAAGTATGGCTATAACTCTTTCAGGGTCAATGGTAACTCCATCTTTTGACATTATGTGACCTAACAACTTACCTTCATGAACTGCAAAAATAATCTTTGTTGGATTGAGAGATATTCCATACTCTACATTTTTCAAAAAATTGCTTGAGATGTAACAAATGTTCATTTGCATTTTTTGAATATACAGTTATGTCATCTAGATAAACTAGCAGACATTTCTGAATTAAATTCTGAAATGCCATATCCATGGCACACTGAAAGGTGGCACCGACATTAGATAAACCAAAAGGCATTCTCTTGTAGGCCATAGTGCCCCATTTTGTTGTAAATTTTGTTTTATATTGATCCTCCTCTTTGACTAGAATCTGGTTATAACCAGAATATCCATCCAGAAGAGAAAATCTTTCTGATCCAACAACAGATTGAAGAATTTGTTCCATAGATGGCAAGGGATAATGATCTTCTAGAGATGCTCTGTTAAGGTCTCTAAAGTCTACACATAATCTTATCTCACCATTCTTTTTTCTAACCGGAACAAGATTAGAAACCCAAGATGTGTGTTCAATTGGAAATACGATACCACCCTCAACTAACTTGGTTAGCTCTTTGATCATCAAGGGTTCAAGCTTGGGGTTCAATGGTCTCTGTTTTTGTCTAATAGGCTTGGCATCAGGTTCTAACTCAATTGTATGTTGTGCAATATGAGGATCAAACCCTCTTAAATCAAAATATTGCCAAGAAAAAACATCATGATATTCTTGGCATAAAACAATGAAAGCTCTCTTATCCTCAGCTGAATAGATTTTGCCTAATTTGAGAAGCTTACCTTTAAAGATTTCCACTTCTTCATAATGATCTTCTTTCACTTGAATGCTGACTTTTTTCTTTTAAGCTGGTCATCAGAATTTAATATGGATTCCAAGGTAACCAACCCTTTGGGAAGTTTATTTGTCTTTAGTTGTATCACTTAATCATCATACTGTTGTTTGATCTTTTCCAGGTTTACTACAGAAAATTGATCCTCTTGGAGCAAAAAGGTTAAAATCTGTTCATCACTTTAAAATACCTGCCAGTGAATGTTGTTATCAGGAATTGATGGCCTGATAACCACCTTGACATACTGTTGTATTTTGTCCTTTTTGACATCGCCTGGGATATCAAACTGCGCTCCAATTGATGCAAGGCTGTCAACATGCTTATTCTGATTTCGTGGAATAGAAATCAGATTAAAGGCATTAAATTCTTCAATTATGTTCCATACTCTATTTCTGTAAGACTTCAAAGCATCATTCCTAGCAACATTCAGCCCCCTGATCTGATTAACTATTAGTTCACTATCTCCATAGACCTTCAAACAGTCAATCCCTCTTTTCCTTGCCAACTCAAGGCCTTGAATGAGTCCCTCATACTCAACACTATTGTTAGAACATGCAAAAGCAAAATGAAAGGCTGAAAAATACTTATCACCCTGTGGAGAAATTAGCATTGCACCTCCACCTGCTCCATTCTTGCTTCTGGAACCATCAAAAAATATTTCTCAAAGTCCACTTTGTTGTTGCAACAACTAATCTATACAC
Source organism: Sequoia sempervirens (assembly GCA_007258455.2). Classification (NCBI taxonomy): domain Eukaryota; kingdom Viridiplantae; phylum Streptophyta; class Pinopsida; order Cupressales; family Cupressaceae; genus Sequoia; species Sequoia sempervirens. Next base: position 1,080,009,964 of record VDFB02281492.1, read on the forward strand.
TTTTCAAGGTTTGGGATCTCCGCATCAGGTTCAAGCATCACATAATTACCCATACCAGCATCTTGAATAAGATCTACAGGACTATCCCACACGTTTTCAGCCGCCCACTCATGTAGAAGCACATCAGGAACAACTTCTTATTGAAGTTCTTGAGCAGCAGCTAGTTCACTATCAGAAAAAAATGACACAATTTGTGTCTGTAGCAGTAGGAACAATGTTGATAGGACTTGGGTTATATGGCTCAATGTGGTCTTTAGCCAATTTTTCAGATTAAATAGTGACTTTGGTTCCATATCTATTTCTAAACAATATATGTGACTAGTCAGCTGAAACATAACCACCTATCTTAGCCGTAAAGTCTCTTGAGAGGCACAAAGAAAAGAAAGGTGGGAGATCTATGACACATATGTCCTGAAGAACTGAAAATTTAGGACAAGGATGAAGGGTAAGACTCAAGTCTTTAATAACACCCAATGTATTAACTGAAGTACCATCCAATTGAATCACTCCTTTCTCTAAAGGTTGATACTTCAATCCAAGTTTGTCAGCAATTTGCTTTGGCATCACTGAGCTGCCAGCTCCACTGTCTACCATATAGTTATGAACTAACTTATCACCTATGATTACTGACATGTAAAATGGAGGTGGTTTAACTTCTTTCCCTATCTCTTTGTTGGGCTGTTTATCATTTCCTTTAGTATTATTCGTCAACACAGTCCTAACTTGACCTATTGGAGATTCAGATTCATCAGACACCTTAAAATTTGACAAAGCTGAGTGTAACAGATATTTTTGACCTAGGATGGCTAATGAATCCCACATAGACATCGTTACATTTGTCTTTTTCATACTATCAAGAATGTTATAGGGTAAAGCTGGGTTTAATTTATGATGTACCTTTATGCCAGCGTGGTCGGCTTGTAAGCGTGGCTGCTCCTTCACTGGGAGTTGTTGATTTCTTTGCGATCCATGAATCACTTGAGAGGTAGATGGTTCTGCAGCTGATGCCTTTCTTTTATCAGCTGTTTGATCAATCTCAAAAGCTCTTTTCTTTGCCCTTATGTTAGCTACAACTAAAGAATCATCTACATTCAATCCACATAATTCTTCACCTTGCCAGTTAAGAAGAGTAGTCTCATTGGTAGGCTGATCTTGGTGTTGTAGAGATGCATTATTGAATTCATTTTGCTGTGAACTTGAGGCATTTTGTACCATAAGTGCCTGATTAATAAGTTTGTTTGAGCAAGTGGCTTGATTATGAGGCTGGTTACAAGGGTAGCACCACTCATAATCTACTGCTAAGTTGTTTTGAATAGGGACAAGATCCTTGACTGCACTAACAGGTGTTGGAGCATAAGCCTGAAAAGGTCTAGTATTTACCCCCTATCTCGGGCCCTGATAGTTGCCTTGGTAAGCTTGTCTATTACCTTGATACTGCTGTTACTGAGGCCTGTTATATGATTGTTGCTTTTCCAAGCTCACAAGCTTATTACCAAAAGTTTGTAATAAACTTTTGATCTCCTGTAACTCATTTGAAGAACTTGAAACATCAACTTTTTGTGTTGCAGCAGCTGGAACCGCTGGAACAGGTGGAAAAGGTGCAAAAGGTGGTATTTGCAAAGGGATATTCGAATGAATATCTGAAAATATAGGCATTGGTGGCCTAGGAGCAAGTTTACTAGCTTGTATTAGGCTATTTTCAGCTTTGATTGCTATTTCAAAGGCATCTGGCAAAGACACTCCTCCCATTGACTATATTAAAACTGAAATATCGCTATTTATAGCTCTAAGATAATACAAGAAGGGATATTCAGGTTAAGGCCTCACCATTGCATGGATTCTATCCCAAGTTCTTTGAAATCTGAAATTGAAATCATTCATTTGCTCTTGTGGAGCCCTCTTAATCGTAGTTAATTGTTCCAATAAAGACAAATTATTAGACCTGTCTTGAAATTGTTTATGCAGCTTGTCCCCAAATTCGTCCCAAGTTGCGATTGAGCCAACTGTTAGGCCCCTATACCATTTCACAACTCTTCCTTTCAGTGAAGCAGCTAATAATCTCACAACAACATCCTCTTGAATTATGTCATGGACTCCGCATAACGAAGCCACGTCTCGCATGTGTTCAATCGGGGTAGTCTGATCTTCCCCAGTGAAAGTTGGCAGACTTTTCAAGGCTTCCATTGGAATGTCATTGTGTTGTGCCAAATTTAAGGGACTCCCTCCATTGAAAGCAACAAATGGTTGATTCCTTGGAGCAACCATTGGAGGTGGATGAGATGGATTTACTTGCACTCTAGGTGAAACAAAACACAGGATAGCACTATGAGATCCTACAGATGGAGGAGTAGATTTAGTTCTTCTAGAATAGATAAATGTTGTCCCTAGCCTTTTTTTTGCTCTGCCTTGTCTTCTTGGTGGTGACAGCTGCAAATATTTGAAAGGAACTAAGCTTCTCCTTGTCTGAACTCTTCTCATAAACTGTAAAAACATTGATTCTGCAGTTCTTTCTCTCTATGGAGTCACCAAGTATGCAAAATTGACCTCTACAAAGTTTGAAACCTATTGGTTGCATACTAAACTAATGGTATAATGTGGTACTTGTCCCACCGAGCGTGCCAGAAACTGTTATCAATCTGAAGTTGCACCCTTGTTGAAAATGGTGTTCAACACCTCAATGTAACATGGGAAGACCTCCAAAGCTGTGGGTCACTTATAGATAGAGGTCAATCTCCGGAGAAGGCCGACTTCCTTTGGAGTCACCTAAACTACTGATTTTTTGTAAAGGAAAAGGGAGAAAGAGTGCATAAAATAAAACTAAATACTATGGTGATACACTAAACTGATAAGAAATCATGAAATAAAAATAAGATGAACATACACTGGAAAGCTAATGGTAGCTATTTCATTTACTCAACATAACCCTTTTGAACTTATGCATCATTCTTAAGAGGCCTGATCTACATACATATTTTAAGAAGGAATGTTGAATTTCATAGCTTTAAGGTATGAATGCAGACTTAGAAAAGCACAGTTGAAAACTTACATAGTCTAAAAATACAGAAATGGGAGTAGTCTGAACACTAACATTGGCTTTCAAGGTAAACTCTATATTTTATATTCCAGAATCAAAATGAGTTACAAAGCATACATTAGTTGAGAAAGGATTGTTAAAAATCACTAACTCTTGAGAATGCATAATCCAAACCCCTTTACAAAGAGGCAAAAATGATACAAAAGATGTCGGCCCCCTAGGGCTTACAAAAATATCAGTCTTCAGAAAGATTTGCCCCTTAGATCTTTTTGAATGAAGTTAATGTTGCATTCAAGAGTATCCTTGCTGTCTATGTCGGTGTGAAAAGATCGCCCTTAGGAGAAGCCCTCAGATCTTTTACAACCATAGTATTAACTTCATGGCCTCCGTGTCCACCCTCGAACTTCCCTACCGAACTACTTTGAATGCCCTGAGGCAATATCATTAATTTCTATCGACCCTCGCCAGTTGACATCCCAGTTGTCCCTGTAGTCTCCACCCTTCTGTTACTGACGACACCTCTTGGATATCGGACTGATTCATCGCTTTATTCTCAGAGTAGATCCACGTTGCCTATGTTCCGCTGATCTTCTTCACAGGGGTCAAACTGCCACGGCTCTCTCGTAGCCTCCTCCGATTGGCTGAACAGATGCTACATGGGATCGCCAAACGGTCAAGAGTCACTCAGATTGAATCGCATGTCGGTGAGACACCTACCGTGTCTCCTCGATGCGATTATACTCTATAGCAGCATCGGCAAGACTTTCTCCCATCGGTGAGAGTTTACAACAGGCGCTAAGAGCCATGCCGATACCATTGATTGATTGGAAAGTACATCACTATTGGCAAGACTCTCCATTGTCAGCAAGAGCTTTCATCGAGCCCTTCATCCTTTGGCAAGACACCATCGGGTTGGGGAGACCTCTTAGCGAACACAAACCACTTTCCCCGGGCTCGAACATTTCCTTCGATGAGACACTGGAAAGTCGGGAAGACCTCACGCCGAAGCTCTATCATTATACCATTGTGCTCCTCTGTCACTAAGACACCCATGTGTCAGTGAGACCTCTTTCCAAAAGCACAACCCTTCGCCAAGACCCCTCATTGGTCAGCAGGACCTCATAGCGATGATGTCTCCTTTCGCCGGTGAGCTCATCTTAATTTTGGGGAGACCCTATCCTATCGGCCATAGGTTATACCGATGAGACTTTAAATCGGTGAGACTCTCCATAGTCGGCCAGACTTCCCACCGAAGACACCTTGCTTCGGCGAGAACTCCTATCGAGCTCCCTTCGTTTCAGTCGGTGAGACTTTGCTTGGTCGGTGAGACCTCCCGCCGAGCTCACAACTTTCTTTGAGACCTCCCCATGTCAATAGGACATCACCCTGAGCTCATCATCTTATACCGAAGGCACCATCCTCTCGGTGAGACACTATTCAATCGCCGAGACGTTATAGCGAGGCCCACCTTTTCTCCCCGATGACATACCTTTTTGCCGAGACCTTCGCTAGTAGCCGAGACATCTCCCTGAGCTCCTACCTTTGGCGAGACCCCCGGCCTTCGGCAAGACATTACGCTGAAGGAAAAACCCTTCTCTGAGACCTCCTTCACCATGTCGGCAAGACCTCATCGGGTCGGCCGGACTTTTCAGCGAGATGACAATCTTTTGGCGAGCTGGGACCATTTCGGGGAGACTCTCATGTGTCGGCGAGACATTAAGCTGAAGGAAAAACCTTTGGCAATACTTTACGTAGTCAGAGAGACATTTCCCTGACCAAAATCATTCCCCCTGACGCCACCTTTGTGAAACTGTCAGCATGACCTCCTTCCAAGCAGAGAGATACATGAAGACTCATGGCAACCCGAATGTCCTAGCGATGAGGTATTAAACTAAGTAGAACACATTGCTAGTCAGCAAGACAACAGGAGGGTCTTGCCGACTTTATTCTTTGATGAATTTTTTGTGCCAAAATTGATCGAGGCATGCCTCCAATAGACCTCCTTGTGAAATATCCTCAGGTACGTGATCTAACCCTTGATGCAAATTCCCCATTTGGCCTTTATGAACCTCTGAAACACAATTTGTCCTGCCTGATGAGCCCGTAGGTGAAAATCGGGCAAAATTCATATTTCAATTATGCTCCTTGTAATGACTTATTGAAGAATGAAATAGGTTGTTCATGTCCATCACTGTTCTTTTGTAACATCATGACTGTTATGGTGTGGAATGATGCAAAGGAGAATATTTTGAATGGTTTGTCGAATTCTTTGCATTTTAGCACATATGATTCTTTGATAGCTCTTTTAATTGAAACAAATGCATCAATAGTCTCCTCTGTCCATTCAATTTTTTCACCCTTTTTTAGCATCTTCGAGATTGGTTTCACAATTTTTGTAAAGTTTGAAATAAATTTCCAAAAAAAGTTGATCTGTCCAAATAAGGATTAAATAGCTTTCATAGTCTTAGGGATGGGGATTTTGTCAATAGCTTCCACCCTTTTTGGATCAATTTTTACTCCATCTTTTGAGATAGTGTTCCCTAATAATTTTCCCTCTATGACAACAAAATGACACTTCTTTGGGTTTAGGGAGATGCTATATTCTAGTGCCCTGATAAAGATCTTCTCCATACGTGCACAATGATCTTTGGCCTTCTTAGAATATGTCATCAGATCATCCTGATACACCACCATTATAGCATCAATCAAATCTGCAAAGGCCACATCCATAGCCCTTTGGAATGTTGCTCCAACATTGGTAAGGACAAAAGGCATTCTTACATAGACATATGTTCCCCAAGGTGTGGTGAAAGCAGTTTTATACTACTTCGACTCCTTAAATTTTACCTGATTAGAAACTGTCGGATAGAAGCTCACATCTAGTCACTCTCTACAACATTGCTTCCATGTTTGGAAGAGGGTAGTTGTCTTTAAGCGATGCCATATTTAGATTTCTAAAATCCACAAAGAGTCTTATATCTCCATTCTTTTTTCTCACAGGTACCAAATTAGATACCTAGGAGGAATGCCTGATTGGTTTAATGATGCCTTCATCCCTTAACTTCATAAGCTCTTCCTGCATTTTTGGTGCCAAAGTAGGGTTTATGGGTCGTTGTTTTTTCCTAAAAGGTTTAGCATCAGGCTTTAATGAAATCTCATGTTGAAAGAGATCTTCTTTATATACATTGATCTCATCATATGATGAGACAAAAACATGTTTATACTTCCGGAGAAGAATTATGAGCATCTCTCTTACTTTGGGACTGACCCTCTTGCCAATATACACTTTCTTGCGGGAAATTTTTGTTCCAAGGTTAATCTCTTCAACATCATCCTATTTAATAGGTGTAGTATTTTGATTGAACCTATCTTGTCCATCAAATACTCTTTCTAATGCCAAAATTCCTTTTGGGATCTTGTTGGTTTTGAGTTGTACCACTTCCTGCCCAAAGATTATTTCTTTGCCATCTACCTTTTCTACAAATGCATTGAAGTCTATCTCCTGAGACTCATATTGATCAATACATTGGAGGAATTTGATCAGGTCTTTATCATCATTGAACACCTGCCAGTTGTATATATTATCAGGGATAGTAGGTCTTGTTTTGAATTCAAATTCAACGATTCTTGCTAATGTGATATCATCTTGTTTGAGAGCCATGTTAGCCAAGAAATCAGCCATTATGTTTTTAGACCTCTCAATCTAGTTGATTGAGAATGCATCATATAATTCAATGGAGTCCCAAACTACATTTCTGTATTGTTTTAATCTCTCTTTTTTGACAAGTACTTGTCTCTGACTTGAGAGAGAATCAGCTCTAAATCTCCAAAAAATGCTAACTTAATCCCATACCTTGTAGCAATGTTCAAACCTAGCAACAACACTTCATATTCAACTATATTGTTAGTACATTCAAATGTCAATAGGAAAGAATATTTAAATGTCTTGCCAGAGGGTGAAATGAATACTATCCCAACTCTATTTCTAGTTTTACTACATGCCCCATCAAAATACATCTGTCATACACTAGTATTATCATGTTGAGCTTCTCTACTGATCGGTTTTGTGTTTTACAGTTCTAGTTGTGATTTTTTGATCCTAAAATTCCCTAGATCTACATCATAGAAGCAATTCATTTGGTTAGGATCAAAATGTTCTATGAAATGTTCTAATCTAGATTCTCTATAAATCTTAACTTCTCTCCCATTTATTGGTATGGAGGCATATGATAAGTCTAACTGGACATTTCCACTTACTACTACAGTCCATTGTCTAGACAATAACATTCCATAGTAAGGAGGAGTATCCACCACAATGATGTTTGTTCTATATGTTGCCTTAGGGTATGATGCTAGTTTTATTTCTACGTCCCATATCACTCCAACTACTGGGAATGACCTATTATCCATGGAGTAACATTTTCTGTAGGTAGTCTTTACTCACAAGCCTAGTTCTTTCATGACAACCATAGGTATGATATTGATCGCTACCCCTGAGTCAATCATGCAGTTTTTCACAAACTTGTTTTTTATTAATAGGGTGGTGTAGAATGGATCCATTTGAGATGGATTCTTCGTAAGGGTGTTACCCAAATAGACCTCTGGTGTTTTTGTGCTTTCTTGTTCCATAGTGTTAACCTTATTGCTTTTGTCCTTGTTCTGATTCTATTGTTTGTGGGATGTGTTGGAAATTAACTTAAGGGTAGTATCCTTGTATTCATCTATTTTCATCATCTCCATTAATGGCACCATCATCTTGATTTGGGTTAATGCTTGGGCAATATCAAATGAGGGGGTAGTCACCATTTTCTCTGCCCTTTCTGGTTTGATATCTTTCTTATCTTCAGTTCGAGCTTTAGCATTGTCCTTCATTTTTTCTGATTCAATTTTTGTGTTTTCTTTTGGTAAATATTTTTGAAGTTTTCCTTTCTCCCCTTTATTTTGGTTATTTAGGTCATTTTCTTTATGTTGTTGTTCTTTTATAAACACACTCCTGGGTGTCCCTTGTTTTGTATCTAAGGGTTTACTTCTTAGATTATAACCATTTCTTTTAGTTGTTGCCACAACTTTTGTTGTAATGGCCCTCTTTTCTTCCTCTATTGGAATTCTCAATTGGAATTGTGGTGTTGTATGTGTAGACACCTAAAAATGGTCTGGAGAATCTAATTAATTAAATACGAATTATTTGATTAATTAATCTTAAATTCATCTACTTAGTAAATAAATAGAAATATTTATTTATATTAAGTTCATTATTAATTCTTCTATTTTATCATATTATTTCCCTCTTAATTAAATAAACAAAATTAAATACTTTGTTTTATTTAATTATTATCATTATTAATTCTTCTATTTTATCATATTATTTCCCTCTTAATTAAATAAACAAAATTAAATACTTTGTTTTATTTAATTATTATCATTATTAATTCTTCTATTTTATCATATTATTTCTCTCTTAATTAAATAAACAAAATTAAATACTTTGTTTCATTTAATTATTATCATTATTATTTCTTCTATACTTTATCCATTAATTCTATCTTAAATTAAATACACAGCTTCAATAATTTATGTTATTTAATTACCTCATCACATTTCTTCTTAATTAAATAAAGATATCCTAGAATCTTTAATTTAATTATCATATTCCTTTTATTTTTAATTTAATAAACAACTTCTATAGTTTGTTTTATTAAATTTTTTATTCCTCTTTTGCTAAATTTAAATAAACCAAAAATATTTAAATAAATGCATAAATCATATCCCTCTATTCACTCACCAATAAAATTAGATTTTTTAAATCTAATTAATTCAATTGTCATTCACGGGAAGAGTCTCGGGGACAAACCTGCAGGAAATCTTCTCAATCTTCTGCCTCAAATCTTTCCTCTCATCTTGCCTGGTGTTTTCATGGGGAGGAACAATCCTCCATGATCAGCTCCACCTTCTCATCTCATACCATTCAATTCTCCAAATTGAATCTCAACCTCTGTTGTGTTACCCCTTCACAAATGTGTGCCGTGAAATCTATAAATATAGGTTTCTGGCTACAGGAAAAGGATCCTAATTTGTGCAATCTTACTTTGCAGGTATTCCAGGTGATCAAGCATTCAAGCAATCCAATTTTAGGATCAATCCATCAAGCATTCATCCAGCAATCATCAAGCATTCATCAAGCATTTAGCATTCATAGTCATGGCTGCCATTATAGTAGTTTTTCATTATTAAATCATATAGGAATAGAAATAGTTTGAATTCTCATTCTCTAAGTGTCATTTTCGCAATCAATTAGTTTCTAAAATCTGAGAGCAAGTTGATTAAGGAAATCTTTAGAGTTAGAGAGCAATAGGACAGATTTCTGAAGATTCTTAGTTTAAATTAGCTGAAATCTTTTGAATCTTTGATGCAATGTCTTATTTAGAAGTGTAGATGTATGCTTAATTTGTTTATCTCATTTATACACTTTCATTTTGGCGCCCACCGTGGGGCCTAACCCCATATTCTACAAAAATTTTGTGAAAAGTGTCTTACAAGTATCGGCGTGTTTGTTTTAGCAGAATCATGGTTTTTTATAGCGCGTCGGCTGGATTCTGCAGCGCGTCAGAGGAAAACTATAGCGCGTCGTACAACTGTTTTAGCACGCTGCACAACTGTTTTAGCGCGCCGCACAACTATTTTAGCGCGTCGCGCAACTGTTTTAGCGTGTCGATCCACTGTTTTAGCGCCTCAACCCTTTGTTGTTTAAATATCTTTATCTGGATCTGATGCATCCGCGGCCAGATTTTGTTCTTAAATCTCTTTTTGGTTAAAATTTATCAACCCTAGGATAGAAAACGGGTTAAAATTTATCAATCCTAGGATAGCAAACGGATAAAAATTGATCAATCTTAGGATAGAAATTTCATTATTACTTGTGGGATTAAATTTGAACATCATGCTTTTTATGGAGCAATATCTCCATATAGATTAGATAATTTGTCTTTTGGGTTTTAAAAAGTGAACAACTTCTTTGCTATGATTGGGTGATAGGTTTATGCTCTCCCCTTGACTGGGTGCATCAGAATACCAAACTCACTTTTACTTTTCACATTTTCAAGCTTTCATTAAAACCTTTAGACTGGCCTGTCGTAGTGGGAAAAAGAACTCACCCTATGGGAACGACCTGAGTGGGGACAGCCAAAATCCATGGCATTCCAACCCACTTTAAAATTTATGTGAATTTGGGCAAACCCTCTTTCAACGGAAGTGTGCAGGATAACCATCCCAAAAATCTTTGTTCTAAAGATTGGGAGGTCTCTCGAGGGAGTTTATCCATTTGCCACTCTGAATGGAAACCCTATGTAAGAAACTAGAAATAGAAGCACGCTTGTCAGTTCCCGAACATTGTAATACTCGGCGGTGCAGGGGCGGGGAAGAATCTACCCTCAAGCACTCACCATATAATTGCCAAGGACTGTTTGCTCAGGGGATCTAGTATCCACTTCCATCACTCTGAGTACGCACCTGGAAAAGACAAAAACACGGGCACCCTCTAGGGGGTGACATGGCTGTGTGAGTCAACACAATTCCAAGCTGTGGGCCGTTCGAGTATATAATGATGACCTTTTGTCTCTAGGAGTGAGTCTGTTTGAATTGTCTTATCTTGTTATCAAACCAGTGAAAAATCAAGAAGAATCATGTTTGGTTCTTAAAACATACACTATCTGTTTAGATTCTAGGATTTTTAATCAACTGTTCTATTCTTGCTTGCTGTGTTTTCCTTCATTAAATTCAGATAAGATCATCACAAAAATCTTCAAATCAAACACTTGTGAAATTCTCATGATTCGAGATTGGGTATCCACCAAATTTGTCAAGAAGTCTCTTGTCAAACAAATCCGAAAGCCAAAGAAAACACTTACATACAAACAACTCTTGAGAAAGCAACGATTTTTATACCAAAGCAGAAAAGTTCTACTCCAACATAGGAACTTTATTCATAGATATCACGATTTCTCTAGAGGTTATACGAACGACTATGTTGTAGCTCCCTTAGATTCACAAGCATTTTATCAAAGAAGGGCTCTTAGACAACATCCAAATCACAGTCAACAAATTCATCCAGAATACATCCCACAACCAGCCATACAATATGATACAAGACCAAGTGAATTTTATAGAGTAAGATAGTTTCCTGTAGTGCCTCAGAAACATTCTGTAGTGCATCAGAACTCTGTTTTAGCGTGTTGTATCTCTGTTTTAGCGCCTCGTGGATCTGTTTTAGCGCCTCGTAGCTCTGTTTTAGCACGTCGTAGCTCTGTTTTAGCACTTCAGACCTTTGTTTTAGCACTCCAGAAAGTTAGAAAAATAGAGAGTTAGTAAGACAGTTTGTCAGATTGCCAACATCTAAAACAAGGTTTTTATCAATCCAAAACATTTTTCCACAGTCTGAAACACTTGAATCGTACAAAAAGAAAACTTTACTATTATACCTAGGTCTTGAAACATCTTGCAAAGTGTCCTTATCAATCATCACTAATCAGAGATTTTTGTATCAAAATTTCCCTATCAAGGATTTTATCATCCTTTCATCACGAAACTAGACACAACTAAATCAGATTTTTTAACGTAGTTCTATCAAAAACTTCATGAAAAATGACACTTATCAAATCAAAAATCCAAGATCAAAGTATAGAGTAAAACTTTTATTTGTATGCCTATTTTCACACGATCAGCATATAAAAAACAACAACAACAAGAAAACGAAAGAATAGCAGCCATGGCTAAAGAAAACCCTTGGGGATGATACAGCAACACTAATCCTCTCACTAATTCACAAGAGAAAGAAATAACTGCAGAAGAAATCGAGAAAGTTCAACAAGACCCTCATTTCCATAAATTTATGGAAAAGATGTTAGAGCAAGATATGGAAAAGTATCTTTTATTATTAGCTGACAAAGGTGCTAAGCTTCCTAAAGACTTTGACGTCAACCAACTCAAGGAAATGACCACACCTAAGGCAACTAGTATAGTAAATCCAAATCAAGTAGATGCTTTAACGAGACAAATCCAACAATTACAACTGCAGTTCCAAAACATCCAACAAGGGCCAACAAAAAGATATTCCTTACAGGATATTTGCCCTTATCCATTTGACCAAAACATTAACATGATACCATTTCCATGGTATTGTGAATACCCGACGTAAAACAAATACAATGGAAGAACCGATCCATTTGATCACGTATGGGAATTTAGAACCATGAGCATAGAGTTCGCACACGAGTACTCTTAATTACTACGATTGTTTCCAAGAAGCTTAGGAAACACTTGCATGGAGTGGTTCTCTAAAATGGAACCCAGGATCCAATATTTTGAAGAATTGATCAATAGGTTCATAACACACTTCTCATTCAACATCCAACACGGGGTGACCCTAAAAGAACTCTACAACACCAAACAAGCAAAGGGTGAAAAGTTTCTTTCCTTTCTCCAACGATGGAGAAGGCTATTTGCTAAATACCCTAGATCTATTTCTGAAGAGGAGAAGATAGAGATGTTCATTGATAACCTAGTGGATGAAATGAATTATAGATTGGACTTGCAATGTCCATCTACATTTGAACAAGTTATCGAAAAGGGGCTCAAAATTGAAGAGGCTCTAATCAAAAGAGGAAAAATCAAACACTTCATTGAAGGTTCAAACAATAGCAATTCCTCTAACAACAACAATGAAAATCCAAGATTTTGGCAAAAGAATAAGAATACTAATACCATAATCGATACACACACATCCAAACCAGTATTCACCTTGATGCCAACCACTACAAACAAACAAAAGAATGATTCTAATGTCAAACAAAGTAGTGATCAAGGAAATAATCAAAATAATGGAGAAACAAAAACCCAATCATTCCAACGACCATCCAATAAACAAAAATTCACACCATTAGGGAAATCATTGGAATCAGTCCTCAAAGAACTTTTAGATGAAAAACTTATTCAAGTACAAGAGGCTAGAAATTGGGACCCTCAAGCCAAACCATCATGGTGGAATGACTCACATTACTGTAACTACCATCAAAATAAAGGCCACATGACTGAAAAATGTTGGCAGTTAAAACATGCGGTGCAAGACCTTATAGACCAAAAGAAAGTATTTGTAGAAGGGCACCAAACAAACAAAGATCATACAACATTCAAAAATCCTCTACCCAATTATCAGAAGGGAGAATCCTCTTCCGCAAATAGCAAAGGTAAGAATGTCGGTTATGTTTATGACACAACGATCCTTTGTCTTTCTGCTGTCAAGGAGGATGAGGAGTTATGCAACCAAATCAACTGAAACAATGACATTACACCTACTAATTTGGTACAACATATGGACAAATCTGAAAACCAAATTAATGTAATCACACTCAAAGGAAAACAAGAGTACCAACTGGTTAATGCCACAACAAGGGCACAATCCAAAGTTATATTGAAAGGAGCATCGTTATCATCCCAATCTCTGGATCCTCCCTCCAATCAATATAATCTCATTGATCAATCACAGAAAATACCGGTGCAAATATCTATCTTAGAACTTCTAAAGATCTCCCCATCACACAAAGAGGTTCTTGAGCAAGCTCTTGTATCAACCACGGTACCTAACAATTTGGATGTATGTCAATTTCAAGCTATGGTGGGACATCTATCTACACCTCATTGCCTTTCATTTTCCGAACATGATGATGTATCACTCACCCATCCACATAATTCTGCCCTTCACATTGAAGTCCTCATCCATAAACACCATGTAAAGCGTGTCCTAATAGATGGAGGGGCTGGTTTAAATATTTGTACCTTAAAGTTGATTCATGCACTAGGATACTCAGATGAAGCCATTGATACAAGAAGAAAAATCACAATCAAAGCATATGATGAGGAAGAAAGATCCTCTAAAGGATTGATCATATTACCCATTCAAGTGGGACCTATTGTCGAAAATGTGGTTTGTCAAGTCTTAGATAGGGAACTGACATACAACATACTGTTGGGACATCCTTGGATTCATGATATGCAAGCAGTACCTTCCACCTATCATCAATGTCTAAAATTTCCCGTCAATGGACAGGAGGTAACAATCATAGCAGACTATAATGACACCCAAGCTTGCCATACATTGAAAACATCTTAGGATACATTAATACCTCACAATAGAGAAGTTAGCACATCAGAGTCATCTAATGGTGAGAAACATCAAAGCTTCATATCAAAGTGGCTTCTAAAACAACAAAAATCACAAGAGATCAAGGTGGCACAATCTGACCCTTCAAATGTTGAGGAACAATTGGCTTCACTCTCACACCAATTCACTAACAAAGTATAGTTAAGTGAAAAAGGAGTGGGTGAATATGGTGTCAGACACTCTTTCCATCTATCTCAGATGTTACCCTCCTTAAAAACATATGGAAAGCCATCTACAACCACACAAGAATCAACACAATCTACAACGGCATTAGATGGTAGATTTGTGAAAGCCAGAAACTTAGATGAAGAATTAGAAGATAAGGCTATACTCAATTGGCTTTATAGAGATGAGGAAGCTTCCACTTCCACGAGTAATATCATAGAGACAAATTAATATGGAAAAGGAAAAACTATTCTGGAGAAGATGGGATATTCAGGACAGGGACCTCTTGGGTTAAGGAAACAAGGCATAACAGAACCAATCCAGCCACTCACACTCCAACATAAGGATAAAACTAGACTAGGATATACAGCAGGACAAGGACCTCTTGACCGAGAGGAACAAAGTGTAACAAAACCAATCCAAGTTCTCACAGTTCAACATAATAACACAAACGGGCTAGGATATACAGAAGGACAGGGCTCTCTTGAATCAAGGGAACAAGGCACAACAACACCAACCCAACCTTTAACACTTCAGCAAAATGGTAGAACTAGATTAGGATACACAGAAGAAGCAAGAGCAGAACTCACCAATAGAACTGTGGAGCGTATTCTTCAAATGAGAGATAACTTCGAAACAGATTCAAATGAATATGAGTGGGACAACTTATTAGATGTTTCCTATAAATATATTCAAATTGATGTTATCAAAAAGTATACCCCCAAACGTGAGGAGGGTCAAAGCTTGATTTTTAATCCTATTGTCTTTGAAACACAAAATCTTGATGACTCAAGTGAAGACGAACAAACATCGAGTGAGATAAATGATGTAGAAGAAAATACCTTCGTAGGCCTCGACATAACCACTAACAACTTGGATGACATTTCCGTTTGAGCTTTCACAATCACTGACCTCAACCCATCTAATGATTCATTGCCTTTACTACATCCCGAGCTTATCGAGTGCGAACCCCAACACCCCATCAATCTCCCTGTTTTTGACAATGACTCTGCTATTATTAACTACCTTTGTTGTGCAAAATCCGATACTTGTTCTATCAATGCTTCTTTTAATGATGCTTTTAGGTAGGAGGGTGCCAAGCCTTTCAGTTGCAAAATTATGGAAATAAATAATGGATCTAATGGTGAAAACCATTCTATGGCAGTATTTGATAATAAAATAGTAAAAACAAAGAACACATCCAATGGTGAAAATGTCATTGAGGTGCCAAAGGATGGAAGGCTTGACATCCTCCCACAACATTACCATGAAAGATCATTAGTGTTGGTAGAACCCACACAGTCTATTGATATTGGCACAGCAGAGAAAGTAAGAATACTACACCTGGCAGCATCCATGAAAGATACAGAAAAGCCAAATTTTATCAAATTATTTGAAGAACAATGCATCAATTTTGCTTGGTCATACTCTGACATGCCAGGCTTAGATACAAATATTATCATGCATCACTTATCTTTACCAGCTGACACTAAACCAGTAAAACAGAAACTGAGAAAGATGCATCCACATGTTGCATTATTGGTAAAAAATGATTTGAAGAAACTACTAGATGCTGGATTTATCAGATCTATTGATTATGCTGAATGGATATCCAACATTGTACCTGTTTCAAAACCAGATCACACCATCAGAATATGTACGGATTTATGAGATTTAAATAGAGCATGTCCAAAGGATAATTTTCCTTTTCCGAACACAGACATGATTGTAGATTTAACAGCTGGCCATCAAATGCTATCACTCATGGATGGATTTTTAGGGTACAATCAGATCAAAATAGCTTCTGAGGACCAAGAAAAGACAGCATTTACATGTCCATGGGGCACCTTTTGCTGGAACGTCATGCCTTTTGGGTTAAAGAATGCAGGAGCTACATACCAACGAGCTATGACAACAATCTTCCATGACATGATGCACACCTTCATGGAGGACTATGTGGATGACATCTTAGCCAAATCTCACACTAGAGAAGGACATCTAGAGATACTTGCCAAAATATTTGACAGGTTGGAGAAATTTAAAGTCAGATTAAATCCCAAGAAATGTGTCTTTGGAGTAACATCAACAAAACTCCTTGGATACATAGTTTCTACAAAAGGAATTGAAGTAGATCCAGCAAAAGTTAAAGCCATTGTGGAAATTCCACCCCCTAAGAATATCAGCACATTAAGACTACAAGGCTGACTACAGTCCATTAGAAGATTCATCTCTCAACTAGCAGATCGGTGTCATCCATTCAACCATCTTTTGCATAAAAATGTGCCTTTTAAATGGGATGAACAGTGTGAGAGTACTTTCAATCAAATCAAGCATTATTTAATGACACCACCAATCTTGGTGCCACCTAGTAAAGACAAGCCATTGTTGCTATATATCGCAACAATAGATATCTCTTTAGGAGCCTTGCTGGCACAAGAAGATAGAGAAGGAAAGGAACAAGCAATATACTATATCAGCAGGACACTCAATGGACATGAAGTAAACTACACCTTCATCGAAAAATCATGCTTAGCAGTAGTATTTGCAACACAACAATTGTGACACTATATGCTCACTCTCACTATCAAGCTTGTTGCAAAAATCGATCCCCTCAAGTATTTACTGAGCAAAACAGCTTTAACAGGAAGGCTGGCAAAGTGGGTCATGCTCCTCAGTGAGTTTGACATTCAGTATGTTGAAAGGCGAGCTATCAAAGGACAAGTCATTGCTGACCAATTAGCAGAAGCTCCATTGTCAAACAATCATCCTATGACCATGGAATTTCTTGATGCAGATATCCTCAATGTTACAACACAACCATGGCAACTCTACTTCGATGGATCCTACACACAACATGGATCAGGGGAAGGAATTTTATTTGTCACACCTCTTGGGCATACAATTCCACAATCTTATAGGCTTACCTTCCGTTGCACTAACAATGTGGCAGAATATGAAGCTTTAATAGTTAGAATTAAAGTAGCTATTGACTAGAGAATCACAGAGCTATAGGTGTATG
Source organism: Sequoia sempervirens (assembly GCA_007258455.2). NCBI lineage: Eukaryota > Viridiplantae > Streptophyta > Pinopsida > Cupressales > Cupressaceae > Sequoia > Sequoia sempervirens. The sequence continues at coordinate 1,080,027,394 of VDFB02281492.1, forward strand.
GAGACTCTCAATTAATCATCTATCAAGTCAACAATGATTACCAAACTAAGGATGACACACTGATTTTATACAAGAGACTGGTAGATGATCTAAGAAAATACTTCATAGATATCAAATTTGAGCAGATACCAAGATCAGAGAATAAAGCAGCAGATGCCATGGCCACAATAGCATCTCTTCTACAAATGCCTGAAACACAAGATCGTTATCGATTTATTGTGGAACAAGTATCAAATCCTGCGTACGCAAACCCCAAATCCCAAACCATAAGCCTTTTCGATAGTGCCCAATCTTCTATTTATGGAGACATTTACACTTACCTAAAAGATAATATCTTACCACCAGATCTTTCTCACAACCAAAAGCGCAACTTCATACGCCAATCCGCCAAACATACCATTATTGCTAACACCCTTTACCGTCGAGGCCTAGATGGTACTCTTTTGCGTTGTTTAGAACATAACGAATCTGTTTCTGCTTTACATGAGGTCCATGAAGGAATTTATGGCACACATTCAAGCAGATTATCTTTAGCCAAGAAACTCCTTCATTTGGGATATTACTGGCTGCACATGGAGCAAGAATCTTATCAGTTTGTTAAGAGATGTCAAAAATGTCAGATTCATGGCAATCTTATACATGCACTAGCACAGGAGCTCCATCCATTCACCTCTACATGGCCATTTTGTTAGTGGGGATTGGACTTGGTAGGGAAAATTAACCCATCTTCATCTAATGGACATAAGTTCATTATCACAGCAACATAATATTTTGCAAAATGGGTGGAGGCAGTTCCCTTAACCACAATCACTGGGAAGTAGATATCATCCTTCATACTTAATTATCTCATTTGTAGATATGGGATACCCCAGTCAATCATCACGGATAATGGCAGGCCTTTCAAAAATCAAGATGTCCAAGAGCTGTGTGAAAATTTCCACATCCAACATCGCTTTTCAACCCCTTACTACCCTCAAGGTAATGGACAGGCAGAAGCTTCAAACAAAACAATCCTAAAGATTCTCAAGAAGACTGTAAATGAGGTAGGGCGTGATTGGCACGTTCAGCTTAACCCTGCTCTTTGGGCTTACAGGACTAGCATCAGAACACCAACAAGAGCTACACCATATGCTCTTGTCTATGGATCAGAGGAAATATTACCTATCGAGGTAGAAATTCCATCCCTTCGAGTTTCACTAAAGGGACTCATTTTAGATGAGGATTACAGGATCTTTAGACTTCAAGAATTAGAGCTACTTGATGAATGTCAACAACAAGCTGTCAATCATTTGACAACCTATCAACAAAGAATATCTAGGAACTATAATCACAGGGTTAAGCCTAGAGTCTTCCAGATCGGAGACTTGGTCCTACGGGAAAACCCTAGAAATCAAGTAGACAGAGAAAAGAAGGGAAAGTTTGAACCTAACTAGATAGGGCCTTATGTCATTATATCAGTCTATGGATCAGGAGCATACCGGCTGTCTACACCAGAAGGAGATATGTTGGAGGAGCCCATGAACAACATCCATCTCGGGCGATTCTATACTTGAGGATACCTAGTGCATGGTTGGTAAGGTTGTCTTGATGAAAACCTGGCAAACAGGCGTCATGATGACAGGAAAAGTAAAAAAAAAATAAAAAAAAAAAAAAAAAAGGGGACACAATAAAAACAAGTGGTGAAAACCTGGTAAACAGGCGCTACTTGTGATTTTCAACCAGCTCTTCTATCTATTGGGTACGGTTTTGTTACAATTATTTCCTTTCATTATCATTTCCATCTATCATTGAGAAACTTATTATCACTATCCATATCATGGCAAGGTTATCATGTCTTACCCTAGCTTGGGGGCAACATCCTAGAGTTATTTGGTACAATCGACTTTGAGCTTAAATGGAAAGGCAATCAAACATGACAACACCGAGTGGCAATACTTGAAAAGCAACCAAAAACATCAAAAAATTTGTCAAAATCCAAAAACATCAGAAAATTTGTCAAAATCCAAAAACATTAGAAAATCCATGAAAATCAAAACAAAAACATTCAAAAATTGCAAACACAAAAATAGAGTTTATCGGTCGAACTACGTGGTCTCTGCGTGTATAACGTAGGCAAGACTAATCTTTGATCAGTCCCCGAGGCCCCTAGGATAGGTCTTTAGGTTACGTCTTTGGTCAAACGTCTGAGAATATCATGCAAACATCAGCACACACATTTCAACATCAATGATCTAATCTGAATAATGATTTGAAAATACATTAAGTAGAATTTAATTGTTGTACTTTTCATTTTATCATTTGCTTATCATTTCTTTGGAGCTACTCGATGATGTATTAAACTAGAGAAACAAGGAAGGAGAATGATACTTTTTCTTTGTTTGTTGTTTGTGAGTTAGTCATTATTATTCTGTGAATTGTCGCGGGAAGTGCTCTACCAAGTATCATGGATGACATTCCGATTCACTTAAGAAAATGATTAATTCTTGTCTGTTTACACAAGAAATGCTCAGGTCATCTTGGTTTAATTGTACCTTGATGCTTGTGTTCGCTTGCAATATCAAAAATCATGAAAGAAATACTCAGGTCATCATTGGTCTATCTCATATCATTGATGCTTGTATTCGCTTTCAACATTTTTAAAAGCTCAGTGATGATACAAAGCAAAATAGAAAGATTGTTGAAATGACACTTAGGTTTGCATTAATAAAATAGGTTTGCATGGTAAAAATAGATTGCATTCATAATAATACATCTGCAGAGTATTGGTTACACAAGTTACAAAGATTCATTTGCAAATAATGTTATCTTTTCTTATTAAAGATTGAGTATACTTGACACATACAAATTTTCATAATGGCATGCATATAACACCATTTCTTCATCTCATCATGATTTTCACAATAAACATCTCATTTCGTGATATCATATATACATTATATTTCATTATCTCATCATTCCTATATTCACATTGTTCTTACCATATAGTTGCAAAATCATCATTCATTGCATACATATAGAATGCGTTTTATAAATTCATCATAAATTTCACATATCGTATGCATTTCATTAGATCATTCATACATCTTTCATTTACATCTCATTTACATATCATACATTGCATTTCATTAGATCATTCATACATCTTTCATTTACATCTCATTTACATATCGTATATTGCATTTCATTAGATCATTCATACATCTTTCATTTACATCTCATTTACATATCGTACATTGCATTTCATTAGATCATTCATACATCTTTCATTTACATCTCATTTACATATGTACATTGCATTTCATTAGATCATTCATACATCTTTCATTTACATCTCATTTTACGTATCATACATTGCATTCATTAGATCATTCAATATCTTCATTTACATCTCGACATATCGTATATTGCATTTCATTAGATCATTCATACATCTTTCATTTACATCTCATTTACATATCATTCATTGCATTTCATTAGATCATTCATACATCTTTCATTTACATCTCATTTTACATATCATACATTGCATTTCATTAGATCATTCATACATCTTTCATTTACATCTCATTTTACATATCATACATTGCATTTCATTAGATCATTCATACATCTTTCATTTACATCTCATTTTACATATCATACATTGCATTTCATTAGATCATCATACATCATTCATTTACATCTCATTTTACATATCATACATTGCATTTCATTAGAAAATACATACATCATCAATATCATATCATATCATCATCAATGCATCTATCCCATCTAGTAAAATAAATCATCATAAAACATAAAAATTAAAATGCATCCATCACATAAGTCATGTAGAACACATCATAGATCAATCAAACCACTACACATCATATATATCTCATCAAGTGTCAAGTATACAATGAAGTCTGAAAAGGATGAAGATGACATCATATCAAAAAATGGTTGTATATATCTCTTGAAATAAATCAAAGGGTGCACACATGATCTCAAGTAGTGCTCGCACCAGAAGGAGCAGGTCTCACATCGGTATCACCACCACCACCAGCTATCCCAGGATCTCTTAGATCTCTCGGATCTCTCAAGAGAGGTTGTGTCATGCCTCTGCTCACTATCCTCAAACGAGTCCTCTCTGAGCGGGACTGAGCTTAACTAACTCTCTGCTTTGGGGGGGAAAATCTCATTGTATCGGCTCCTGTAGAACTCAATCTCTGCACCTGCTTGCATGGCCTCTCGCATATAATCTACCACAGAGGTCCCATCGGCCACTCTCTGCAATCTCTCTGTAGTCGCCTGTGCTGTCTCTGCTATTTGTCTAGCAGTATCTCGCTCTGCAGTTAGGGCAGTAATTTGTGCCTACGCAGTGGTCAACTATGCTCATACACCTACTAGCTGAACCTGTGCTCACTCTGCTGACTGTCTGGCCTCATCTCTCTCACCAATCAGAGAGGTAATATACGTCTGTGCAGTAGCTAGCTGTGCCTGCATTTGGGCCTAAGTCTATGCTACTAATCCTTGCGCCTGTGCTAGCTGTCCCTATAATGTCAAAATCTCAACACGCAAACCAACAACCTCTGATTGCTCTGCTAGAGAGGGAGCAACTGCCTACCTCTTATAAGATGCACTAGTCGATGGCTCTGAAGTACCTGCTACATTCTGTCTCCCCCCGTCTCCACTGTCATCATCACTATCATCATCACTGTCGTCATCACTATCATCACTGTCACTCTCATCACTACCCTCCACATCCACATCAGTATCTACATCCTCCTCTCTCCTCCATCGACAACCACCGTGACCACCCCCTGTAGCTGCTGGTGCTGGCTCATCTGGAATAGTAATACGGGGAGGTGGGTGTAGAGCTAGATACTGTCCATAGTCAGCAGTAATGGGTGCCTCTACAATATCTCAGCATATCCCATGCTGATGGCTAAAGAGCACGATAACCCTCAATAAGTGCCTCATAAGGTAGGCATGGACCCCAATCACTGGAATCTATCTGGCGTAGTCCATAATGAGCTACCCCTTGTGGCATACACTGAATAATCCCACACTACATGTAGACGCAGCGAAACAGGAATTGCTGCAAAATCTTGGAGCTCTTCCCGATCAAATACATCGAGTCGGCCAAATATCCCAACTCAACATCATCCTCATCCCAGTCATCACAATCTAAATATGGACGCTAGGTCACTGTCTCCACATCATCAAGAACCCATCTCCAATGATCTAACTTACCCATCATATGCTAGGTAGGCCTGCCTCTGTAACGAAACACATAGGGTCTTATCACTGGTCTCAATAACACCGGCTCAAGACGCGTGACAACAATATGCTCCCATGCCCATACTTGAAGAAGTGTAGCTCCTACTGATAAACTATTACGTCCCAGGTACACAATCCAGTGTAAATCATGATATAACTGGGCAAGCATACACATACCCCAAGCATATCTCATCCTGTGTACCATCATATCCTCTAATACCCAACCCCATCCAAGCAATAGACCCTTTGACCTCTTATCAAGACAAAGGAATCCACCAATAAAACCTGCCAAAATTGAAGGAAGTGGAGCATATGAATGATACATCTCTACCCAGGGGATCCAAACTCCCGCAATATGAGGATCTTGAAAGACTCTCCAAATAGAATCTATCCCACCCCGCTCCTCTGAATCATGCACAACAATCTCACCAACAAAAGGAATCTGAAGGATACGCCATAGATCCTTTGGCGTCACAGTCATCTCGCCGGTAGGTAAATGAAAAGTGTTGTGGTCGCTATGCCACTGCTCTGCCAATGCTGTGAGTAGACCCCGATTAAGTCTAATCTGGGGCATGTCCAACATCAAAGCTAAACCACAATCAATAATATGTTGTCTCTCATCCTGTGAAAGACATGGAATCATTCTAGGGGCTAGGGGAACTGCTCTCGCACCTGAATAACATCTAAATGCTCCTGATATCAAAAGACACATTTTTACAAATCAATACATTATCATTAGAATATCAAACATCATTTTACTCTATCTAAACTAATGATCAGATCTTACGGGTAAAAATGTTTTAAAACCTCACCTATCATGAGGTCATCAAATTCTAAAAGTGTGTTTATCTATCATATGATCAATTTATCAAAAGTGAACCCTCATCTATCAATCAGGTTCATTTCATCAAATTTTCAAATTATTCCTTACCTATCATGAGGATAATTGTTATCAATCAATAAATGGATCTCGCTTATCATGAGATCGTTTACCATTTATTTAGTTGGATCAAACTAAAATGGATGGAGTGAACAACAAACCGACGAAATAAAAAATCAAGATTCACAATTTTTCATCAATCTATTTTTCCACGTGCTAAAACAGGTGGACAACATGCTAATATTTTTGAGGTGCTATAGTTTTTGGTTGTTGAGCTGAAAGATTTGGTCGACGCGCTAAAAATACTGGGGCGCTATGCTATCTTGTCGGTGCGCTATAACAGAGCTCGGGGGTGCTATTTTTGGTGGGGCACTAAAACAAACCTATGGCGCGCTATAGAATATACCTAAGGTGCTAATTTTTTGACACGCTACACTAGCCTAGTGATGAGCTACGGAATTCTACTGACGTGCTAAAACTCTTGTGCGCTAAAATAGATGACCGATGCGCTATTTCGCGTCGGTCGGGCGCTAAAACGGTAAAAAATGTAAAAAAATGAACTAAAAGGTACAAGTGTGAATTACGAGGAGACTTTGGGGTACGTACTGGAGGTCCATAGTCGGTCGGACGCTGGTGATGTCGCACACGCTCGATTCGGTGGGTGTGGTAGGGGATCGGCATCCTACTACTCCTAGCTCTCTAAAGGTCTCTATCACAAGTTTTTCAAAGTCAAATGCACAAATGACTTTTGAAAATGACCTTTTTAACTTTTATAGGTTCTTTTTGTGGGATTTTTTTTAATTTCTTCCTGTGAAATTAATTTTTATCTATCAGTGGGGCATTTTTTCACAGTTTTATTGGGAGATAAATTTTTTCTTTATCGTTTCTTTATCCAATCATTCTAAAATCATCAAATCATCATAAAAATTCAAAAAATTTAAAATCATAAAATAAATAAAATCAAATTCATCAGCCTATCTCCCGTAGTATATATCGCTATCACTCAAAATTCAACATCCGGGGAAAATCGCGTTATTTTAACTTCTTTTGTCAAATAATCGGTAGTCAAGAAATCATTCTTTTGAAGCAATGCGAACACATCACTAAAGAGGGAAAATGTAGACACCTAAAATGGTCTGAGAATCTAATTAATTAAATAATGCATCTATTTGATTAATTAATCTTTAAATTATCTATCACTTTAGTAAATAAATAGAAATATTTATTTATATTAAGTTCATTATTAATTCTTCTATTTTATCATATTATTTCCCTCTTAATTAAATAAACAAAATTAAATACTTTGTTTTATTTAATTATTATCATTATTAGTTCTTTATTTTATCATATTATTTCCCTCTTAATTAAATAAACAAAATTAAATACTTTGTTTTATTTAATTATTATCATTATTAATTCTTCTATTTTATCATATTATTTCTCTCTTAATTAAATAAACAAAATTAAATACTTTGTTTCATTTAATTATTATCATTATTATTTCTTCTATACTTTATCCATTAATTCTATCTTAAATTAAATACACAGCTTCAATAATTTATGTTATTTAATTACCTCATCACATTTCTTCTTAATTAAATAAAGATATCCTAGAATATTTAATTTAATTATCATATTCCTTTTATTTTTAATTTAATAAACAACTTCTATAATTTGTTTTATTAAATTATTTATTCCTCTTTTGCTGAATTTAAATAAACCAAAAATATTTAAATAAATGCATAAATCATATCCCTCTGTTCACTCACCAATAAAATTAGATTTTTTAAATCTAATTAATTCAACTGTCATTCACGGGAAGAGTCTCGGGGACAAACCTGCAGGAAATCTTCTCAATCTTCTGCCTCAAATCTTTCCTCTCATATTGCCTGGTGTTTTCATGGGGAGGAACAATCCTCCATGATCAGCTCCACCTTCTCATCTCATACCATTCAATTCTTCAGATTGAATCTCAACCTCTGTTGTGTTACCCCTTCACAAATGTGTGTCGTGAAATCTATAAATATAGGTTTCTGGCTACAGGAAAAGGATCCTAATTTGTGCAATCTTACTCTGCAGGTATTCCAGGTGATCAAGCATTCAAGCAATCCAATTTTAGGATCAATCCATCAAGCATTCATCCAACAATCATCAAGCATTCATCAAGCATTTAGAATTCATAGTCATGGCTGCCATTACAGTAGTTTTTCATTATTAAATCATATAGGAATAGAAATAGTTTGAATTCTCATTCTCTAAGTGTCATTTTGGCAATCAATTAGTTTCTAAAATCTAAGAGCAAGTTGATTAAGGAAATCTTTAGAGTTAGAGAGCAATAGGACAGATTTCTGAAGATTCTTAGTTTAAATTAGCTTAAATCTTTTGAATCTTTGATGCAATGTCTTATTTAGAAGTGTAGATGTATGCTTAATTTTTTTATCTCATTTATACATTTTCAGTATGATATGTATAAGCAATTTTTTTCTTGATCCTCTTCTAGATCAGAGAACACTTCTTGTCCTAGATTGAAATTGTACCTCTGATTATTGGCATCATACTCATACCCTTCCTCAGAAGATGAGTATCCATCATTAGTTTGATGAGGACCCCATCCCAACATGTTTATGGTGTGATCATCTATACTCTGTTCTTGGGACCGTTTACTTTCTTTTAAGGTTTGAGCCACTACGTAGTATTTGGGTGCATGGGGCCTATCACATGCCAAATACCATGGTTTATTTTCCACCATGTGTGCTCCATATTTTTTCAAAGGATTTGAGGTATCTTTCCAATTCTATTTATGATGATTATCAACTGGCCTCCCATCTTTCCAGATGGTTTTGTATGGCATGTCATGTAATCTTGGTCTTTCATTCCTATATTGGTTTTCTTGCCTATTTTGGTAGTTATTGTATTTTGTGGGATTCTAATGTTATCTCTTTTACTAGTCATGCCTACAACTTTTCTATTATTCTTGATATTTATGGTAAATTTCTAGGTGTCTACTAGGGTAGGAGGGAATCTGTTTCTGAGCTCATATCCATTTTTTAGGTCAAAATATTTTAAATAAATGGATAGAGAATTAGAGTTAGTTATTTTGGACCCATGTGGTATTTTGTTATTTATTTTAGAAAATATTTGGTTGAAATAAAAATCAGATCCATTTTGATACTTTTGGATACTCGTTAACTCATGTAGGGAAAACTTTGGGGCACAATCATTTCCATATTGTTCTATGAGTTGATTCTTAAAATCCACTGAGGAGATAATTGAGGCATCAGGTAGGGTGTTAAACCAATCTCTGGCTTCTTCGGTCAAGGACATCATAAATAGCCTCATGAGAACTTCTTCATATTCTACACCAAGATCTTGTACAAATGCATTAAAATTTCTTATGTGTTCCTCTGCTGTGATTGCATTGTTTCTTGAGAACTTAGGGACTGTATCCTTAGATCAGTAGCAATTGGGTTTGGGCATGGTAGATGTCCAGATAAGTCCAATTTTCTATACACATTTACATTTGGGAGTCCTTGTGAATAAGGATTTTGGTTGGGTTGGTTGGGGTAGTATTGAAACCCATATTGAGGTTGATGGACATTCTGTTGGATGTTCTGGTGGGAGTACATATTGCTATGGACATTTGGATGAGGTATGTAATTCCAATGAGGTGGGATATACTGTCGACCATGAGGTGGATAAAACTATGAGATGGTGTTGGTATTTAGTGACTGTGAGGTTTGTGGTGGGACATTCTGCTACACATAATTGTTATGACTTGGATTCCCAATTTTATTGAAAGGTATTTTTGAATGACTTGGAACACCTGTATTCTGAGATGATCCCTATGGATAGATGTTCCCCCTTGCTTATGGGGAGATATATATTTTGGTCCTTTTGATGGATGCATATTCATCTGAAGTAGTTGTTGGGTCACTTCTTCACTATCTTTTATTAATTGTTTCCTCCTAAGTTCTTCCCTTTGCCTCTCCACATGTCGTTCCAATTCTTGGGCGGTCATTCTGACCGTGGAAATTTGTTATGTCATGAGTTTCAGTGGATTTCATTCCATCCCATACTCAAATTCATTGTCTTCATACTCTTTTAGCTTCAAACTTTGTGTGAAATTCACTCATCCATTGAGGATCCACCTCAAGGTGGGGAAGACTATGATCCTTTCTTAGATGCCTCCTATCTTTCTATAGTTTTGGCCCCCCCAAGGGACTACAACTGTTATGTGCAAGGATAGGCTACCCAATTGTGTCCTGGTAATCATTATAATTACTTATATTCGACTGAGTTGATGTTGTTCCATCTTTATTGGCCATAACCTTTGGAGGAGTAGACCCCTTTTTATCTGTCCACATATCTTTGTTCTTCTTTGGACTTCCTTTGTGCAGGGATCGTCTACCGTCCATTTTAGGTGATATTGTGATTCTTTGGTGTCTATGGTCTAATCTTTCTAATATTGTGATTATTTATTTTATCATTCATACAAGAATATTGACAGAGTTGCCACCTACTTATTAAAGTAGGAAAATTTCAGTACCAAGGTGTGAATAAGATTGGTTTGGTATTGTCCTAGTGGAGTCTATTAGGAATGTTTATGACTCTATGATGGAAGGCCTAGAGTCAGAATTAGAAAGATATTCCCTAGCAAAGTCACCAATCTATTAGGTCTCAAAAATGTAGGTTGTAAATCCTAAGAGGATGTCAGGCACTATGATCAAACTTACAACATTTTTGAACTAATGAACAGAGTTAACCTATGTGATTGATGACTCCCTACACTTCAAGCCTTGCTAAACCTAGGCGAGTGGACCTTAATGATTGAAGCAAATTTGAGCAACATGTGTGACCTAATTATTTTTTGAGTATCTACCCACAATGGCACGAAGTGTGGAATAGATGAAGGCTTGTTTACTACTCCTACTCCTAATGCTGAAATTTAAATATGAAGGTATAAATGAGATTTTATGGGATTCTAAAATAAGATGGGTAAGACCAATGACTACTACTATTAGGCTGATGGAGTCAAGAAGTGAATGATGTGTGACCTAATCACTAGATACAATTCATATTGTTTGGAACTTGTGATTGTTTACACCTTGTGTAAACATGTAGGGATGTAATTATCAAACTCTTCTTATCGATCCAAATGGTTTGTATCAGGTTATTGTGATTAATTGATAGGGAATTTTAATCCTTTAGAGGAACCAATAAATTAATTTCATAGAAGCAACAAATGTGTTTTGACAAATCAAAATGAATTTCTAATCTAAATAACAAGATAAAACTAGGTTGGAGACAATATGAAAATTTTATTGATTATATGACTCTTATTATCGATCCAAATAGTACTTCCAAATTATTGTGATCTTATTAAAAGGATATTTAATTCTTTGAAAGAAACCAATCAATGAAACCACACCAGAACAACAAATGTGTTTGGATAAATTGAGTTTTGGCACACCAACTTAAATAATATGGAAGCAGTAAACTGGAGATAGTCAAATCATTAGATGATAAAAAAAATAATCAACACCAGTGTTGGGACATTAATTATCTTCCTCCATCAGTATTAATTCAAAATGATGAACATTATATATGAAAGTCTTCTTTTATATAAACTGATATACTTCTAATACTACTGCTATAATGATAATATTATTCTATCTCCCTCTATCAGGCCTTGGTTTCCCATTTTATATGCGGGAAGCAAAATGCTTCAAGCCTTTTACAAAAAGTCATGTTGCTTGATAATTAAAACATAAAAAACTTTATTAAACATAAAACATGAAACATTTTAGAAGTTCACAGGTAGATGCATCACGATCCATTAATCTCCAACAAGCACCCGTGATCATTGAAGATCTGTTCAAGGTCCATACTCCATGATAGTGCACCAAATAATGCTAAGCTTCATTACCATGCATTCCTCATTTGGTTTGTGCAATAAATAGATTGATCTTTGACAAGTGTTCAATATATCCCGACTTTGCATATGTGTCTGCATTGTTGATGATGTCTTTTAATGCGTACTCAAGATCAAAGATCCATCCCAATTGCACATGTGTTTTCTTAGCACTTCCTCTTTATCATTGACTTCATCTAGAGCCATCGACAGATATTGAGAGATCTCATATTTCCACACATCCTGATAATTCAATTCTCCTTCATCAAAGAATTTTGGAAGGGCCATACTCAATGGCTGGTTGAAGTCACTCAGTTCCTATGTTATTACATTGTGAAAATGATCATGCATTTTCACCAACTCTTGGTATTCCTGAAGCATACATTCACCACCAACCCCTTTGGATTTTATTTGTGCCTCTACTTCCTTCATTCTGCTACTCAACCTGCCATGCTCTTTGAAAGCTACAAATGTCTTATTGCGGATATTCTAGACCTTGTTGGTGTTTTCAAACATCTTGGAAAATCTTTTGCAGATCAATTCTGATACTACCTCGAATGTATTAGTTTTTAATTCTTTCTTTAACTCCTCATGTTTTTTTTGGATCATCTCATATTTGTGTTTCCAATATGTAGTCCTAAAGAGGAAGGAAATTTATCTCTTTAATTGATCAGATCTCATTTCAATCTTTCATTTTCATCGACTAGCCCCTTATTATCTATGACTAGTTTCTCAATCTGAGCCTTGGTAAACTTGGACACATTTACATTTAGTTCAGTAGTCTCAATAGGGTATGTATCATCCACTCTTTGCACTAGAAGGTGAGAAAATACCTTATTAGGATTGTTAATAAGAGAAGGCCTCTTTCCTGGTGGGTACAGGGCCCAAATCTGCAAAGTAGTATTGTTAGGATTATAACTTGATCCAGTGTATATCTTATCACTGGCCTCATCTGTTAATTGCAAAGCTTTGTTTTCTCTCTTCAGGAAACTGTCAAAGAATATGAATGAGCTAATGTCTCACCTTGGAAGAAGCATAACCCTAGCTTCTTTTAGCAACACTCATCCTCTCTCAAGGGTGATGTTGTCCATTTCCTTATCAACTTCATCTTGGAGTTCTTTGAAGGAATTTGCTTCTTGCTCAAGGCTAATATCTTTTATCTTTTCTCTTATCATTCCTCCCTTGTACTAATAAATAAAATTTTTAAATTCAAGAGTTTGAACAAATGCATCATCTACAATGAACTCTTGGCTCGCATGATGTCTTACATCATCAAATAATTTGTTAGAGGCCTCAAAGTTGATCACACTCCTTTCCGGTGGTATTTCATACTGGGGAATGGTAGGAGCAATGATCTGTGTGACCTCATTCTCTTATTCAATGTCATATTTGATTATGATAGGAGTATCAACTGAGAAACTAACATCTAGAGTGGGTTGGGGTGATGAGTGACTCAAGGGTTCTATACTTTCAGCTTGTTTTCATGAACAAACACTTCTCCTTTTCTCAAAAGTTACAAGTGGTACATATTTGGTTAACTCTTCTTCATGCAAAAGCAACTGCTTAATTATGTCCATCGGATCCAATATTTCATGAAAGGCATCTATGTATAATGGGTTATGGCCCTTCCTCCATGCTTCTACCATAACTATCCTGTTGTATGCTACCTTTCTCATTGTTGCTTGAGTTTTATCACAATTTCTAATAACATCATCTAATAAAAAATCATGCTCATATCTCTTTAGTTTTTGTGTCATCTTGGCATTATGAATAAAGTACTCAGGGTTGAGTTTCTCCCTCTTGCTTCCTAGTGGCATGCCATAATAATCTATTTTACTACCAACTGAGTCATACCCCTTTTCAGAAAGAATGGTAAAGTCACCAAAACACAAAGTAGAATGCATGAGAGACTGTCTTCCATATATCTTGAGGTGAATATAGTTTGAATAGGCCAATTTCCTCACAATTTCTAAATATGTGACCCTATTAGGAATTTTTTTAGGCAGCAAGAATGGAGTTTCCTCAAATCCATATACTCTTATTATAGTGCAATATTCAAATACATACTAGTCCCCCTAGTTGTGGTTTACTTTTCCTTTAGGATTTTTCTGTTTTGGTATGATAAATCTATATACCTCTAGAGTAAAGTTGTAATCACAATTATGGCCAAGCAGTCTATACAAGGGTTTCACAAAATACTCTTTGAAATACAAATAGTGAGATCTCCCAAATCTGCTATCCCATATAGAGGTTCACACCTGGATTGGTCTTATGTTTTTATCGTTATCCAAATCCTTAATCCAAAACTCCTCTTGCCACATGCCCATCGCTTGTCCCTCATACAATATCATATGCATGAGCAAAGAGTATTGTTTGAAATTGATAGCATCACTATTGTTTTTGATAGTGGCAAGTGAGGTATCAATAACCTCATATAGGCACTCTGCATAATCATATGACGTAGCATCTTGGCTTTGGACATATGATGCTAAAACCATGGGAGCTATGGTCATTGCAGTAGGAGCATCTACTCCTAAGACCTGGCCAACTGAGTAATAGGTATACTGATAGTACTCCTCAAATAAATCCATAAAAAATTGGGGTTTCTCATCACTAGAGAATCTTTTAAGTTGGTTTCCCGCATCCCTGGGTCTATTCAATGGTAATTTCCATCTCTTGTAGCTTGTGTCCATGGTTTTATACTCTTCCAAAAGGTCCCTTATCCTTAATTTTTTTTTCTTAGATGTGTCTAGTTGAAAACCATAGAAATGTAATCTCTCGTTATCAAGATAAATTACAAGCCATCACGAGAATGAATTGACCTTGTTTTAGGGTTATAGTTTTTAGCTAATTCCCTAACTAATTACACATTAGCAAACACATTGGGCATCACAAGATTTTATAAGTTCATGTTCCATGGGTTTGATACAGGTTTGTGCATGTACTTCTTCCTATAATGGTATATAAACAGGTTGTTGCCTCTTTCTGGTGTCCACACATCTCCAAGGTTTTTATGTTTATCTTCCAATTTCTCACATGAGGGGTTCAGTTGGGCTGTCCTCCTAGACTTTGGCCCAAAACTAGGGCATTACTCAATTAGATCTTGATTCAGTGGCCTAGTCTTAGTTTTCTACCTTTTCACTTTCAATTTAGTTGGGCTTCTCAAATACTTACTTGAATAAATGTCATCATTTTTTAACTGCTTGCTATCACTCAACTCCACCTCCTCGATTTTCAGCTACAATTCATTGTGATTTCAAGATCTTACAAGCTAGATATATCAAGATTTAGCAAGCTTCCATCAAATCTAGTTCTTAAATGACACTTGCACCACCTTTCAAATCAACAGTAGCATTGATGTCAATTATCTCTCTAACAACCTCATTAGTCATGTCAACTGGGTGAGAAATCATTTTGTTATGTTGAAGAAACTTTGATCATACTGTCACTAATATCCTGTCCTCTCTTCGATATGTTCTCATCTTTGATTCCTTTTTAGAATGTCAAAGATACATCTGAGTGTTTCTCTTTGATACCATAAAGTCTCTCTGATAACTCTATCTTGGGCTTTTACTTCTTTTCCTTCTTTGTATTTTCATTATCAGAATGTCGGTGAGACCTGTGACCATTTGTCTTTGATGAGCCTATGTCACTTCAACATGCTAATATTCTTTCATTTATCAGTGTTTTGGGAAGACCCTTTTATGTCTTCCCTATGTGAGTTTCTTTCTCCGATGTCTCTTTCCTTTCATTTTTTTTTGGGGCATCGAAGAGACCTCTGGTTACCTCTCTTCAATGTCTCATAGTCTCCTCGAGAATATTTCCTTATGACTGTGTCCCTGATGTCGGGAGATCAAGGAGACTTTTTTCAATGTCCTCTCGATGCCCTTTCGTCTCTTTGACATTTTTTTCTTAGTTGTTCTTGTGGTGTCGATGAGACTTCTTCATTTCTTAGACTGATACATTGACGTCTCTCAAGATTGCTTGAATTTTCCAGTTGTCTACTATTTATTTTATAACAATCTCTTAATGTTTGAGAGATTTTTTTTGTTTCCTGAATGCCAAAATGATTTAGCACCATTAAAATATCAACGTTTCTCTATACTGTGTTTTTTCAGAGAGACAAGATGACTTCTCACTCCAAGATACCCAGGTCTCTTCGATATATTGCTCCTCGAGTTGTTAGACAAATAATTGAGTATGTCACTTCCAAGCATGGTGGTCTCGTCAATATTTTGTGTTGGCTTCTTTGTTGATTTTTTGGGGAGACTACAGTGAAACTCTCCTCGAGATGGAATTTTCTTGGTGAAATGGGTTCCCAGTGGTGAACTTAAGGCAACGACTATGGGAAAGATAATTTTTAATGGTAATGATTTTTACTAGAATGGGTTAGGGAAACTATAGCTATAATTTTGTAGGATTATTTATGCAAAGATGATGGTCTAGAGGATGGATACATATGGTGTAAAAAAGAGTGGTCATGCTAAGGTGGATAAAATTGATGAAATTTTGGGGTTGAATTTTGGTTCCAACAAGAGGGATGCCCAAATACACAAAAGTAAGATAACCAATATGAAGTCTCAAAATACGTGCTATTCTTGACTAAACCAAAATAAAGGTATTAAAGAAGAAAATAGAGGACTTATCATCATTGATTTTATGGCATGAATCAGCAAGATAGATATCCAGAGCACGCTTGATGCTAGTCACTTCTCTAATTTTGGAAACACCCAACAAAGTCGTATCATGCAAAAATTGGAAATGGGATTGAGGAGGAAAACCATCACCCTAATTCCAACCTTGAATTAGTACATGCCTCACATGTGCTTTTAAGATTCTCCCCAAGCCTTCAACCATAATAATAAAAAGATAAGGAGACAAGGGGACACCCTATCAAAGACCTTGAGAAGCTCCAAATAGACAAGAGGGTTACCCATTAATAAAAATTGAATAGGAAGTATACATATCATAACTCATTACCAATTCAATCCAACCTTCACCAAAACCAAAGGCACTGAGCATATTTTGAATAAAATCCCATTTAACCCAGTCATAAGATTTGGCCATATCCAACTTAATAAACATAACCTTCATCTTGGATACCTCCATAGAGTGAATAGCTTCAACTACAATAACCACCCCATCCAATATTTTCCTACTTGAAATAAAACCTCCTTGTTCTTCTAAGATGATCTTACTAAGCCGTGATTTAAGTCTCTATGCCATTAACTTAAAATAATCTTGTAAACCACATTACATAGGGCGATTGATTTGAATTGGTAAAGAGAATTAGCTCCCTTCATTTTAGGGATAATAACAAGGAAGGTAGAATTCATTTCCCTCAACATCTATTTTCTACTCTATGATTCCTACACAACATCCAACGAATCTTGAATTAAATGATCTCATACAATTCTTGAAAAAATTCTATAAGAAAACCTTCAAGTCTAGGTGCCTTTCCCTTTTCATATTAAAACAATCTCTTCTACCTCCTCCATCAAGATAGGCATAAGAAGCATCTAATTTTCCTCAGGAGAGACAATTGATGGAATGCATTCCAAGACAAGATTGTCTTCCACCTTCGTAACAAGATAATCCTCCTTGAACAAGGAAGAATAAAATTGAATAGCTTATTGTGATATATCCTTAAACGAAGATAGTTGCTACCCATGGGAGGACACCAGTGATGAAATAAAATTTCCATGTCTTCTAGCTTTAACAAAGTTGATGAAGAAAGTTGTATTCCTATCTCCCTCCTATAGCCAATCAATCCTAACCTTTTGTTTCCAAAAAATATCTTCCCTTAATTCTCATTCTGTAAACTCCTTTCTGGCTTCTTCTTCTTCTCTAAGAGATTCCTTGGAAATCCCTTGATCCCTATTCTATATAGTGATGGAATCTAATCATTGTTGGGCAATCGGTTTTAGCTTAAAAATATTTCAAAAACTCTGTCTATTCCACTTCTTAAGCTGATACTTCAAAAACCAAAGTTTTTGACAAAAGAAAACATAGTAGTACCATAATCAGGTGTACCATTCCTCCACCACTCCCTCATGAGATCTTGTAGATAAGGCTCATGTAACCACATAAGCTGGAATTTAAAAGATGGGTTCTTAGAAAGGATCCTTCCATTTGCATGAAATTTGATAGGCCAATGGTCTAATCCTTTTCAATCTAAAATATATGAACTAGTAAGCCAATTACTACCAATCCAAAAGCTAGAGACTAGAAATCTATGAATTTTATCTGAGATAAAGCCCTCCCCACATCTCCTAGCAGTCCATGTGAACATACCATTACCAGGCTTTATGCCTATCAAGTTCATAAAATCAATATTATCTAAATATCGTAGATGACGGATCAAGCCTATCCACCCCTCTCCTTTTTTCCTCCAAACTAACAATATCATTAAAATCATCAATTAGAACCCACAAAAGTAAAGGATCTACAAAATGCATAAACCTAATATGAGCCTAGAGCTAACACTTACCAAGAAATTCTATTGGAGAATAAACATGAGTAAGCAGGATGACTTCTCTAGAAACAAAGCTTGAAGCAACCATAGATATGGAATTTCTACCAGCAATCCACAAGATAGGAGAAATCTTGTGCAAGTCCCAGAGACAAACAATCCCTCTAAAACTACATTGAGCACCAATAAACTAATATTGGTGCCTCCACAAAACCTTTGAGGCAACATTAAACATACCACCCATTAAAAAATTAGTTTCTTGAATGAACAAAACATCTGGAGAATGTAACCTAATTAGATCTTGAATAAACTTTTTTCTAGGGGAGCTATTCAATCCCCTTGCATTCCATGAAAAGATAATAATTTTTGCAGATTAGAGAAGTGGGAATCAATGGTCTTAACTGACCCTAATTCCACCAAAATCTCCCGCATTACTTTAATTTTGTGTTTATCTTTCTTTCTACCCACCTTAGAAGACTTTTCTCTGAGCTTCCCTTTTTAAGGTTTTTTTGTTGCAATCCCAAAGTAGGCATAGCTTTGTTGCTCTTACTAGGATCCAAATTCATTTTCTCAGGCACAGATTCATGTAAAGCCACAACCAACCCATCACCTGCATCCTTATCCACAAGCAAAGACAACTCACCAGGGCACAATAGAATTTGGTCTGTATCCAAACTATTGTGCTTCTCTTTAGGATCCAACTGGTCTACTCCCATATTATCTGGTCTAGATTGAATCCTATCAAGGATTCCATCATGCTAATCCATATCTTCCAAAGCCTTGAAGTGGTTGAAAGATGCATCCTCTTGCTTATCCTTCAAATTTCTCTTTAATCCTCTACCCTTGTTACAAGGCTTGATCAAAATAAAGCCCTCCTTATCAGTATCCCCCCCAGACATAGGCATTTTCCCTTTATCCATTGAAGGAGGTGGGGAAGAAGGAAACTTGGTGGAATTTACATTCGAATGCCCCCTGAAGAGATAAGTTTGGGACATTTCCTCTAAAGGTGCCCGTATTCATGACATATCCGAAAGCAAAAGCGAAGAGCTTCATAATATAATTATTGAATCCAAGAAGTAGGCCCAACCCGAATCTCCATCAAATCTAGTAATGGGTTATTTAGATCAATTTCAACATAAATGCGAGCACATGAAATTTCCTTTTATCCATCATCTAATGGGATGGACCCACCAGTTTTCCTAGAAGTAAGGCAATCATGTGCATGATATCATTCCTCCAAAACTCTAGAGGTAGCCATGGGTGTCTCACCCAAACCAAAACCTTTGATAGAAGTTCCTCAGTCAAGTTAAACCCTATATGCCAAGGTTTGATAAATAGACCCACCTAATTACAGAAATAGGGCCCCCCTTCAAAAACCACCATGCAGGGGAACACCACCATGAAATAGTTATTGGATGCCTACATAACCTCCATATCCCCATCAAGATTCCAAGTTCTATGAGCCCATGATTCCAAAAATGGGAGGGAGACATGAATACCCATAAACTTGCAAATCAAAGCATAGTTTCTTAGATAACTAACATCCTCCACTACTGAGTTCGATTGGATAACCAAAACTGGATGAGATAGACTCCTCTCCAAACAATCACTACTTTTGATACATGAGGCCCTCTGATCTAAGAAGAGCCCCCATTAATTAAGGTTTTATTTAAAAAATCCAAAGAAAAAAACACTCCTCCCACCAATTACACTTCCCACGTGCCACAAACCACACTCAAAATTGCACTCCACCATACAAAAAGCAATAAAAACCCCTGAACCAAGAGACAACCCCACACCACACACAAAAAACACACCACACTAGCAAATGACCACCAAATGACAGAGAGAAAGCGCTAGAAAGGGAGGGATCTAGCCGTAGCTAAGGCCTGAATGCCCTTACACGTGATGCAGCAAAATGACTCCCAAACACCATCACAGCTGCCTATTGGTTTTCTTCTCTCACCAGCTTATATAACTTACTGTAATGAATTTCTTGATAATATTTAATAAAAATATATTTAATGATGTTATTGTATTTAGTTAATTTATTCTAATGAAAAAAATATTATTTACTATGATTTATTTTAAAATAATAAAATTTTTTATATAAGATTAGGATTTATAAGAGGATTAATATTAAAATTAAAGAAATTAAATGTGATGCGTACTTTAAAATTCAATGATACAAATATATTATAGGAGATGTAGATGCTGATTATTTAAAGTGTTGGAGATTTAAGAATAGATTCTATAAATTCTTTAAAATACATAAATAAAATATATTTTTTTCTTTGGTTTAGATATGTGTCTAGAAAATAAAACTAGTGTACAATCCTAAACCTATAGTTTCAAGACTCAAATAGCAAAAAATCAATTCTTGGAATTCACTCACTTTTATCTTTTAACATTTACATCTCAATATGGATAATAAGGATACAAGCCTAAACCATTAATCCTTGAGGATTATAAAGAAAAACAAGGTGAACAAATAAAAGTACCCATTTATTTACAAGATAACAAGGATACTAATATCCAAGATAAGCAAATTAAAGAAAAATTTAATAAAGACCAAGGTTCAATTCAACAATAACAAGTTAGTGATATTCAACAAGATATTCCATGTGCCATGCAAATCAAATTCTTATATTACCTCAAAGATAATATATCCACAAATATTAATTATAACATCTATCAAAATTTTAAAATAAATATGGGGACTTAATTTATATGTTAATTCATTATAATTTATTACATAACATAAAGGTTGCACTTCATATTTATAAAAGATTTGATTTTGAATTTAAGGTTGCAATTAAAAAAATGAAAAAAGTTCGAGTTAGATATTTTAGGGTCTCTTTTTACTTAATCCATCATAAACAAGTGGAATTAATTTATGGATTTTAAAATTGTGTTAGCTTTTTTCCTTTGCTAGCCAATTTTAATTGTGTAAATTATTTTATCTTTTTAATAATATATCTCTTTATGTTTGTTGGGTGCTTTTAAGGTCAACTGGTTAAATAAGCTTATTATATATTTTTTGGTTAGATAGTATGGAAAATAGAAAGCTTCATTTAATCTCTTGGGATTTAAAAAATATTAATGTTTATGGTGTTTCTTTTACATTAACTAGGTTTTAAAGCCTATCCTTAAGCAAAGTGAAAATTGATCTAGTCTCTATTATTAAGTATTTTGGCTCTACTATTTTTGGGTCCATATAGACACATATATGAAGACTTTTGGAAAGAGACAGGTTTTATGGATAATAAGATGTTTGGTGATGGAGGATATTCATGCTATCTCATTTTATTGTAAGAATCATAGTTTTCATTTTGATATTCAAGTGTTTCCAAATCAGAATGGCATAGTGTTCACTAACATGTTCCCAGGTTCACCCTTGGATAGAGGATTCCAACATTTCATAGAGTTGAAAAGTAATTTGTATCAAGAATCCATGTGGGAGAAAGATGTGACATACTTTGTCCAAGACATTGGCGTTTAGGACATTAAGGAGGATGCAACACCAAAATCTTTGATGCAGCCATGGTAGGAGGGTCCTCAAAGAGAACAATCTGGACCGTGCAACAAGAGTAACACAAAAAAAGCAACACAAAATGTGGAGGAAAATGCATATGCAAATATTCTCATTAACAAAAATCTCAATTACATTCGGCCGACAACATTCGGGCTTATAGATTCGACTCAAAAGCCTGATATAACATGTCCTAATTACAACTTTCCAATATGCTCCTATATATGAGCTAAAATCTAGAAGCAATAACTTGCCAGAAAAAGATCTTATCCCGCTCAGATCTTGGAACAAGGAAAATGAGCATGTTGACGATGTACACAAAGATCTATAGGGTCTGGTGAGCAAATATGATGAGTCCACCAACATGAACTGAGCAAGAACAAAATAAGAACAAAATTGAAAGAAAATATTTTTGGTTGATGCGAGATTTCCAAGAACCAAGGATGCTCCTGCATCAGACATCCGATGTCATTGAAAAGTGAGTCCCTCACTTTTCCAAGGCTAAAGGAAAACCAAGATGGTCTACCTCAGCCTGAGAAATCCAAGAAGAATCCTCCACTGGTCTGTCTTTCCACTTCACAATATATTCTTTGTACTGTCTTCTACGAGTCTTTCTCCCATCTCTGACATCCAAAATCTCTTCAATCTCATTTGTTTGTTGTTTAGGAAACTGATTCTCTAATTTTGCTTCACTGTCTTTACTAAATTTTGGTTGATGATACTGATATAGATCTACAATATTGAATATAGGTGATATACCCATGCCTTTCGGTAACTCCACTTCGTATGCATTTCCTGAATCAAATTTCTTCAAGATTTTACAAGGTCCAAACTTTCTCATCTTTAGCTTATTGTACATGCCAACTGGAAATCTCTCCTTTCTCAAATATACCATCACTTCATCACCAACTTTGAACTGCTTATGTCTCCTCTTTTCATCTATTTTCTCTGTATACTTCTGGTTCATGTCTTCCAATTGTTGTTTCACTTGAGTATGCAACTTTTTCATGTGTTCTGCAAAGTCTTATGTTTTTGCGCTCCTTTTTCCTTCCATACCGATTTCTCTCAATTCTAATATACCTCTAGGATGAACTCCAGTAACAATCTCAAAAGGTGTCTTTCTTGTACTCTTGTTTATTGAATTATTGTAAGCAAACCCTGCTTGTGCAATGACTAAATCCCAACTTATGGTTCTTTCTCCAACCAAACATCTCAGCAAATTTCCCAAAATCCTATTCACTACCTCTGTCTGTCCATCAGTCTATGGGTGAAATGTAGAACTGAACTTCAAATCCGTCTTTAGCTTCTTCCAAAGTGTCCTCCAAAAGTAACCAACAAACTTTACATCTTTGTCTGAAACAATACTTCTAGGTAATCCATGCAATCTAACCACTTATCTAAAAAACAAGTCTACTACATGTACTGCATTTGTTGTCTTCTTACAAGGTACGAAATGTGCCATCTTAGAAAATCTATCTACCACCACAAATACATAATCATTACCTTTTTGTGTCTTCGGAAAACTAAGTATGAAGTCCATGCTGATATCTTCCCAAGGTCTCTCCAGAACTATCAAAGGCTTATACAATCCGACATTCTGACTACTCCCTTTTACAACTTCGAAAACTCTACAACTCTACACAAATCTCCTAACATATTTATGAATATCCGGCCAAAAGTAATTCTCACTCACCAATGCTACTTTCTTATCAACTCCAAAGTGTCCTGACATTCCTCCACTATGCTTCTCCTTCACTAGGTTATCCCTCATTGAACTCCGGGGTATACACAACTGATTTCCTCTGAACAACATATCCTCCTAAATGAAATAATCCAACCACTGACTCCTATCCTCTAAAACTGGTTCTTTACAAGCTCTCCAAGGTTCTGCAAAATCCAGGTCTCCTTCATACAAGTTCTTCAATTCATCAAAGCCTAATACCTCCACTCTCATCTTTATCAGTAAATTCCTTCTCCTGCTCAAAGCATCAACTCTATTTGATTTTCCACTCTTATGCTTCAAAACAAAAGTATAACTCTACAAGAACTCTACCCATCTCATGTGTCTCTGATTAAACTTACCTTGACTACATTTAGATATTGCAATTCCTGATGATCCGTATACAACAAAAACTCATTAGGCAACAAATAATGTCTCCACTTCTTCAAGGCTTGAATGATAGCATGAAATTCCTTATCATACACTGAATATCTTCTCCTAGCATCATTCAATTTCTCACTAAAATAAGCTACAATTCTTCCCTCTTGACTCAACACTGCTCTAATTGCATTTCCACTTGCATCACAGTCTACTTGAAATACCTTATTGAAATTTGGTAAAGCCAACACAAGCTACTTAGTCACCTTCTGCGTCAAAAATTAAAAACTTTGATCTGCTCTAGATTTCCATCTAAAATCCTTCTTATCTCCCCTCATTGTTTCTGTCATAGGGATACAAATAGAACTAAAATTCCTAATAAACTTCCAGTAGAAACTAGCCAATCCATGAAAAGATCTTACCTCTTCAATATTATCTGGTGTAGGAAACTCAACAATTTCTCTTACCTTCTCAAGATCCATCTTCAATCCATCCACATATATCACAAATCCCAAATATACCAACTCATCCTTCGTGAAACTACACTTCTTAATGTTTATTAGCAACTGCTCTTCTCTCAACCTCTGCAAAACTTGTCTTATATGCAACAAATTTTCTTCTCTACTCTTACTGAAAATCAAGATGTCATCCAAATACACAATCACAAACTTACCCAAGAATTTCTTCAATACCTCATTCATCAACCTCATGAAAGTACATGGTGCATTTGTCAATCCAAAAGGCATCACCAACCACTCATACAATCCTTCATTTGTCTTGAATGTTGTTTTCCACTCATCCCCTTCTCTGATTCTAATCTGATGATATCCACTTTTCAAATCTATCTTTGTAAAGTACTTAGCTCCACTCAAACAATCCATAATGTCATCCATTTGAGGCAAAGGAAATCTATACTTCACCGTAATCTTGTTTATGGCTCTATAATTTGTACACATCCTCCATTCTCCATCCTTCTTAGGTGCTAGCACAATAGGTACTGCACATGGACTTAGGCTTCCTCTGATCAAACCCTTCCTCAACAATTCTTTCACTTGTCTATTCAACTCTTCATTCTCTTTCGTGTCATCCGATGTGCTGCTTTATTAGGAAAACTAGCTCCAGGAATCAAATCCATGCAATGACTAATACTCCTCACAGGTGGTAATCCTTCAGGTACATTATATGAAATGATCTCTTCATACTCTGTCAGCAATTCATTTATCTTTTCTAGTTGTTCTTCTACATACTTCAAATCTTTAGTCTTCTTAGGAACTAAGGCATAGCACATGTTCTCATGTCTCAACCCATCCAAGAATCTCCTTCCATCAACCAAACAAACTCTAATACTCATACAAACCTCAACTGTAGGAACATCTTCCAATGGTAACAAAGTCTGCTTCATCCCATTAGCGACAATGGTATATATGTTCTTCTTTCTATCATGAATAGCCTGTCTATCATACTGCCAAGGTCTTCCCAACAAAACATGGCATGCATCCATAGGCATAATATCACACAAAACTTCATCATGGTAATTTTCTATCTTTAATTTCACCAAACATTGTTCACTTACCAGTATCTTATGCTCATCCTAAATCCAAGCAATCTGATAGTGCTTCGAGTTTTTCAACCTTTCCAACTTCATTTTAGTCACCATCTCTTCAGAAACCAGGTTCTCAAAACTTCCACTGTCAACAGTCACCTTGCAACATTTACCATTCACCTTGCATCTGGTTCAAAACAAGTTCTTTCTCTGCAATGGCTCCTTTTCTAACTCACTCTGATATAATACTCTTTTGTTCACCAACACTTCTCCATCTTCCAGTTTATTAGATGATCCAGCATGTTCTTCCTCAACAAAGGTTGTTCTTCTATTGTTCTCTATCTTCCTACTTGTCTCTCCTTGATTACATTCAAATGCTCTATGTCCTTCTCCGCCACATTTATAACAAGTTCCCTTGAATATTATTTTCTCATGTCCTCTATCATCTCTCCTATAACCTTCATTTCAGTAACCGCTATAACCTCCTCTTCTATAAGAGTTTCCATCACCTCTCTAATATGAATTTTCATTCTCAGTAACCTCCTTAGCCTTATTCTAGTCTAGAAAAGATCATCTTCCTCCTCCAGTAAAATTTCTTCCTCTTTGAAATCTTCCACCTCTTCCTCTCTGCCTCTGCTCATGTCTTTTGTTCAACTTCTCCTCTGCTTTTAGGGCACACTGATATGATTCTTCCACACTCTACAACTTGATCAAACTAATCTCATCTTGTATAGACGACCTCAAACCATTCACATATCTGGCTACTTGCTCAATTTCCTCCTTTGAATGTCCAGATCTAATGTTCAACTTATAGAACTCCTTAGTATATTTTGTCATACTTGAATCTTTCTGCTCAAATTTTGCAACTTTCAAAAAAAACTAATCTGATAATTTGTAGACATAAACTTTGTCTTTAACTTGTTCACCATCTGATCCCATGATTTCATTTTCTCCTTTCCTCTTCTTTGCCTATCTGTCTGCAAATGTTCCCACCAAAGGGATGCATGTCCTCTCAACTTTGTACAAGAAAACTTCACCTTTTTATCTTCAGTAGTACCTTCAAATTCAAAATACTTTTCTATATCTGTAATCCAATCAAGCAATTCATTTGAATCCAAATTACCATTATAATCAGATGGATTGAAATGTGGTTTTGTATTCACTCTTGTTAGGGCTCTTATGAAGCTCTCTTCTCCCTGATCTAGGCCAAGTTTCTCTTCTCTTCCTCTTTCATCCTGAACTTCTACCTCTTCATCAATCACATCATCAACTAGTTGACCTCTTCTCTAGGACGTTTCGACTGCATCTAATCTGGCAGCAATTCCTCTCAACATCTCCATTAAAGTTGGGTCAACATTTCCACGTACTCCATTTCCTCTAACATTTCTTCTTCCCCCCATCTTTACACAAGTCCTCTGTAGCTGCAGGTCAGATCCTCAATCTGCCACCCCACAACAAATCTTCAATTTGACTTCACAAACTCTGATGATCGCACACGGAATGAATCTTGCTTTGATACCAATCTTACACAACCACAGTAGGAGAGTCCTCAAAGAGAACAATCCAGACCATGCACCAAGATTAACACAATGAAAGCAACACAAAATATCGAGGCAAATACAGATGTAAATATTCTCATTAATAGAAATCTCAATTACATTTGACCGACAAAATTTGAGCTTACAGATTTAGCTCACAGGCTTGATATAACATGTCCTAATTACAACATTCCAATATGCTCCTATATGCGAGCTGAAATCTTACAATTTGTATCAATATTTATCTTCCCAATCAACTACTACTACCACTACTCCCATTCTAATGATCGGTTACAAGCTTTATATCATATCTGCGATTTTGGAAACATTCACGTCAGCCAAAGATCATCACATTCTCCAAGGAAATAAAATGTAACGTGCACATGAATAGGTCGGCCTCAAATTTGAATTAATCTCCAACAGGTGCATAAGACGAAGTGCAGACCCAAAATGAAGGTCGGGGACACTCCATAGAACAATTAAAATCACACCATTAAGATTCGCAATTCACAGGAATGATCCTCGAATGATCGAATTAACCGCTAGGCTTGAAAATTATTCTAGTGTCGGATCAAGAAACTGTCAAGAAATCCAGAAGCGATAACTTGCCAGAAAAAGATCCAATCATGCTCAAATCTTGGAACAAGGAAAATGAACATGTCGACGATGTACAAAAAGATCCATAGGGTCTAGTGAGAAAATATGACAAGTCCACCAACATGAACTAAGCAAGAAAAAAATAAGAACAAAACTGAAAGAAAATATTTTTGGTTGATGCAAGATTGCCAAGAACCAAGGATGCTCCTGCATCAGACATCTAGGGTTATTGAAAAGTGAGTCCCTCACTTTTCCAAGGCTAAAGGAAAACAAAGATGGTCTAACCCAACCAGAGAAATCCAAGAAGAATCCTCCACTAGTCTGTATTTCCACATCACAAGATATTCTTTGTACTATCTTCCACGAGTCTTTCTCCCATCTCTGACATCCAAAATCTCTTCAATCTTATCTATTTTCTATTTAGAAAACTGATTCTCCAATTTTTCTTCACTGTCTTTACTGAATTATGCTTCATGATACTAATATAGATCTTCAATGTTGAATATAGGCGATATACCCATGCCTTCCAGTAACTCCACTTCGTATGCATTTCTTGAATCAAATTTCTTCAATATTTTACAAGGTCCAAACTTTCTCATCTTCAACTTATTGTACGTTCCAACTAGAAATCTCTCCTTTCTCAAATATACCATCACTTCATCCCCAACTTCAAACTCCTTATGTCTCCTCTTTCCATTTGTTTTCTCCTTATACTTTCGGTTCATGTCTTCCAATTGTTGTTTCACTTGAGTATGCAACTTTTTCATGTGTTCTGCAAAGTCTTTTGCTTTTGCGCTCCTTTTTCCTTCCATACTGATGTCTATCAATTATGATATACCTCTAGGATGAAATATAGTAACAATATAAAAAGGTATCTTTCATGTACTCCTGTTTACTGGATTATTGTAAGCAAACTCTGCTTACGTAAGGACTAAATCTCAACTTCCGGTCCTTTCTCCAACCAAACATCTCAGTAAATTTCCCAAACTCCTATTCACTACCTCTGTTTCTCCATAAGTCTGTGGGTGAAATGTAGAATTGAACTTCAAATCTGTCTTCAACTTCTTCCAAAGTGTCCTCCAAAAGTAACCAACATTCTTTACATCTCTGTCTAAAACAAAACTTCTAGGTAATCCATGCAATCTTACCACTTCTTTGAAAAACAAGTCTGCTACATGTACTACATCTGTTGTCTTCTTAAAGGGTATGAAATGTGCCATCTTAGAAAATCTATCTACCACCACAAATACAGAATCATTACTTCTTTGTGTCTTCGAAAAACCAAGTATGAAATCCATGTTGATATCTTCCCAAGATCTCTTTGGATCTATCAAAGGATTATACAATCCGACATTCTAACTACTCCCTTTTGCAACTTGGAAAACTCTGTAGCTCTGCACAAATCTCTTAACATCCTTATGAATCTGCGGCCAAAAGTAATTCTCACTCACCAATGCTATTGTCTTATCAACTCCAAAGTCTCCTGACATTCCTCCACTATGCTTGTCCTTCACTAGGTTATCACTCA
The DNA here is from genome assembly GCA_007258455.2 of Sequoia sempervirens. NCBI lineage: Eukaryota > Viridiplantae > Streptophyta > Pinopsida > Cupressales > Cupressaceae > Sequoia > Sequoia sempervirens. The sequence continues at coordinate 1,080,056,755 of VDFB02281492.1, forward strand.
TTGAACTCTGGGGTATACACAATTGATTGCCTCTTAACAACATATCCTCCTAAATGAAATAATCCAACCACTGACTCCTATCCTCTAAAACTGGTTCTTTACAAGCTCTCCAAGGTTCTGCAAAATCCGGATCTCTTTCATACAAGTTCTTCAATTCATCAAAGCCTAATACCTCCACTCTCATCTTTATCAGTAAATTTCGTCTCCTGCTCAAAGAATAAACAACTCTATTTGATTTCCACTCCCATGCTTCAAAACATAAGTATAACTCTACAAGAACTCTACCCATCTCATGTGTCTCTAATTCAACTTAGCTTGACTGTTCAAATATTGCAATGCCCGATGATCCGTATACAACACAAACTCCTTAGGAAAAAAATAATGTCTCCACTTCTTCAAGGTTTGAACGATAGCATACAATTCCTTATCATACACTAAATATCTTCTCCTAGCATCATTCAATTTCTCACTGAAATAAGCTACAGGTTTTCCTTGACTCAACACTGCTCCAATTGCATTTCCACTTAGATCATAGTCTACTTGAAATACCTTATTGAAATCTGGTAAAGCCAACACAGGCTACTCAGTCACCTTCTGCTTCAACAATTCAAAACTTTGATCTGCTCCAGATGTCCATCTAAAATCCTTCTTATCTCCCCTTATTGTTTTTATCATAGGGCTACAAATAGAATTGAAATTCCTAATAAACTTCTGGTAGAAACTATCCAATCCGTGAAATGATCTTACCTCTCCAATATTATCTAGTGTAGGCTGCTCAACAATTGCTCTTACCTTCTCAAGATCCATCTTCAATCCATCTACATATATCAAAAATCCTAGATATACCAACTCCTTCATGAAACTACACTTCTTAATGTTTATTAGCAACTGCTCTTCTCTCAACCTCTGCAAAACTTGTCTTATATGCAACAAATGTTCTTCTCTACTCTTACTAAAAATCAAGATTTCATCCAAATACACAATCACAAACTTAACCAAGAATTTCTTCAATACCTCATTCATCAACCTCATGAAAGTACTCAATGAATTTATCAATCCAAAATGCATCACCAACCACTCATACAATCCTTCATTTGTCTTGAATGTTGTTTTCCACTCATCCCCTTCTCTAATTCTGATATGATGATAGCCACTCTTCAAATCTATCTTTGTAAAGTACTTAGCTCCACTCAAAAAATCCATAATGTCATTCATCTAGGGAAAAGTAAATCTATACTTAACCATAATCTTGTTTATGGCTCTAGAATTTGTACACATCCTCCATTCTCCATCCTTCTTAGGTGCTAGCACAATAGGTACTGCACATGGACTTAGGATTTCTCTGATCAAACCCTTCCTCAACAATTCTCTCACTTTTCTATTCAACTCTTCATTCTCTACCCGTGTCATCTAGTGTGCTGCTTTATTAAGAAAACAAGCTCTAGGAATCAGATCCATGCAATGACTAATACTCCTCATAGGTGTAATCCTTACGGTACATTATCTGAAATGATCTCTTCATACTCTGTTAGCAATTCCTTAATCTCTTCTAGTTGTTCTTCTACATGCTTCAAATATTTAGTCTTCTTAGGAACTAAGGCATAGCACATGTTCCCATGTCTCAACCCATCCAGGAATCTCCTTCCATCAACCAAACAAACTCTAGTACTCATACAAACCTCAACTGTAGGAACATCTTCCAATGGCAACAAATTTTGCTTCATCCCATTAGCAAAAATGGTATATATGTTCTTCTTTCCATCAGGAATAGCCTGTCTATCATACTACCAAGTTCTTCCCAAAAAAACATGGCATACATCCATAGGCATAATATCATACAAAAATTCGTCATGGTAATTTCCTATCTTCAATTTCACCAAACATTGTTCACTTACCAATATCTTATGCTCATCCTGAATCCAAGAAATCTGATAAGGCTTCGAGTGTTTCAACCTTTCCAACTTTAGTTTAGTCACCATCTCTTCAGAAAATGGGTTCTCAAAACTTCCACTATCAACAATCACCTTGCAAAATTTACCATTCACCTTGCATCTGGTTCGAAACAAGTTCTTTCTCTGCAATGGCTCCTTTTCTAACTCACTCTGATATAATACTCTTTTGTTCACCAACACTTCTCCATCTTCTAGTTTATTAGATGATCTAGCATGTTCTTCCTCAACAAAGGTTGTTCTTCTATTGTTCTCTATCTTCCTACTTGTCTCTCCCTGATTACATTCAAATGTTCTATGTCCTTCTCTGCCACATTTATAACAAGTTCCCTTGAATATTATTTTCTCATGTCCTCTATCATCTCTCCTATAACCTTCATTTTGGTAACCACTATAACCTCCTCTTCTATAAGAGTTTCCATCACCTCTCTGATATGAATTTTCATTCTTAGTAACCTCCTTAGCCTTATTCTAGTCTAGAAAAGATCATCTTCCTCCTCCAGTAAAAGTTCTTCCTCTTTGAAATCTTCCACCTCTTCCTCTTTGCCTCTGCTCATGTCTTTTGTTCAGCTTCTCCTCTACTTTTAGGGCACAATAATATGCTTCTTCCACACTCTACAACTTGATCAAACTAATCTCATCTTGTATAGAAGACCTCAAACCATTCACATATCTGGCTACTTGCTCAATTTCCTCCTCTGAATGTCTAGATCTAATGTTCAACTTATAGAACTCCTTAGTATATTTTGTCACACTTGAATCTTTCTGCTTCAAATTTTGTAACTTTCATGACAAACTAATCTGATAATCTGCAGGCATAAAATTTGTCTTTAACTTGTTCACCATTTGATCCCATGATTTTATTTTTTCCTTTCCTCTTCTTTTCCTATTTGTCTGCAAATGTTCCCACCAAAGGGATGCATGTCCTCTCAACTTTTTACAAGCAAACTTCACCTTTTTATCTTCAGTAGTACCTTCAAATTCCAAATACTTTTGCATCTATGTAATCCAATCAACCAATTCTTCTGAATCCAACTTACCATTATAATCTGGTGGATTGAAATGTGGTTTTGTATTCGCTCTAGTTAGGGCTCTTATGAACCTCTCTTCTCCCTAATCTAGGCCAGGTTGCTCTTCTCTTCCTTTTTCATCCTGAACTTCTACCTCTTCATCACTCACATCATCAACTGGTCAACCTCTTCTCTGGGCTGTTTCGACTGCATCTAATCTGGCAGCAACTCTTCTCAACATCTCCATTAAAGTTGGGTTTGCATTTCCACGCGTTGCATTTCCTCTAACATTTCTTCTCCCGGCCATCGACTTTACACAAGTCCTTTGTAGTTGTAGGTTGGATCCTCAATCTGCCACCCCACAACAAATCTTCAATAGGACTTCACAAACTTTGATGATCACATAAGGAACAAATCTCGCTCTGATACCAATCTGACACAGCCACAGTAGGAGGGTCCTCAAAGAGAACAATCCGGACCGTGCAACTAGAGTAACAAAATGAAAACAACACAAAATATGGAGGCAAATGTAGATGCAAATATTCTCATTAAAAAAAATCTCAATTACATTCGGCTGGCAACATCCGAGCTTATAGATTTGGCTCATGGGCCTGATATAACATGTCCTAATTACAACATTCCAATATGCTCCTATATACGAACTGAAATATTACAATTCAGATAAATCTTTATCTACCCAATCAACTACTACTACCACTACTCCCATTCTAATGATCTGTTACAAGCTTTATATCATATCCACAATTCTGAAAACATATGTGTCGGCCAAAGATCATCACATTCTCCAAGGAAAGAAAATGTAACGTGCACACGAATAGGTCGGCCTCAAATTTGAATTACTCTCCAACAGGTGCATAAGATGAAGTGCAGACCCAAAATGAAGGTCAGGGACACTCCATGGAACAATTAAAATCACACCGTTAAGATCTGCAAGTCATGGGAATGATCCTCAAATGATCGAATTAACCGTTAGGCTTGAAAATTATTCTGATGCTGGATCAAGAAACTGCTAGGAAATTTGGAAGCGATAACTTGCTAGAAAAAGATCCAATCACACTCAAATCTTGGAACAAGGAAACTGAACATGTCGACGATGTACACAAATATCCATAGGGTTTGGTGAGTAAATATGATTCGTCCACCAACATGAATTGAGCAAGAACAAAATAAGAACAAAATTGAAAGAAAATATTTTTGGTTGATGCAAGATTGCCAAGAACCAAGGATGCTCTTGCATCAATCTTTGGAAGGGATTGAAAAGGTAAACAACTCATGTCATGTACTTTTCATTTCAGATCCTTTTGTGAAAGGATATGATGTTTAGGGGAATTTAGTTGGACTTCCTTAATGAAAATGTGGGTCTCCATTCAATTTGAGAGTAAGAAGTTGGTATTTGCTACACTATGTGTATGAGGAGTTTCAAGATGACTTAATTAAGGGGAAATCACATGAGAAAGTACAATAATGGAAGCAACTCAATGGGAGTAGTAATGCTTTAAATATCATGCATCTCAGTGGTTCATGTGAAATGCTTTCAATCCAAACAAAGGAAAAATCTTCTACATTGATGGGAAGAACACAAAAAGCTTTGGCTAAGCTTGAGAAGGTAACCATCTCACGCTATGTACTTTTCATTTCAGATTTCTTACAATATTTATCTACAAGATGTGATGTTGTAGGAAAATTATTTATTATGGTTATCATGTAAAGGAGGAGCTCCATGAAATTTGAAAGCATGGGGAGCAAATATTTAAGAAATGGTTTCACTTCCTTCTCAAAACCACTTAGCTTGTTGAAGAAAATAGTTTATAGGTTGTCGATTTTGAAGAATTTCAGAGGTGCATAGATGTTGATGAAGATATTTTCAAACCTCACATGGCTTCCCACTTATTCAACATTAGACATATTGATGGCTATTACTCAAGTTTTCCATTTTTGTAGTTGTTACATCAGTTGCATGTTGTTGATTTTAGTAAATTCAATTATGAACAACTATAGATTGATGTCTATGGAGGAAGTTTATTTGAATGATGATGTTATAAGAAGGGATTCAATATTAGAGAGAAATAACCCATTTATCATAACATTAATTTGGATGAGATATAGGGAAGTTGTTCTAGTAGTGTAGTATGTGTGTGTTGTCTGCAGGTATCCAATTTTTTTGTGTGAAGATTTTTGGGTCTTGTGTATTGGGGAATGTGATGTTGTTGTGGATAAATTCCATGCTATTGTAGATCATTTCATATTTTTATTTTCCCAATTCATATTAGCTTCAAAAGTTATGGTTTTAGTTTTCATTTTGGAGCAAAACTATGTTGGCAATATTGTGCAATTTGGAGTTTTTGTCAGTATTTAATGGGATTTAAATATTTTGGGAATCATAGTATGTTGCTTGCTTGGGTGTGCCTGAAAATGTATAGTATTACTTAGAAAAATATTTAGAGTGATGAGTCACATAAATGGAGTGATAATTTTATGGTTGCAGATAGTATCAAGAAGAACATTAATTTTTGTCTAGATGGGTTGTTGTTTGTAAATTCAATCTTGGGAGAATTATGCAGTATACATTGATATTGTATGATGTTATTTTCTACTCCTCTACTGTACATTTTTTGCTATAGATCAGTCCATGAAGATGAAAGTAATAACTCTCAAGTTGAGGTAGAGTATGGGCTTTTTGTTACACATTCCCACACTAAATATTTCAGTATTATGGAGGCAAGAGAAGTATCCAATTTCCAATTTTATATTTTCTGTAATGGAGAGTGCATTAAATCTTATATTAGTCCTACAAGTAGTGAAAATCTTATTTGTATCATTGGGAGAAGTTTCAGGAGTTACAAGTTTGAGTCATCTCATGCTAGTGCATTAGACAAGCTTAGTAAACCTTTGTGGGATGATGTGGATTAGTTGGGGTATGAGAAAGGATGCATCAATTTATTACACATCCAAGAGTTTGGATTGCATAGATATTGTTTTTTGATTCATAGCATTGGTAGAAAGGAATCCAAGTCCTCATTTTTGCACAATATTCTTTGGCAAAGAATGCAACTTTTCACTCGTACAAGATCAAGGATTAATATGTATTTTGGCATGTTTTATCATTTTGGCATAAGGATTTTGGAGCATTATGGTTGTAATTGCTTGAGGGAAATAAATTTTTGGAACAAAGGACTTGTAATGTCCCCTTTTCTAAAAATAACATCTACTATTTTTATTAAACCTAGTTTTCAAAATTGCCAATCAGGACCTGTAGATAAATCAAGTAATTTGGATTTTCAAGATAAATTTATTAAATCATTTTTGGGGAAAAAAATGATATTTATTTTAGATTTATTTCCCATGGGTCCAAATGGCACGTTGGATTTTGGGAGGAGTTATTTTGGGGCATTTTTGGAAAACTATGTTACAAGACTTCAATCGACACATGACAATTTGCATGGGGAAACTAATGGTGGGAGTTACTTACATCACATGCAAGATTCCTCTTTTCATGTGTGGGATTTGGGCTCCCAAGATGATTCTTGAAATAGGCATCACATATAAAATACAATTTCTTGCATTGTGGATTCATTTTATGCATTGCTTTGTCTCATAGGTTGTGACAATTCTTCTGAGGCTGGCAAATTGAAGAAGGATGAAGCTTTGAGGCTGGTAAACCAAGGGGATTGAGGCTAAAAGATAGTGGTTTCAAGGGTATCTCAGTGCAATTTGATTAAGATATTTTCATTGAGCTGGACACTTTCCATTTGTGTTCTTTATTCTAATTTGATTCTAAGGGTTTGGTGTAGTTTGAAGTGCATAGTGTAGAATTTTTAGTTTCAGATTGTATTGCTGTTGTGAGAAACATATTTTGGTGTTATTAAAACATTTCATGTATGTAATTTTCTTCTTGAGACTTCGTATGAATTTTGGAGTAAGTTTGTGTCAAATTTTCTTTAGTTTCAGTGTGAGTTTTAGCTTCCAGCTTGGAGATTTGATGATGTATTTTATTGTAGTTGTTTTCTATTGTTTTTGATGTTTATGATAGAGATATTGATGTAATTCTATGATAATATTTGAAATATATCATTCCATTTTAGTGGCACATTACTTGATTTCTATTTGGTGTATTTTGGTGCTCTTTTTGGGTTACCCAATTTGCTCTATTTCAAAATTGATAGAAATAAAAATTCTAGATATTGAGATAAGTTTATTTTATGGAAATCATGAGATTTTTTCTAGATTTGAGTTAATTAATTTGTGGGATATCATAATTTAATCAAATTTGAAGTTTATTTTGATTTGGGACATTACAACTTCTTGAGCTCCTTGAGTCCTCTATGGAAACAACCACTTCACTACCCACGGTGCTCCAATATAAATCTAAAAAATGAGCCAAAAACCTATCTGGTCTAGGCACTTTATCCAGATGAAGTTGAAAGGTAACAACCTTGATTTCTTCTGTCATAAATTCTCTCATCAACATCTTGTTCTATCCTTCATCAACCAACCTTGGGATGACCTCCAGGAGCTAGTTTTGTGATACAAGAATTGATCCTCCCAAGTTATTTAACAAATCTTTAAAATAAAGTGACTACTTCCCTGGAAATGCACTCAGGGGCCTCGATAATTAAGCCATCAACTCTCTGTAGTCTTGTCATTCTATTGACTTCTCTTAGAGCCTTTGGGCTGAACTAGAAGTATTTGATATTCTTATCTCCTTCCAACATCCAAATATCCCTAGATTCTTGTCACCAATACACTTCCTCTTTCACCTGAACCTCCTCATATTCTTTGAGAAACTCCTTTTCCTTCAGGTACTTTTCGTTGTGTAGCACCCCTCCACTTTTTGGCTCTTTTGATCGAACAATGTTTTTCTTTGTTATGCTTGTTTCTGTTAATGCTTTGACTATGGTACTTGGTTACTATTTGATCACAAACTGTAAAGCGATGTGAATTTTATATTTTAATGTGATGGTATTTTATTCTGATGTTATCATTATGGTATGCTTTGGATTAGCTTAGAAGATATTTGAATTAATGATGCTTTATGCTTTTGATTATATTATTGATGTTAGATTCGTCAGTTAGTAATATTGTATTGGTGAAGGGGATGGGATTGCACCACTCACTTGCGAGTGCCCTGCGATTCCGAGATTTACTTTTCACGATGTGTTTTATTATGTTATATATATGCATGTTTGATATACTCTTTGTTCGTAGGTTGATAGGTATAGGACATCGACTCCACCTGGTTTCACAGGTTTGAGCGTGTCCATTGGCCAATGGTATTCGATTGGGAGATAGTAGCTAGGTTTTCCATGCCAAATCATCACCCTAGTCATAGTGTGCCATCGGGTTGTAGATGGGTTTAGTTGTTATAATGTTGTTCATTTCACCTTGGTTATTATTTAATTTCAAGCTATAAATGTAAATAAATGGCTTACGTAGTTAAGTTGTTGATTAAATAAATCTGGTTATAATGTTAGAAATGTTATTTAATTAATAAAATAATCTAATCTTGGATTATAATTATTTTTTTGATTAATTAAATTAATTGCGTTGAATTGATTAATTAAACTTATTTGTGGAGTAAATAAATTAAATGGTTAATGTTGTTTTGAAAAGTGCATGGAATTAAAAGTGTTAAATTATTTTTGAAAAGAAAATTTTAAAAGTTGTAAATTCTTTTGAAAAGAAATTATTAAAAAAGTTTTACATTTTTTGAAAAGAATTTTTTAAAAAAGTATTAAATTCTTGTTGAAAGGAAATTGTGGTTTTAATTTTATTTTTTTTAAAACAAAATATCCAAAAATTCATAGAGGGAAATAACTATGGTGGTTGTGGGATATTTTTGGGGGAGATTGACTAAATTTGGGGAAAATTTATGGGAGAGGGATTATTTTTCATGCTTGGAGAAAATTTGTTGTGAAGAAGGAAAGAAGGTTTTGTTTCTTGTTGGGATACATTTTGGATTTGGAGTGAAGTCTTTGGAAGATTTTGGCAAATTGGAATTCTGCAGGGAAGCTCAACTTCAGTCTTCTTCTTCTTGCTTCAAAATAGGTTCTTCCTTGTTTTATTGTTTTGAAAATTTGGTTTTTCAGTTTTGAAAACTTGTTTGCAAACAAATTTTGAAAATCCTTTTGAAATCATGGAAAATTTTAGATTCTTGTGGAAAAACAAACTCACACAACAGAAAAATTGAAATTAGAAACCTCTCTGTTTGGATTTGGGAATTTCCAGAAATTTATATCATGAAATTGTGCTTAAAAAAAATCTTCTTCTGTAAATTTTCTGTAGAAAATTTGCCCAAATAGACTATAAAATGGAAATTTATATATATATATTAATATATATTTTGTAATACATATATATATGCTCATATATGTTATATATATATAAAGTTTTTCTTTATGCTGGAGAAATTTCTTTTAAAAAAAAGATTTACATAAATTTTTTTTTTGTCAAATTTAGTGTTACGGAAAAAAAAAACCGAGGGAAGTTTTTTTTTTGTTGTTTTTAAAAATTATTTAAAATTTAAATATAAAAAATAGGGAAGGTTAGGGGGCTGCCCATAAGCCCATGGGAGAAGCCTTGTGGAAGCTGATGCCATTGCATTCCACCAGGCAGTTGCCTTTGCCTACAGCGCACCCCAAAGCCAATTGCGTGGCTGACCGCTTGTGCCAGTGCATTCCCTTATATAGCACAGGGGAGTAGCATGATGACTTTTTTTTTTAAGTTTATTTTTATTAATATTTATTTAATATATATAATATTTTTATTTATATTATATATATAATATATATGTTATATATTTTAAATATTTAGTTTAATTAAATTTTGAAAAATATTTAGAATGAGAATTTAAATGGTTATGTTTTTTCCAAAAAAATAAAAAAATAAAAATAAAAAATAAAAAATATATATATATATATATATATATATATATATATATATATATATATATATATATATATATATATATATATATATATATATATGTGTGTATGTATATATATATATATGTATATATATATATATATATATATATATATATATATACATACACATACATACATACATACATGCAGCACATACATACATACATATATATATATGTATATTTAAAATATAAATGTATATAATTATATATGACTAATTTATATTTAAATATAGTTTTTTTTTTAAGGTTATTTTATTATTGATGCAAATATTAATTTTTATTATAAAATTGTTTTTTTTAACATTAGTGTAATCAAGGAAGTTGAAAGAAAAACAATTAGGTTAAGCTTTTTGTTTCAAATAATGTTAATTATTTTAATTGATTACATGCAATATGTCATTGCATTGATTGGATTTAGGGAATCCTAAAGTAGGTTATTAAATTACCAAATTGTCTTTTCGTTGTGTTATCTCTCTCCTTCTCGTTGTTGGGGCAAATGGGGTTATTTAATTATGTTAGACTTCCAGATGAGTTTTCTTGAGATGGGGATTGTAACTCATGTTGGGTAGTGCATCTTAATGTATTCAGTTAGATACCCGGTTATCATGAACGGGATGTGTTGACTTTATGTCGTGGATAGGGATTTAATATCCTTAAGTCGCACTTGTGTACCCTTGGGTTGTGGAGTTATTCCACGTGTTGTATTCCAGGAGTAAGCCTGACCCTAGAGGGGGAGGATGTAGCACCCCTCCACTTTTTGGCTCTTTTGATTGGACATTGTTTTTCTTTGTTATGCTTGTTTTTGTTAATGCTTTGACTATGGTACTTGGTTACTATTTGATCACAAACTGTAAAGCGATGTGAATTTTATATTTTAATGTGATGGTATTTTATTCTGATGTTATCATTATGGTATGCTTTGGATTAGCTTACAAGATATTTGAATTAATGATGCTTTATGCTTTTGATTATATTATTGATGTTAGATTCGTCAGTTAGTAATATTGTATTGGTGAAGGGGACGGGATTGCACCACTCGCTTGTGAACGCCTTGCGATTCCGAGATTTCATTTTCACGGTGTGTTTTATTATGTTATATATATGCATGTTCGATATACTCTTTGTTCACAAGTTGACACGTACAAGACATCGACTCCACCTGGTTTCATAGGTTTGAGCGTGTCCATTGGCCAACGGTATTTGATTGGGAGATAGTAGCTAGGTTTTTTGTGCCAAGTCATCACCCTAGTCATAGTGTGTCGTTGGGTTGTAGACGGGTTTAGTTGTTATAATGTTGTTCATTTCACCTTGGTTATTATTTAATTTCAAGCTATAAAGGTAAATAAATGGCTTACGTAGTTAAGTTGTTGATTAAATAAATCTAGTTATAATGTTAGAAATGTTATTTAATTTATTAATTAATTTAATTTAATTAATAAAATAATCTAATCTTGGATTATAATTATTTTTTTGATTAATTAAACTTATTTGTGGAGTAAATAAATTAAATGGTTAATGTTGTTTTGAAAAGTGCATGGAATTAAAAGTGTTGAATTATTTTTGAAAAGAAAATTTTAAAAGTTGTAAATTCTTTTGAAAAGAAATTATTAAAAAAGTTTTAAATTGTTTTTGAAAAGAAATTTTTAAAGTATTAAATTCTTGTTGAAAGGAAATTGTGGTTTTAATTTTATTTTTTTTAAAACAAAATATCCAAAAATTCATAGAGGGAAATAACTATGGTGGTTGTGGGATATTTTTGGGGGAGATTGACTAAATTTGGGGAAAATTTATGGGAGAGGGATTATTTTTCATGCTTGGAGAAAATTTGTTGTGAAGAAGGAAAGAAGGTTTTTGTTTCTTGTTGGGATACATTTTGGATTTGGAGTGAAGTCTTTGGAAGATTTTGGCAAATTGGAATTCTGCAGGGAAGCACAACTTCAATCTTCTTCTTCTTGCTTCAAAATAGGTTCTTCCTTGTTTTATTGTTTTGAAAATTTGGTTTTTCAGTTTTGAAAACTTGTTTGCAAACAAATTTTGAAAACCCTGTTGAAATCATGGAAAAATTTAGATTCTTGTGGAAAAACAAACTCATACAACAGAAAAATTGAAATTAGAAACCTCTCTGTTTGGATTTGGGAATTTCTAGAAATTTCTATAATGAAATTGTGCTTAAAAAAATTCTTCTTCTGTAAATTTTCTGTAGAAAATTTTCCCAAATAGACTATAAAATGGAAATTTATATAAATATTAATATATATTTTGTAATACATATATATATGCTCATATATGTTATATATATATGAAGTTTTTCTTTATGTTGGAGAAATTTCTTTTAAAAAAAGATTTACATAAAAAAAAATTTCTGTCAAATTTAGTGTTCTGGAAAAAAAAAAAACCAGACATGGAAGTTTTTTGTTGTTTTCTTTAAAAAATTATTTAAAATTAAATATAAAAAAAATTAGGGAGGCTAGGGGCTGCCCCCGAGGTGGAGGTGTGTTGTGGAGGGTGCGTTGCCTACCCACGGCCTGGGAGGCTCGTAGGCAGCCCAGCATGTTGTGTCCCCACTTTGGGAGTAGTGACTTTTAAAGTTTTTTTTTTTAATTATTTATTTTATATAATATTATATATATATATATATATATATATATATATATATATATATATATATATATATTATATTATTTATAATATATAATAAATATTATATAAATATATATATGTATATATATTTATATATATAAATAGATATTATGTTTTTACTAATACTTATTTAATATATATAATATATATATTATATATAATATTTTTTGTTATATTATATATATAATATATATGTTATATATTTTAAGTATTTGGTTTTAATTAAATTTTGAAAAATATTTAAGAATGAGAATTTAAATAGTTTATGTTTTTTTCAAAATAAAAATAAAATATATATATATATATATATATATATATATGTATATATATGTATATATAAATATAAATGTATATAATTATATATACATTAAATATATAATTATATATGACTAATTTATATTTAAATATAGTTTTTTTTAAGGTTATTTTATTATTGATGCAAATATTAATTTTATAAGAGGAGGTTATTAGAAAATTGTTTCTTTTAACATTAGTGTAATCAAGGAAGTTAAAAGAAAAACAATTAGGTTAAGCTTCTTGTTTCAAATAATATTAATTATTTTAATTGATTACACGCAATATGTCATTGCGTTGATTGCATTTAGGGAATCCTAAAGTAGGTTATTAAATTACCAAATTTTCTTTTCGATGTGTTATCTCTCTCCTTCTCGTTGTTGGGGTAAATGGGGTTATTTGTTTATGTTAGACTTCCAGATGAGTTTTCTTGAGATGGGGATTGTAACTCATGTTGGGTAGTGCATCTTAATGTATTCAGTTAGATACCCAGTTATCATGAACGAGATGTGTTGAATTTATGTCGTGGATAGGGATTTAATATGCTTAGGTCGCACTTGTGTACCCTTGGGTTGTGGAGTTATTCCACGTGTTGTCTTAGAGGAGTGGCTTGCAATGAGGGTCGACACACAAAGTGGTGTTAGGGTAACTCATTGTAAGTTAGTTAATCCAGTGATAATGTAAATAAATTGATTAGAGGAATAGGTAGTATCAAACACTTAATAAGATTAATTTTGTCTTGCTCATGGACGCAAGGGCTTGTATAGACTTGGGATGGGACAAGAAGGCCTGGAATGGAAAGATCGTTATCTTGTCTTTACGAGAGATAACTGATTCCGCATTAGTTTGCATGAGGGGCCGAGAGTCGTTAGAGGTTTCTAGGATACCCCGAGATGGGGGCCGAGACCTAGGAAGACTTACCAGGATATCCCATGTAACATTGTGATGACACTTCTCCTAAGTCAGCAGTATGTTTGTATCAGTGATGCAATTGATTATTTAACTCTGGAAGCAATGTAACCATTGTGTTAAGTGATGTTGTAATTGTATTTGATTAAGTTCAGTTATGGTTTAGCCTATGTCTAAAGGTAGATGGTCTTGTCTAGGAATTCTTGTTACTATCTCCTAGTACGGGGGGTGAGCCTTCGGGTATCACTTGGTTGGGTGGAACGTGCACCTTACTCCATTGGATTTTCTTCTTGTTCGTGTGGATGATATTTCCAGTTGGAGAGCTCGTGGGATCCAGTTTCATTTCATGCTTCATTTCAGTTGAATCTTGTAATTTATTACCCCTCATTTTTTATCGAGGTGGAAGATGTATTATGTAACCTTGCTTATTGGATTTACCTCATTCATGGAATGAGAGTTGTAATCTTATCGTTAAATGATTGTTATTTGAAATCATGTGGTATCTCTTATTCTTTGATGTAATTTATCATGTATGGAATGTATGTGTTCTTAATTATTTTAGTAATTAAATGTTATGGTTTCAAGTCATGTTTCTTGTTTGGGTTTTAAAGTAATCTTAGTCTTGTAACCTTAGAGGTTGTTGGCAATGGGTAGTGAACTTGAGTGTTATTTGTACTTAAACAACAACAAAAAAAATTGTGCGTTTGGGTAGTTAATTGCAACTTCCTCTAGGGTTGTGTGGTAGGGCGTTACACATGGTATCAGAGCCCGAGTTTAAACACTGGGTACTCTAGGATTATGATGAACCAATTAAGCTTTTATTTGTGTAGGTTTTAAGTTGTGTACCTTGCCTAATACCTTGATGTGTCTGTACAAGATTATGCCTCCCAGACGTGGAAGAGGTAGAGGGCGTGGATGTGGCCGTGTAGGCGGTCACGATGGGAGTCAGCATGACTCTCCTCCTCATGATCCACTTATTCCAGATTAGGAAGAACATCAGGCATCACAGAATGCACCAGGGGGTAGTGATCGACAACAGAATCCTCCAGGGATTGAGGTTGTGCGTAGAGCACTTGAGGAGGCATTAACGCTCCTTGGTCAGAGGCAAGTCGAGGTTCAGGGTAATCTTGGTGAGAGGGAAGTTCCACCTCAATTAGAGACACATATGAGAGATTTGTACTCAGGGCACATCCACCACTGTATGATGGATCAGGCACTAGGTTAGAGGTTGAGACTTGGCTTATAGACCTTGATAGGTGCTTTGCGATGCATCCTTACGACAACAATACCAAAGCACGGTGCACTATCATGCATCTGTGGGGGTTCGCATCCACATGGTGGAGGCTGGAGGAGCAGAAGCTCCACATTGACATTAACTCAGTATCTTGGGAGATTTTTCTAGAGTGGTTTAGAGCTCGTTTCCTATCTGAGCACTGGTGTCAGCATCGAGGTGATGAGTTTCACACTTTGCGTCAATTGGCCTTATCAGTTGAACAGTATGAGCAATGCTTCTACGAGCTCAAACAGTTTGTAGGGATAGGAGACGTTGAGGGGATGTTGGTTCACCACTTTGTCAGGGGCTTAAATTCCCATCTTAGTGGAGGTGTGAGGGTTTTCAAACCCAAAACCATGGAGGCAACGGTGGAGAAATAACGTCTAGTAGAGGAGAATCTGGCCATGGCATTGGGAGGCCGCATGGGTGTTCAGATAGGTAGCAGTTCAGCAGCAGGGTCTAGTGCTAGAGGAGGTCAGCCTCAAGGAGGTGCACCTTCCAGGGCTCAGCAGGGACCTTCACAGAGTGGTCAACAGCAACAACAAGTTTCTCAGGGGAAATGTAAAGGTTTCCAGTAGAGGCAGGGGGACAAGAACTAGAGGTGTATGAAATGCTTCAGCTTTGATCAGTCGGCGCAGAGTTCTCAATCCACTTTCAAGGGTAGTGTGCAATAGTCTAGTTCACCACCTGGAGGCAAGGGCTATGGCAGATGTACTGGATGTTTTTCATGTGGCTAGCAGGGTCATATAGCTAGAATGTGTCCCAATAGGGGCACATCTGGGTTTTCTCAGGGACCAGTGGCATCTGAGCCGATAGTTGGAGATGCCGACAGAGGGCATCGTGTTTTCGCAATGGTTGATAACCGCTAGGTAGAGCATCAGGGTATTGTCATTGAGACATATGGTATGTTTTTGGGTAGCCCAGTTACCATTTTGTTTGATTCTAGAGAGTCGGACTCCTTCATTTCTTCTTCCATCGTGACGCGATGTAGATTGGGTGTGGTAAGGCAAGTCGATAGTGGAAGGTTGAATTAGCCTCAAGTGCGAGAGTTGCATCCCATTCCCTTGTACCAGAGTGTAGATTGGAGGTTGGACCTCTCCATACTACAATGGACCTCTGAGTTATTCCATTGGGTTCTTATGACGTTGTCATAGGGATGGATTGGTTAGAGGCGCATAGTGCGGTCATAGATTGTCGATGTAAGTCGATTCAATGCATTGAGGCATCTGGCAGAGAAATAGAGATAGTGGGAGTTCAGAGGCTGATTTCCTTGAGGGTCATCTCAGCTATGCAGTTGAGAAGGTGTGTGCGTCAGGGTTTCCAGTTATTTGCTATTTCAATGGATGATTTGGATTTAGGAGGTGAAGGAGAGAAATTCTCTCTTGATAGTCACCCCATTCTTCAGGAGTATTCTGATGTCTTTCCAGATGAGATTCCAGGGATGCCACCTCAGCGGGACATAGACTTCAAGATAGACCTTGTACCTAGATCGGAACCCATTTCACAATCTCCTTATCGTATGACCACCCAGGAGATAAAAGAGCTTCGCTTGCAACTTGAGGAGTTGTTAGAAAAGGGTTTCATTCACCCTAGTGTTTCTCGATGGGGAGCACTAGTTATCTTCATGAAGAAGGACGGTTCACTTCAGTTATGTATTGATTACCGATAGTTGAACAAAGTGACCATCAGGAATCGATATCCGCTTCCTAGGATTGATGATCTATTTGATCAGATCAAGGGGGCCACGATCTTTTCAAAAATTGATCTTTAGTCGGGATATCATCAGCTTCGTATCTTCAAATTGGACATCCATAAGACAACGTTTTGAACGTGGTATGGTCACTATGAGTTCACAGTAGTACCGTTCGGGTTGACGAATGCACCCTCTGTGTTCATGAGTCTGATGAATGGGGCATTTGGTAAGTACCTAGATAGATTTTTCCTTGTGTTCCTTGATGGCATTTTGATATACTCTAGGACAGTGGAAGAGCATGAGGAACATTTGCGGCAGGTATTACAGTGCCTACGGGATAATCAGCTTTATGCTAACTTGTCAAAGTGTGAATTCTTCAAGACTGAGGTCCAGTACCTTGGTCATGTGATCTCAGGAGAAGGTATTTCAGTGGATCCTGCAAAGATCCAAGCGATCTTAGATTGGCCTGTGCCCACGAATGTGGCAGAGATATGTAGCTTTATGGGGCTAGCGGGTTATTACAGGCATTTTGTGCAGGGCTTTTCGAGAATAGGGTATCCTATCACCTCCCTTCAGAGGAAAGGGAAGAGGTTTGTGTGGTCAGAGAAGTGCGAGGCAGCGTTTCAGAATCTTAAGGAGAAGCTGACCAATGCACCAATACTTGCGATACCTAATCCGACTGGGGACTTTGTAGTTTGTATAGATGCGTCCTTGGAGGGATTAGGTGCAGTGTTGATGCAGGAGGATTGTGTCATTGCATACGATTCATGGAAGCTCAAGGATCATGAGCTAAACTAGCCCACACATGATCTTGAGTTGGAAGAAATTTTTCATGCATTGACGAGATGGAGGTATTTCCTTCTTGGCCATAGGTTTGAATTGCACAGTGATCACAGAAGCCTTCAGTATATGTTCACGCAACCCAACCTTAATGCTAGGCAGAAGTGTTGGATGGAGTTTCTCTATGAATATGACTTTGAAGTGAAGTATATCTAGGGAAAGGAGAATTTCGTAGCGGATGCACTCAGTAGGTGGAGATATGAGATATCTAAGATGAATCTTGTTGTAGATTTGCGGAGTCAGATTCTTTCTGCCCTTCCAGCAGATAGTTGGTATCAGAAGGTTAGGACGAAGATTGAGGCAGGAAAACTTCTTGAGGGAGGTATTTAGGATATTCTCTGGATTCAGATGAGATATTGAGGCACATGGGATGCATATACGTTCCTTCATCAGGTGATCTTCGCACCTTGGTCATGATTGAAGCACATCATGCACCTTATTCAGCCCATCCACGGGTGAAGAAGATGTATGCAGATCTGCGTCAGTTGTATTTTTGTCTAGGGATGAAGCGCGATATTGTGGATTATGTGTCATGATGTCTCGAGTGTCAGCGGGTGGAGGCTGAACACCAACATCCAGCAGGGCTTTTGCAACCGCATTTAGTACCAGAGTGGAAGTGGGATATAATCTCATTGGATTTCATTGTTGGTTTACCCAACTCTTCGAGACGACATGATGCAATTATGGTGATAGTTGATAGGTTGACGAAGGTAGCACACTTCTCACCTATTCGCTCTTCCTATATTGCATCGTCCATAGCCAGAGTGTTCATGGAGGACATAGTGAGGTTACATGGTATTCTGCGTTGGATTATTTCCAACAGGGATCCAGTGTTCACCTCAGCTCTTTGGACTTCATTACAACATGCGATGGGGACACAGTTGAACTTCAGTTCAACCACCCAGAGACATGGATGGAAAAACCGAGAGGGTCAATCAGATCCTCGAGGACATGTTACGTATGTATGTGATGGACCAGTAGACGCAATGGGAATATTATCTCTATTTAGTAGAGTTCACTTATAATAATGGTTTCCAGAGTTCTATCGGCATGCCTCCATTCTAGGCATTGTATGGGTGACCATGTCACACTCCTTTGAGTTGGGATCAACTGGAGGATAGAGTAACTTTGGGTCCTGAGATGTTGCAGGATATGGAGCAGCAGGTAGATAGGATTAGAGAGCACTTGGTGGAAGCGCAAGATAGGCAGAAGAAGTATGCGGATGCGCATAAAGTGGATCGTCAGTTTTTTGTGGGCGATAGAGTCTTCTTGTGGGTGCGTCTGCAAAAAAGTCCAATCCATTATGGGAAGGGCTCTAAGTTGGCACCTCACTTTGTCAGACCCTTCAAGATACTCAAGAAGATTGGTCCAATTTCTTACCGTCTTGCTTTACCGCCCAGTCTCTCGCGTATTCACGATGTTTTTCATGTTTCAGTTCTTCGGTCGTACCATCCAGACTTTTCTCATATACTTGATTGGAATGCATTACAGGTAGAGGACGAGCAGCTGGCTTTGGAGCCCATGGCCATAATGGAGCGCAGAACGCTCGCTCTTCGAGGGTGAGATATTGATCAAGTTAGGGTCCAGTGGGATCCTAGGGATGATACGTCATCCACTTGGGAAGATGCAGCTAGAATGAGGGAGCTCTATCCTTATTTTTTCGCAGGATTCCAGGAGTAAGCCTGACCCTAGAGGGGGAGGATGTAGCACCCCTCCACTTTTTGGCTCTTTTGATTGGACATTGTTTTTCTTTGTTATGCTTGTTTTTGTTAATGCTTTGACTATGGTACTTGGTTACTATTTGATCACAAACTGTAAAGCGATGTGAATTTTATATTTTAATGTGATGGTATTTTATTCTGATGTTATCATTATGGTATGCTTTGGATTAGCTTAGAAGATATTTGAATTAATGATGCTTTATGCTTTTGATTATATTATTGATGTTAGATTCGTCAGTTAGTAATATTGTATTGGTGAAGGGGATGGGATTGCACCACTCACTTGCGAGTGCCCTGTGATTCCGAGATTTACTTTTCACGATGTGTTTTATTATGTTATATATATGCATGTTTGATATACTCTTTGTTCGTAGGTTGATAGGTATAGGACATCGACTCCACCTGGTTTCACAGGTTTGAGCGTGTCCATTGGCCAATGGTATTCGATTGGGAGATAGTAGCTAGGTTTTCCATGCCAAATCATCACCCTAGTCATAGTGTGCCATCGGGTTGTAGATGGGTTTAGTTGTTATAATGTTGTTCATTTCACCTTGGTTATTATTTAATTTCAAGCTATAAATGTAAATAAATGGCTTACGTAGTTAAGTTGTTGATTAAATAAATCTGGTTATAATGTTAGAAATGTTATTTAATTAATAAAATAATCTAATCTTGGATTATAATTATTTTTTTGATTAATTAAATTAATTGCGTTGAATTGATTAATTAAACTTATTTGTGGAGTAAATAAATTAAATGGTTAATGTTGTTTTGAAAAGTGCATGGAATTAAAAGTGTTAAATTATTTTTGAAAAGAAAATTTTAAAAGTTGTAAATTCTTTTGAAAAGAAATTATTAAAAAAGTTTTACATTTTTTTGAAAAGAATTTTTTAAAAAAGTATTAAATTCTTGTTGAAAGGAAATTGTGGTTTTAATTTTATTTTTTTTAAAACAAAATATCCAAAAATTCATAGAGGGAAATAACTATGGTGGTTGTGGGATATTTTTGGGGGAGATTGACTAAATTTGGGGAAAATTTATGGGAGAGGGATTATTTTTCATGCTTGGAGAAAATTTGTTGTGAAGAAGGAAAGAAGGTTTTGTTTCTTGTTGGGATACATTTTGGATTTGGAGTGAAGTCTTTGGAAGATTTTGGCAAATTGGAATTCTGCAGGGAAGCTCAACTTCAGTCTTCTTCTTCTTGCTTCAAAATAGGTTCTTCCTTGTTTTATTGTTTTGAAAATTTGGTTTTTCAGTTTTGAAAACTTGTTTGCAAACAAATTTTGAAAATCCTTTTGAAATCATGGAAAATTTTAGATTCTTGTGGAAAAACAAACTCACACAACAGAAAAATTGAAATTAGAAACCTCTCTGTTTGGATTTGGGAATTTCCAGAAATTTATATCATGAAATTGTGCTTAAAAAAAATCTTCTTCTGTAAATTTTCTGTAGAAAATTTGCCCAAATAGACTATAAAATGGAAATTTATATATATATATTAATATATATTTTGTAATACATATATATATGCTCATATATGTTATATATATATAAAGTTTTTCTTTATGCTGGAGAAATTTCTTTTAAAAAAAAGATTTACATAAATTTTTTTTTTGTCAAATTTAGTGTGAAAAAAACCAGAAGTTTTTTTTGTTGTTTTTTTTAAAAAAAAATTATTTAAAATTTAAATATAAAAAAAATTAGGGAAGGTTGGGGGCTGCCCCCATAGCCGCCCCCATGGGAGGCGCTGTGGAGGCAGTGCCATTGATTCACAGGCAGTTGCACTGCCTACCACAGCGCACCCCAAAGCCGAGGCTGCGTAGGCAGCCGCCCCAGCAGGGGCTGCGTCCCTTGCTTTGGGAGTGGCATGACTTTTAAAGTTTGTTTTTATTAATATTTATTTAATATATATAATATTTTTGTTATATTATATATATAATATATATGTTATATATTTTAAATATTTGGTTTTAATTAAATTTTGAAAAATATTTAAGAATGAGAATTTAAATAGTTTATGTTTTTTCAAAAAAAATAAAAAATAAAAAATAAAAATAAATAAATATATATATATATATATATATATATATATATATATATATATATATATATATATATATATGTATATATATATATATATATATATATATATATATATGTATATATATATATATATATATATATATGTATATATATATATATATATATATATATATATGTATATATATATATATATACATACATACATACATACATACATACATACATACATATATATATATATATATATATATATAAATATAATAATATATATATATATATATATATTTAAATTTTTATATTTTTTTTTTTTTTTTTTTATTTATTATTAATATTAATTTTAAAGTTTTTAGAATTTTTTTTTTTTTTTTTTTTTAGTGTAATTAAAAAAAAAAAAAAAAAAATTAAGTTTTTGTTTTTTAATTTTTAATTTTTTATGATTATGTCATGCATGTGGTTTGGATTGATTTATCCTATAATTTAAATTTTTTAGTTTTTTTGTTCCTTCTCTCATTGTTCATATTTAATTATGTTAGACTTCCAGATGAGTTTTCTTGAGATGGGGATTGTAACTCATGTTGGGTAGTGCATCTTAATGTATTCAGTTAGATACCCGGTTATCATGAACGGGATGTGTTGACTTTATGTCCTGGATAGGGATTTAATATCCTTAAGTCGCACTTGTGTACCCTTGGGTTGTGGAGTTATTCCACGTGTTGTCTTAGAGTGGCTTGCAATGAGGGCCGACACACTAAGTTGTGCCAAGGTAACTCATTGTAAGTTAGTTAATCCAGTGATAATGTAAATAAACTGATTAGAGGAATAGGTAGTATCAAACACTTAATAAGATTAATTTTGCCTTGCTCATGGACGCAAGGGCTTGTATAGACTTGGGATGGGACAAGAAGGCCTGGAATGGCAAGATCGTTATCTTGTCTTTACAAGAGATAACTGATTCTGCATTGGTTTGCATGAGGGGTCGGGAGTCGTTAGAGGTTTCCAAGATATCCCGAGATGGGGGTCGGGAACTAGGAAGACTTACCAGGATATCCCATGTAACATTGTGATGACACTTCTCCTAAGTCAACAGTATGTTTGTATCAATGATGCAATTGATTATTTAACTCTGGAAGCAATGTAACCATTGTGTTAAGTGATGTTGTAATTGTATTTGATTCAGTTCAGTTATGGTTTAGCCTATGTCTAGAGGTAGATGGTCTTGTCTAGGAATCCTTGTTACTATCTCCTAGCACGGGGGGTGAGCCTTCGGGTATCACTTGGATGGGTGGAATGTGCACCTTACTCCATTGGGTTTTCTTCTTCTTCGTGTGGATGAGATTTCCAGTTGGAGAGCTCGTGGGATCCAGTTTCATTTCATGCTTCATTTCAGTTGAATCTTGTAATTTATTACCCCTCATTTGTTATTGAGGTGGAAGATGTATTATGTAACCTTGCTTATTGGATTTACCTCATTTGGGGAATGAGAGTTGTAATGTTATCATTAAATGATTTTTATTTGAAATCATGTGGTATCTCTTATTCTTTGATGTAATTTATCATGTATGGAATGTATGTGTTCTTAATTCTTTTAGTAATTAAATGTTATGGTTTCAAGTCATGTTTCTTGTTTGGGTTTTAAAGTAATCTCATTCTCGTAACCTTAGAGGTTGTTGGCAATGGGTAGTGAAATTGCATGTTATTTGTACTTAAACAAAAATAAATAAAAATTGTGTGTTTGGGTAGTTAATTGCAACTTGAACCTCTAGGGTTGTGTGGTAGGTCGTTACACGTTGTCTATTCCTAAAAATAATACCTCTTCATTTAGCACTGATAATTCTTCTTCTAGCCTGCATTTGGATTCAAATATGTTTTTTAAATGGGTCATGTTCCATTCCTTCGATTATTGCTTGAGAAGATTTAGTTTTGATGCTATACAAAACATCTTGCTTTCCTTGATTTTCCATCCATTCCACCAGACGTCAATTAGACCTAGGAGGTTTTGATCCTTAAGCCACATGTTTTCAAATTTAAAGGGACACCTCACAAGTCTTATTTTTCCCATTATTTCTAATTTAATGGGATAGTGGTCTGACCCTAATTGGGGTAAAATACTACCTTCCAAGGAGAATGGAATAGCTCCCAAATCTCCTTTGAACAAAAATCTATCCAGGTTTTTTGTAATATGGATGTAGCCCAATGTCCTATTCAGCCATGTGTATTTTCATTTGCCATCTAAATTTCAAAAAAATATCCCCCCTTAAAAAATTCTCAAAATCCACTTGGGATTGGTGCTTTCTTTGCATACCCACCAATTTATCCTCATTATGCAAGATCACATTGAAATCTCCACGTAGAATGAAACATTTAGGGGATACCCTACTACAAAGTGCACTAAGCTCCAACCACAATTCCCTCTTTTTGATGCAACTTGAGGGGCCATAAATATTGATTAATATGAAGACCAAATTTGATGATAGACTCCTCACTTTACAGGCTAACCAATTACTATTTTCAACTATCCTTTCTAGATAGACATTATGGGGTCTCCAAATCATAAGTAACCCCCCAAAGGCTCCTACAACTTCCACTTGCTTTGCATTCCATATTTGCATCTGTTCTTGAACATTTCCACTTCTATATTGCTTAATTTCAACTCTTGGATCATAAGGACATCGACCTTTGATGTCTCCATGAAGCGCCTTAGAAGGAACTTTTTATTAGGGGTGTTTAAGCCCCTAACATTCCACAATATGATCCTCATTGTTCCCTGGGAAGGTTACTGGCCTTCCCTCATCTTAGCATCATGGTGAGTTTTTGTTGGCCTTCTACATTGCCATCCATAGCTCTATTTTATATGTTTGACAACCTACCTTTCCTCTTCCCTTCCCCGTAGTCTGGTGACTTCCTAGCCTTGTTCTTTGACTTTAATCCCATTTTTCCTTGAGGGCCACCTAGGTGATTGTGCAATCTACATTACTTTCCAATAGAGATACATTTTCTTCAACCTCTTGAACCTCACCTTCTTCCAAAGGATCACTTTCCTTAATAGCTTGACCCTCCAAAATGTTGCAATCATCATCTTCCATATCTAAATTTGTTGCCTCTTCCTCTAAAAGAGTTGTATAGCTCATCGGTTCACATCCAACTACCATAATTTCCTCTAGACCCACAACTTCCCCCTAGTTCCCTCTTCTTCTTGTGGGTTTAGAGACCATCCTAAAACCCCTTTTGCATTCTTTGTTGCAACTAAAGCTTCTTCCTTAGCAATCTCATTCCCATCATTCTCATGTTGGGAAACTTACTCCATCTTCTGACCGTAACTTTCATCACCCATTGGCGTTACCTCACCATTCACAACTCTACATCTTGAATCAATTGAGCAACCCCATTGGGTTTCATTGCTCAGATCATGGAGTCATACTTTGGGAAAGTGGGGACATTGTTGGTTGTAAGATCCCATTCTATTTCCTGATGCCACTTTCCCTCCTCCATGATAATTTCTAGCTCATCCAAGTGTGAACTACTTGGGCTAATTCTACACATATTCTCACTTGGGTCTTCATTACTTCATGAAGCAAGGTTTCACACACCCCAATATAAGTGCCTAATTGGTTCCCTATTATTTTTAAGACCTCCTCATCCCAATATTATGAGCGTAGGTTGTGTAGATTAGCCCATGCTTTCATTCTATCTATTTTATGTTTGTGTTGGTTGAAATTTGGTTCCCACTCTTTAATGTAAAACCCTATTCCATCCATTTGTAGGAGTTTTTGAACATGATGTTTTGCTTCACTTGTGGTGTTGGAGAATATGAACAGAAGAAAATTATATGCTAGGAATTTGATACATACCTCTTCACTTTATTGGTCTCTCCACCAGTCCACCATCCTCTCTGTCGAACATCCACTACCTCCCCATTTTGTAAAGAAGGCATGTTTCTTCAGCATATCCATAGAGTTCCTCAGGGTTTTATTAGGGATGACCATCACCTTGCCATTTCTTCTAGGCTCATTGATAACAATCCCTTTTCCAAAAACAACAGGATCTATCCTCGCTTTGGATTTCTCCTACACACCTTGATTCCACTCCACATGATCTCTATTCCCCAAAATCTGATCTCTGCTCAAAGTGTTTATTTTAGCTTCAACAACAAAGTATGAGGTTTTTCTAACTAGGCCACCATCCCTTGGGTTCTTCCTTGAGTTCCCTTTTGGCGGTATCCCCTTCCAACGATTAGGATGAGCCGCCACAACCTTTCCATTATTTTTGCTTAGCCACCTATACTTGTCCCTCTTGGTAGACTCTTTGAGTGGAGGCCTAGGATAGTCCATTGGTTTCCTAGGGGGAGGCATCTGATCTTGCCAATACTAGGGTACAAAATGTGGTTTCTCGCAGTCTACATTGGGGTAGTTCCAATACCTTCTTATAGTCTTCGCTCCCTAGGCACGACCTCCATTGTTGCCCGGTGCAACCAAGGTCAATTGGAGGTCTCTATCCATGATCTAGATCGAGACACCTACTGGTTTTACCGCTCATGAGTCATTCTACCCAACAAGATGGCATTGGCTCCAGTGGCATGGCGATGATCCATAACATGTCGATTTTGTCATCCTACTAGACCTGCACCAACACTAACACTTTTTTCCTCCAAACACCTCTTCTCCATGATGTCGACCCTCTAGTGAAGTTGCTCCATTGACCATTCTTTCTCTACAACTGCAACCCACAATCCTACATCGCCCAACATTTTTTGATCTTCCTTCTTATATTAATTTAATATATTACTATAATATACAATTTAATATACTAAAACATTAAGAATTAAAATATTGTATTGTTATATTATTATTTATTACATAATATATTTAAAATATATTAAATTATTAAAAAAGCTAATATATTCAAGTATTAAGAATTAAAATATAATATTATTGTTATATTAAAGTTTATTATATAATATATTTAAATATATTAAATTAATAAAAATTAATCTATTAAATCATTAAAAAAAATCTAAAATACTAAATCATTAAGAATTCAAATATATATATAGTTTTTTGATATATCAAAAAGCAGCACTATGGGGGTCGAACCCGAAATTACAACTATTAAACAATATTATTTTAAGGTCAACATTTTTTTTTAAAAACCAGAGGTTTCCCTCGATTCTCTATTGGCTCAAGGCTCCCAAACACCAGTGTAACTTAAAAGTCCTTCATCGTATCCTTTTTTTGGCGGCTTGCTATGAGCCATCGGGAGGGCCAAGAGTGGCGTCATCTCCTCCATGATGTGAGCTCCAAAGAGTTCCTTTAGGAGGGCTATGTTACCCATCACCTCCACGGTTCGAGTGTTACCATCCTCTCCCACACTCCAAATCAAAAATGGAATCCATGGGCCAATATACTATAAGGTGTGCATCGACCATAAACCACCCATGGGTCACAAACCCCACCCAACCACAACCATTTCCAGATAATACTTCATCCCCTATGATATCTAATGATGCATCCACACCAGTCAAGCTAGGGTTGCTCCAAGCAACACCATCAAAATTCAATTTGATCCATCCATCATCTGGTGGATACCATTTAATATCTAGTCTCGATTTAGGGTCAAATTAATCCAATGCTTCCCATAAACGAGATAAAATATAATATTATTATATTATATAGTTCATTACATAATATATTTAAAATATATCAAATCATTAAAATTAGAATATAATAATATTATTAATGACTTTTCTATATGTATCTATGTAGAAAATCACTTTATTTATAATATTATAACTTAAAAAAATAAAAATAAACTGTAAAATAAACATTTTTTTTGGAATATAAAGAAATCTCAAAAAAGCCTAAAATCTAAACATTTTAAAGTTATACATCTTGCATCTCTATTTTAGAAAATATAAATATTTCTTGAATAAAGAAAAATAATGATTTCTATTTTTTTGTCAAAAAAATTATTTATAACATTGTCTAACCATAAGTATTAATAATATATAAGATAAAAACTCAAATAAATAACATTGTTTTTTCAAACTTTAAAAATAATTTTAACTCTAATGACATGAGTGTGTTAACAGAAGCTCTTATCTTTTATACTAAATTTACAACTATTTACATGTTGAAAGTATTAATACTTAATATCAAGTATACTATTAATATTTATTAATATACATAATTTTTAACAATAAATATAAATATAAATATATGAAATACAAATGAAATCATTTCTGTTTTACTCTCATCATTGTCTTTTTTCCAATAAACAAATTTAAAGATAAGTTTTATAATACGTTTGAAACAAAAAATATTAGTTGTACTCAAATAAGTAATGGGGAAAAAATAATGAACAAAATATAGATTGAGGTGAAAAAATATTTTATTTTTTATTGATTTTATGAGTATTATAAAAACAAGGCCATGTTGCTATTAAGTTCTAGCCAAATGCTATTGTAGGATGATTTTGTTTTTTGATTTGCAAGAAAATTGAGTATAGCAATGGTTTGATCCAACTGACAAGATAGCAATTGATAGTTGTATTCTCAAAGTAGTTTTATTTGACAAGAAAGATAGATAAAGGAATGACAAGGACATAGTTGATTAGATTAGATATTTAGGTGAATTAAATAAGTAATTTATTACTTAAGTTATGCATTGATAGTAACTGCTTGCTAGGACATAATTGATGAAGACAAGTATTTTAAGTGAACTAAATAAATAATTTGTCATTTAAGTTGTCATTGTGCATTGATAGTGACTATTATTGCATTAGTTGATATGAATTAGAATAACTTAAGTTAATTACAATGTAAAAATAGTCTTGTATATTTTTAAATACTAGTAAATTCCAAGCGTTAGATTTTTGCCAATTCACTTATAATTATAGATTTAAGTTCATGTGTCAATTCAATTTCATAGGTGCAAAGATTAAGCTTTCAAATGAAAATCTAAAATAGAGTAGAAGACCATCAATTTATAGATTCTAAAATAGTTATTTGATCAAACCCTAAAATTCTAACACCAACTTTCCCATCAATATTAACTCATTACTCTAAGCATTGATTATCTTATGTTAACATGTGTAGATGTATCTTATGCAACATAGCATCACTCTCCTTTACTGAGGTGCTTGCAAATCTCAAAGAAACCAAAAGATTCTCCAAGACAAAGTAGATTAAAACATATAAAAATTATATTTAATGTCATGATTGAAAGATATCCATATCATATGTATTAAAACCCCTCAACAAAATTTGAGAGAAAGAAATAAGCTTACAAGGACTTGGATGGGTATGGCCCTCTTAAGAAACTAGTTCTTTTCCAAATTTTTGAAAGGATTAAATGAATTTTTGTACTGCACACCTAATATTTGATATGGATTGGATAAGATTACTAAAAAAATGCATCAATTGAAATCCATTTATTATGTTCTTTGAGGATGATAGTTTGTGTCCTTGGTGAATCAATTAGGTTACAAAAATTTAGTATGTGATAAAAAAAGGCCCATAGAAACCAATAAAAGGAACTCTCTTGAGTTAATTAATCAGCTTGAAATATATTTGAATATGTTTTTACACCAATGAACCATGCCTCACAAACTACAATCATACATAAAACTAAACTAATTAGTTTTCATTGTTTAGCTTTGTTCCATTTTGGAAAAAAACCCATTGGCCATTGCTCCAGTTGGTTGACATTGCTTAGCCACTTTTTTGTAGCAATTTCTTTGTCATTCAAAGGGTTGGTGATAATTTTGATGGATATTGCTTGTGTTTTACTTTGTCAGAGATGCACTAGAGATTCTTATGATCATCAACAATTTAAGGTAGTCTTAAATATTTAAATCTAATTTAAATCAAATCAAATGATTTTGTAAGGCACATTAACCTTTGGCTTTAGTGACTAGTTTCATTAACTTATGCTCACATTCTTTATGGTTGAAGAATAATGTTCTTCTGGGAGGAGAATGGTCTAAAAAATAAATGACTAGATGAATGAACAAACTCCTCATAGTCAAATATTTCCATAAATATTAAGTTGAATCGAGTTTGCATATGGATTTAAACTTTGCACCAACAACACTTATTAATGAATTTGATTTCATTGTGAAATCTTCAATTTGTATGGAGATTTCACACAACATCAATAATGTTCCCTTGGTTGATGAAAATTTATTAGAAAAATTCCAAGTACATTTGGAAGAGTCCTATATGCTATGAAGCCAATTTTAACTCATGTGGCATCATGAAAATTATAAGAGTAAATGGATTTTATGCATAGTTGTTGATAACCTATTTTTTGTGTATGGATTTTCTATAACTTGATCCATGGGGAAGAAGAAGGGAGAGGAGCGGAGGCGGGCGACACGTGGGAAGTCGAGCTTGGTGGTTGTCCACAAGTGGCAGGTGGGGGAGGTTGTGCCCTCCCCCATGAAGGTTTGTTTCATGTGGGTACCCTTTGTATGCCCTTTGTTTAGCTGCATTAATTTCCCTTAGATGGTTTGTTGTGTTTTGTGGTATCCCATTGTTGTGTTTATTTTTTGCATTCTTTTCTTTTGTTGTTGGTATTTTTCATCTTATGTCGAGAAAAATTTAGTGGGGTTCTCAGCCCTTCCTAGCATTAATGGATGGGGGTATGGACCCCCTGACTCCATTGCAAATGGGGGTGATAATATTTCTACCCCGTCTAATGCTTCAAAATCCTTTAAGGAAGTTGTTACAAACAAAGGGATTGATATTCTTGAGAACACAAAATTTTTGGTTGTGGACAAGTGAGAGGAGGGTGTATTCGATGGTGAGGGATGCAGAGAAGGTAAGCAACTCCCTAACCCTATGAATGTGAAACTCACTCTAAACTCTAAGATGAAAAAAGATATAAATAATGAAAGGAATAGATTAAGAGATACTACCATTTTCATGGCGGTTGTTGATGTTAAAAAAATTCCTAAAAGAAAATTTATTGATTCTTGGTTTTCTAATGTTTGGGCTAATAATTTTGGTATTCAAATAAGTTTTTGCAAATTGCTTCAACATGGCTTATTTGTTATATTTCTAAAAAGTCACTTTATACAAGAAAAGGCTTTATCAAAACCCTATTGGAATTTGGGAGGTTGTGTGTTTAGGGCCCTAGCGTGGTCCCTTGTGGCCATTACTGATGAGGTGCATGCTCTCTCCTACCCTAGATGGGTGGTGGTGAAGAACCTCCCCCCTAAATTTTGGAAACTTATCCCTCCTCTTCTTTCTACGTTTGGGAGTGTTGTGCTGGTGGATGAGGCTAAGGCATCTCTCCCATACCTCAACGTATGTGCTCTTGTATCTTTGCATCCCAGGGTTTAAATATCTAATAGCATTAAAATAGAGGATGAGGATAATCATTTCTTCTATCTCATTAAATTTTTGGGTGCCATTAATTCCTATTACTTATGCCAAAAGGAGGGACATATTCGAAAGAACTACCCCTTAATTAAAAAACCTATTAAAGGAAGGTTGAAGGTCAATACTAAGTCAAGCTCTAATGAAGGTGTCTCGGTTAAAATTTCTAGCTTGAATCCTAGCAAGGATGACATGGTTGGAAACTCGGGTCTTAACCCCACTATTGATCCTTTATCGGGGCAAGAGTGTGTGAATAGCCAAGGCAATTTTTTGCCAATTGTTGACCCCACTGCGAACCTTGAAGGAGATTCCTCTAAAAGGATTGATATTTCTATGCCTGTTTCTAAAATTAATTTTGTTGGGAAGAACCTCCTTGGAGGCCTTTCCACCAATTCTAGTGGTCTCAATCTCAAAATTTATTTGAGATCCTTCTAGAGGAAGATCATACCCTAAATTCCAAGCAAGGGAATGTTTTAGCAACATCTTCTGGTAATTCAAAAGCACCTTCAAAGGCTCCCAATCCTCCCCCCACCTCAGCTCTTACTAGGGATAAGATTTTACTTGAAAAATGAAATGCTCAACAAATTGTTATGTGTACTATAAGGAGAAGAATTGAAGAATTATTTTTAAAGAAGGATCCTATTAATAGTCACTCTTTTCCCCAAGTCTTTGAATTCCAAATTAATAAAGTTGAGGGTAAAGCGGCCTTAGAGAAGAAGGACTAGGGTTGTGAGAAGGAGGAAAGTGCTAATTTGGTTGGGGGTAATAGGATCACTATAATGCTAAAGGACCTAGCCTCAATTATTGAGAAAAAACACCTTGGTGTTACTAATAACCTGCAAGATAGTTTCTCTTTATTAGAGCCTCAGGTGAAAACCGTCAATGATGTAGGCGATTTAATGATGGTAACTCCATAACAATCGATGTTTCCTTTCCCGAGAGTGGTTCCCTGGGGATTCCCAACAAAATCAACAAATTCAACTTTGTTAACGACTATGATTCTAGCAATAATGAAGTTGAAACTAATAAAAATCAAACTCAAAATAACCAAGTACTTGTGCCGTCAACCCCTAAGGATGGGTTAACCCCTAATTTGAGGGACAAAGAGACCCTAAGAAATGAAGGGTCAAAAATAATTACCAAAGGAACTTTCTCTCTAAAGAAGGATGGAAAAACCAAAGTTAATCCAAAAAGCAACTTGGAACAAGTTGAAGATATAGAGAATTGTGTAAATGAGAATATTATAGAAGAGAAGCCATAGAAAACCCCTAAGCCTCAGGCAGGTCCTGGAAGGCCTATGAAATATGGGAAGTCCTTATCTATGAGAAAAGGTATTCAACTTTCCAAAACACAAAAGGAAGAAAACAATTATTGTAATTTAGTCTCCTACTGCAAAAAGATTAGAAGTTGAGGAAAGATTGCCAAATTGTTTTGAAAAATTCAAGTGTGATCAAGATGTTTCCTCATCAACGTTGAAAATGAATCTTAATTGGATATCCTAGAATGCCAAGGGACTTGAGTCCCCTGATAGAAAATACATTGTAAGAAGGTTTTTAAACCTTGAGAAACAAAAAGATATTGTCCTTCTCTAGGAAACAAAAGCAATTGGATTCACACTAGATGCAAACATGAGATTCATTTGGAAGGACTCTACTACTACACCACCAAGCATGAAAAGGGTAGAGGAGGAGTTGTTATTCTCCTCTCTAACAAATTGAAACAGAATGTTACTAATCATGGTACCTCCCCCTGTAATAGGGCAATATGGATTACTTTAGAAAAAGATGATGTTTGTTTTGGAGTCTACTCCATTTATGCTCCCAATGATCACCGAGAAAGGATAATACTATGGAAATGGTTGATCAACTTGACTAATGTCCCTTGGATCCTAGGAGGGGACTTCAACTTGGTGGAGCACACAAAATATAAGTGGGGTGGTATTGATATGGCTTGGAAAGGTAGTGAAAGGTACTTTTGGAAAAGATTGAAAACTAAGCTAAATTTAGTTGACCCATTGGAAAGGGGTAGGAAGGAATGCAAAGGGGTATGGTTCACATGGTGTAATTCCCAGAAAGGTGGTAAAAGAATCTACTACAAGTTGGATAGATTCTACACAAACAAGGACCTTTTCAGCTTCCTACCAAATAATGATGGGTTCAAAGTGTGTGTATATCCTTATACATTATCTGATCACCATCAAGTATAAAAGAAAAATTGATTACCAACTAGGGTAGAACAATCATTTTTCCATTTTCTCCACGAAGGATCTTAAAAGTTGTGAGCCTTGTGCAACCATTCAGTCTAAGAACTCACCGTGTAATGCCCCTCTCTAAATAAACTAATTAAACTACAACAAAATATCTAAATATAATTAATAAAATAAATAAATGAATAAAGTATGATTAAGAAAGATGATCTTTTGAAACTTAATTAGAAGTTTACTCCTTTATTTAATAACAAGAACAAAAAAAATAACTGACGACAATGGGAACTAAGGATTCATTTTGAAGATAGATAAATTCATAACTAAATCAATATTGATTTCACGAAAGTAAAGGATTCATTTTTGATATAAACATAAGAATAAATCTAAAGATTAATATCTTAGGGTATAAATTATCTTTTTTTATGGTGAATTTATTAATGATTGCTACAACACTGTTCACTAGCTTCTCAAATACCAACACGACATTACATGAGAGACATTTGGGCTATTGAGAACATACAAGCTTGAATTGACGAGCACTGAAAAGAAACTTCCATCTGTTGAATTAAACACAAGGTATAAATCTAGAACTTAGAGAATAAAAGCTGTAACTATTGATTTGGCTAAAAGTGGGACCTGGTCACCAATGGACGACCGCTAATAACATTTCATCCCTTCACAAAAATTAGCAATTACTAAGGCGTTAAACATGTAAAGGTTTCACCACAACAAGAAAAAGGTGAACCAAGGAACCCTAGTAACGCCTACTTGGAAAATAAAGCTAAAGGAGTAAATTGGTTGCTATTTAATAACTGATGTTCTCTACCGTTACACAACACACAAGACTCGCTACATACAACGATTGTTTAGAAACCACTTACAAACGTAGGATTATAGATTATTGAATTCGACCCGCACAAATAAATCATTTAATTGTTGCACATATTATGCATTTATTTGAACTGATTAACATTCCATACAAGGTTATCCATTGCGCGACCATCAGACAAGCCATATACATTTACAAATAATATAATAATGCAGATTTAAATCCGAATGCATATTGCATGTTTGCATGAAATACAAGAATAAAAGGAAATATAACGAATATAAATGCAACCAACAGCAACGATTACAAGGGACTGCAAAACAATAATACGTGAACGCTAAAGATGTCAAGAGGGAACATCATATGAATAAGTAAGGAATTTTGAAGCAACAACAGAAGACTGTACTATTTCTAATCAGCCAAAAACATATACAGGTGGAACTGGACAATGGGACCATGAACTGTTACTACACAGTTTACAAAATAAAATATAATAATCATTGCAAATAGCAATTAAAGGAGATGGTCTTCGAAACTTTCTAGCGCATGCACAAGATGCTACACAATGGTCCGTATACGGGCCCGAAAGGTAGAACAACTATGCACAAATAATGCTTTGAGAAAAGATGAAGGTTGCAAGATCTTACAATTCAAACATTTCTACAACAATATATAATTTGAAGCGATGAAAAATAAAGAGGTTGTTTTAGTTATTTCAACAGAGAGATCAATCTTGATTTATCCATTCCAAGAGGATAAGCATGAGACCAAAATGTTCGGCCTAGGAGACAAATCATTTTGTGGCTTATGAAAGAAAAGGGCAAGGAAAAGGTACAAACTTATGATCACTCTAACCTACGTAGGAAAGGATACCACAAAGCATTCATTACCTGATACGTTATGGAACATATATGCACAAAGAATTTATAATTGAAAACACTAACAAAAGGAGTACGCATTTAAATATGTAATTTTCTGCTATCAATCTATATACTGGAGTTTCCGCCTGAAACCAAATCCCATTCAACTTTTGCACGAGAAAATCCCAATGAATATTCAACAAAACTTTTGTTGCGCACTCGCATTGGCATACTAAGCACACCCCCTTCGTTTCATACAACTTTTGGATGAAGAGCTATATAAAAAAAATGGAGCCCATGAATCACTGATTTGCATCCCACCTTGACCTGCAGTTAACACTTACCTTAAACCTAGAAATTATAAACAACAAGGTGTTATCTGGGCCTTGCGATGAAACCAACTTCCAAAACTATATTATGATGGCTACGATGACACCAATATTAAATAAGTATACGCTTTCTAAGTGAATTAAACATTACATTATAATCATCTTCCCTGTCAAATAAGATGTCGGAAACAAGTGATAAATTTGACAACATTAAACAACAACGCATAAGATGAAGGTGAATATTAAGAACCCATAAATAGTTCCTTTCGTTATGAGATGCTCAATTGAATATATAACAGATCAGTTACTAATTTTAATTATTGCAATGCAAGATATCTACGAGACCACAGTAACGCAGATACCATAGAATCAACAGACACACACATAAAATAAATATGATAATAACCAAATCAATTCATAAATACTTCCCTCAAATTATCAATGTCGTGCATTCGGGAAACAAAAAGCCTTTGAAGAATATCGACCGGGAGTCCTCATACAAACCGTAGATTGAGAAGAAAGTTATAGGGAAACATGTGACGTTTAGCATCCCACAACCATGAGTAAGGAAGAATATACGATGGGGATGGTCTACTGAGAGAGAATGCTTTATCTTGCATATTTTCATATCCACGATCTTGGTTGAATGTGCAATGATACAGATGAGGAAATAATGAAAAGGTTGTAGTCCAAGGAAGTCTGAATCTAATCTTATCATCACAGAAAAGAAACAAACTGCCTTCCCTCAACAGCCACACAACATAATCCCTAGATTGGCTCAATAGTGAAATTTGTAACGTTAGATGAATAAGCCAAAATCCATAGATTTTCTATAATACAAGTTTCTATTGAAAACAATGCTTTTCTTTAACTTACTTATTGTGATCCAAAGTTTGAATAGAAACCTACCAAACCTGATTTTCTATACAATTGTTGTGGCTAAACTTTTACTGAAAATTGCAAACATTATCATCCCATAACACAGCTGATTAGTTAGAGAAGAGCATGCTAAATATAAATTGGTTGCAGAATAAAATTAAAATTGTATTCCTTCTAATATACAAATACTATGCAGTAATAAGGTGCAAACCATTATAAATTAGTATATAAGTAGAGCATATTACTAGTAATTGGTTCCTGATACCTTTTTATAGTTAACCAAAGAATTTTTGTTAAAACTATACCTTTGTCTGAATCAAACTTTTAAATAGAATTAGCATGACATAAGAAATCTCATACATTTATTTTTCATCCATGAAATGCAACCTTCTCTAAACATTGCAACCACAAGGTAGAGCAACTCAATCCTACTCCCCTCCTAGCCATAGGACTGAAAAGTCCACCCCCGAGTAGGAGACAAAAACCTAATTTCCAAGTTACAGATCAAATAATCATTAACAATGACTCACACACAATGAATTTGTTCACCGAATTATTTTTAAGGGGGAGAAGGGGGATTCCCTTCCCTCTTGGGGAAACAACAAAGCAATCGACTCCACATACAACTTCATTCACAACATACAATCACCACCACCCATCCAACAATCTCCACACCCAACCACCACCATTCATCCTCAAACCTCCACACACCACCACTAACATCCATCCAATCATCTCTTCCCACTACCACCACCATCCAACCCACATCCATTCATTACAATAACCAATGGCCATGGTTTTCCCATATCATCATGATTCCATACTTCCATATTTGATCAACCATCCCAAAGAGAGGCTTCACACCCTCCTCAACCCCACACAAAGGAGGCCCTCAGGCGAGATTAGCTCCTTATACACACTGATGAGGTAAAAATAACCTCATCAACATAATGGCCTCAATATACAAATATAAACCTTCCAGCCCAAATCACTCTACCAATTGATTACCTTTTCTGAAAATTTCTTCAATTTTCTCATCAACTCCATCGTTTGGACTTGGCTAAAGTTTTGTTTACATTTTGTAGGACTTTATCTTTTGGCGAACCCAACTCTGGCGAACCCTACTACGATGCTCTGAAATTATTGCTGCAATACTTTGGAATCCTTACATCAAACCGGTTCCACTTCTTATCCTGATCCTGCATTCTAACACATCATCCAATGGTGCTTTGGGGAGTCAAGGCCAAAGTGTCACAATCTTCTTCCTTCTGGCTGCATCTTTTTAGTGATGCTCTAGAATTCTGTTGTTTCTCTTCCGACTGCATCTTTTCATCGATGCTCTGGAATTCTGTTGTTTCTCTTCCAGCTGCATCTTTTCAGTGATGCTCCAGAATTCTTTTGTTTCTCTTCCAGCTAGATCTTTTCAATGATGCTCTGGAATGTGCTCGGATGCTCCAGAAATTTTGGTTGCTGCTCTGGATGCATCTTCCAACGATGCTCCAGAAATTTTGGTCGTTGCTCTGGCTGCATCTTTCAGCAATGCTCCAGAATCCTCAATTTAGTTACTCTGTTCTGATGACATCTTTCTAAAATAATTTTGGAACTCTCTTCTTCTCTACTCTGGTCGCATTACTCGATAATGTTCCAATTTTTGTATAAAATTTTATTTTTCAAAGTTTCTCTTATTTTTCCTAAGTTCCGCACATGTCCATTCTTTAATGCCACTTCGAGATCAGCTCCCTTATGATTACTCTGCCATATCAAATCAAATATTTCCATAATACATAAAATTATTGACACCCTTTTTGTCATAATAATTTTCGTCCTTACTTCAACCATCCCATCCATGCCATTAGTATCTGCCGCCACCCTCGCCAACCATATAACTATCCAATTACGTCAGCACAAGTAAGTGGCGTTTGATCTAACGACAAGACCTAAGGTATGTGCGAATTTATTTATTAGAAGGGTTAGTATTTATTTTGAATAAAGGTTAGTTAATTGGCATGATATGTTCCCCTTGTAATTTTGAAACTTGTGCCCCTTTTACACGATTGGTGAGAGTACGGTAGCAGTTGTAATTCCCTATGAAAGGCCATCATAATGATACAGTAAGGTGATAAGAAATTTGATAATTAATTCTTTCCCCGTCAAGTATATCGACACAAAACTCTTTCTCTGTCTATAATTCAAAGAAGCAAGCATTTCAGAGTTCTGAAAAATTTCACCGGGAAGCAAGGGAGATGGGAGGCAATAAGAAAAAGTCTAAGCCAAATTCTGCAGCACCATTGCTAGCATTAAGCAATATAGCCACTTAATTTCAAAGGGTTGGATGGCTGCACTTCATGAAACAATTTGAAGGGCACACAAAGCAACTAGTGAAGGAATTCATTGAGAATTTTGTAGATGGGAAGACTGTGGTGCACAGAAAACCATTCAGGGTAAGTACAAAAGTCCTTGCTTGTCTTTCTGGTCTTGAAAATAAAGGGATTCATTTGAATGAAAATACCCACGTCCCTTATCAAAATTTAATAGATTTGTTCCATAGGGAAGGGGAACCCCAACCTGTACTGACCATAAGCACCAGGGGGCAAAATAAGGGAATTCATAGAATGTCTATTCCAGAACCCTGGAGGTCTGCTGCAGCCTGGATTATAAAATATTTCACTTGTGAGGGGCAAATGACTACAGTAGTGGGACCCCCTTTCTGCCTGCTGACTCATTTACGCCACGACATTTAGGACCCTACCCTTAGGGTAAATCTACTAGCCTTTCTTTGCCATTCAGTCACCTCTATGATAGAAAAGTATAAAATTGGGACAGGGCCCCTTAAACATCATGGTTTGATACAGCTAATATGTAAATATCATTTCCGTAATAAGCCAAAGAAGAAGTGGCAAAGGTTCCTACAGAAATTTGGAAATGAAGAACCGAGGAGGTCATTTGAGGAAGGGGAATCCTCTAAACAAAAGGAGCAATCTATAGAAGAACCCTCCTCAGAGGCATTAGGTGGCCCTGAGTCCCAATATACCTCCATGGCTCCTAGTGGTGTTGCACCAAAATCCTTTCCAAAATAATTACAAACCCTAGGAAAAGAAGAGGAGGTGGGAATTGCGCATTCCGGAGAAGATGAGAAGGCCCCTCAAAAGAAAAAGAAACGAAGTAAATTTGTTTTTCAAAGTTCTCCTCCTCTACAAAGGAGTAAACGGTTATCTTCAGGGGTAATTGAAATTGAACCCCAAGATATAGGTAGTACTTCAAAAAGGAAAAAGGCCAGGACTCTAGTAAAGGTGGTAGAAATTGACAGTCCACGTGATAATGAGGAAATTGATGAAGCAGGAAAGCAAGAGGAGGAACTTCCCAGGGAAGAGGACAAAGAAACCCTATCACCTGAAGAGCAGGAAGGGGAGAAAGCACAATCGTCGCACTCAGAACAAAATGAAGATGAACCTATAGGAGGATTCTTGTCCTTCCTTGACAAGTTGGGAAATATACCTAAATTTATGGAAAGAGTGCCTCAGGCAACTCCTCATGCATCTTTCTCTGTGGATACCAATGAAGAAGAGGACAGACCTCATACGGATGGAGAAATTCCTTGCTCCTCCTTACCTAAAGAAACTGAAGAAGGAAGTATGCCTAATATTCAGAATAGAGAAGAAGTAGAAGAAGTGCTTCCTGAGAGCACTGAAACAAAATATGCACCCCATATTGATGAAAAAGTGGAAGAAGTGCCTCATTCATCCCTTCCTGAAGACAAAAAAGAGGAAAATGTGTCTCATCTTAATGAATAAATCCCTCATGTATCCTTCACTGTGGACACAGGGGACAAAGAATCCAGTCGAAGAAATGAGGAATTAGAAAAACTAAAGACAAAAATTGAAGGGTTAAGGGCCAGGTTGCAGGATGACGAAGCACAAATTAATCAACAAAAAGAAGAAATGGAGGTGCACATTGCCATTGTCCATAAAAGGAATCAGGAAATTGCAAAATTAACTACACAAATGGAGGAAAAAGACAAGCTTTTTGAGCGGTTGTAATTCTAAATCCAGCAATGGAATCAACAGGGTAAGCAAAATTAGGATGTTTTGTGTGAAAAAGAAAAATGTATTCAAGATAATTTGAAAAATAATTTTATGCAATTATTCAGTGCCTTTGAAGAAGAAAAGAATCAACAGAAAACTGAGTTGAATGCCTTTGTGAGTAAAATTAGGGAGCTAGAACAAAGTTTACAGGAGAGTGATACTCAACCAATTATGGAATCAAAAGGGACACAAACTGAACCTATTGTTATAGATTGGTTCTAGGTATGTATTCCCCCAATCCTTATGAAATGGATAGAGCATTGTTACCTCTTGAAATATGTAGAATTTGAAAACAATAGGTTAAAGAGGGAGTTCGTCATGTTAAAAGAATCTTTCCATCAGGAATATAGGGGTAAGCAGGATGCCTGTGAAATTGGTGAATTACTACTAGTCTGTAGAAGACCATCTAGGTTGTACTCCATGTTTCTTAATGAGCAGCTTTTGAGATGGAAGTTGCAAATAATTCACCAAAACCAGCCTCATGACCCTGATGTCAAGGAATTTGTAAAAATATTTGTTGA
The DNA here is from genome assembly GCA_007258455.2 of Sequoia sempervirens. Classification (NCBI taxonomy): domain Eukaryota; kingdom Viridiplantae; phylum Streptophyta; class Pinopsida; order Cupressales; family Cupressaceae; genus Sequoia; species Sequoia sempervirens. The sequence continues at coordinate 1,080,097,155 of VDFB02281492.1, forward strand.
GTCACTCCCTGAACAATAGAATTTTTTGTGTGAATTCTTTGTTCATAATTTGCTCCTAGAAAACTATACAGATTTCTTTATTAACCTCTTTGTAGGAGAAGCAGAATTAAGATCATTCTTGTCCACTATGAGAAACCAAATTCACTGGCAAGACAGATCAAGAGAGTATGCTCAGGCAGAAAAGACTGTAGGGTTGCAAATAAGATACCCTCATAGGAAGCCTCTCTCTTTCAAGAAACAATTTCTAGGTGTCAAAAGTAAGCAAGAAGCAAAGGTCAAATATGATAACAATCTCAGGGTGTGTCATGATTACTTTCAAGAATAGGGGCCAAATTTAATATGATTAGCATGGCATCCATGTGAAGAAAGGTACACCCCTCTTCCAATGCATCTCAAAAAGAGGGAAGTAATTTTTCACCTCTCAATATCAGATTGTCCTACGAAAGAGCAACAACTTTGATCAAAATTCTAGAGGACTTTAAGACCAATTGGCTTGGTATGAGGTACAGACCTCCCTTGCTTCTTTCCCCACCACCTTCAGTGTACACCAACCTAGACCAAAATGAAGACAGTTTTACCAGATGGAAACAAAGGGTCACTTTTCATTAGGGATTCTTGAGGAATCCAAAGATAGTAGACATCTAGAGGCAGATGATGTGTATGATTTGAGTGCTAAATATGAGGAAATGAATAGAAGGAATGATGGACAGGGGACACACCACAGAGCAAGAGGACCTGCTCAAAATTAGGAAGGGAAGGAAATGATGAGGTAAAAATAACCTCATCAACATAATGGCCTCAATATACAAATATAAACCTTCTAGCCCAAATCACTCTGCCAATTGATTACCTTTAGGAAAAATAATTGCTTTCTTTTCTATGAATAATCGTACAAACTCATTTCTTGGAGTTGATTAAATTAAACTAACTTATGATGATTTAATGGTTTAGTCTTGAGTATTCGGCAGGTCAACTCCATCAGCATCCACCATTCCAGTCAGAAGGGAAATGAATGCAGGTCTCATACTTTTGACAACTAGTGAGCGAGCGTCGGGATTCTAGGAGCACACGTTTTGGCCGAGTCTTTATAATTCTGTTAGTTTTTAGTTTCAAAGACTTTATGGCTCATGTGAAGCCTCTTCAATATTTTATATCATGGGCTTTTAAGTCCCTTTTACTATGGGCAGTCTGTTGAAAGACTTGATCAACTGAAAAGTAGGATTTTGTTAGACGTTTTTCATATTTAAGTATGTAACTGTTACAAATAATGAGAAGAAGATTATCGTTATGCTGTCAATTTGTCTTTTGAGTAAAAACTACCATATGAATATTATTTTTCCTGCCACTCTTTGAATAACTATGTAACATGGATGCATTTGTGGAATGAAGTAACAGAGAGATTTTTCCAGTGCATGTGATCTGAAGTAGCAGTAGATACACCCATGAGCTAGCCACTCGAGGGTTAGAGATAGATAGATAGATAAGTATTTGTTTCCTGTTCTACATTTTCCTTTGATATAATAAAAGTTTCATTTGCATTTTATTTTCATTGGTACATGTTAAACTATTAGTGTCAAGCCTGCAGGTCGTAACTGAGTTCGTAGCTTCTGAGCTTAGCATTTGAGGGTCTGGAGCACCTTTCTCCAATTGATTTTGATTAATGGTTTTATGATTAGCAGTTGGCTTGTGATTTTCTGCATTAGATAAATGTTTCCTAATTTCTTTACATGCTTTACTTCTTCAGCAATTTATGCATTCCTTAGGTTAATTGTTTCTATGCTTTCTAGTTTAATGGTGATGCTTTTCAGATTCTTATTTTTTTGTTTTCTGATTTGAGTCATTTTCCTGCTTTCTAAATAGATGATTTATTTCTTTCTAGATTAGAGGCCCCTTAGATTAGAATTTTTATTCAGTAGATTAGTGCTTAAGAGAGAAGTTGAGATGTCCTCTATTGCATACAGTCATTGGACATTGCTCGGTCGATATATTGATGTGTTTATTCACCAAAGTGTTAGGACCTAACAACATCCTGTTGCACACCCAAGCCCTCTAAGGCACAACAATAACAACACAAAAACCATCAATTTACAATTAGCAACTATCAAGAATCCATTAACAACACAAACATAAAGCATACCTTGGTTGCCAAAGTTAGGATCAGCCCAATCCACTTACCCAAGATTACCAATTCTTTCTTGCCATCCCCTATTCCACCCAGAAGAAAACAATAAGTAAGAGAACAACCTTTCATTTCCTTTTCCCCCAACCATTCATATTTCCTTTAAAAATTAATCCAAATGAAAATATTATAAAAATGAAAACATATTTCCCTTTACACACACAAATCAATTTGCACCCCAACACTAAACTCCCTTGACCAAATTAAAAATAATAATAAACATTTAGTATGTAGGCTTTGTATCCAAAATTCAAGGACCTGGACTGCCCACTTGCAACATCTTGTGAGAGACATTAGTACTTCTGAAAATTATAATTCAAAACATTAAATGTAACATTAATATTAAATAATTATACGATCTAAAATAATATAAAAGTATTTTATTTTGTGAAAATTAATCTTTTATCCAAAATGCATTATCAAATAATCTTATTAAATAAACATATCATTTAAAATATTAGTTATGCCTCACACATCAACTACCTTGCCCCTTGTATACACTTTTTCCTCAATGATCATAGCCACAAGTTCAACTGACTCTGAAGACTGGGTAATCTTTTGGAGTACTGCAGTTAGTGTTAGGAAATATTGCATTCAAATCCACAATCTTAAATCATTTCGTACATGACCCATGAGAGATAAGCATGCATAAAAGGTTTCCAAATGCATAGATCAAATAGATAAGCCACAAGATAACACAAGATATACCCTAGGAAAACCCTCAAGAGGGAAAAACCTAGCTTCCAAAAGTATCTATACTCCATCATATTATGCAACGATAAAACAATACAAGAGTTATAATGAATACCTCTAAATCATCAAGCCCTCCAATGCATTCCTATGTGTCCAATCATGAATCCACACATCCCATGCCATGCTTCACAAATGTACTCCACAAGAAGACTCAATAATGACAACCAACCTACTCAGCCAACCTAAACCACTACACATGTGTTTGCTTTTATAGTCCAACAAGCTCACACAAAATACAACTAGTGGTAAGGTGAAAACATGTACCACAAAACCATGTGAATACAAAACCACTAACCCCTTATTTAATATTGGGTACTAATACATCACATTATTGAATATTTCCCCAATATTAAATTACTATCACATGTCTCCCACACATTAAATAATAATGCAATGTTACAATACAACATCAAGTGGTCCCCAAATAATTACCTAGTGTGATTATCCACACCACCAAGGTGCATCACAACTAAATAATTATTTAATTACATTATAATAAATCATTTTATGCAATGGTGTACAACACCATATCTCAGCATTCTCCCACTTGTTGTATACATTGCATAAGGGATCAATGTATGATATACATCAGCATAGCCATCCATGAAACCACATGAATTTGTAACATAATCTAGTGATCCACCAAGATACTTGCAATAAGAACAAAGTGACCACCATCTCAAGCAATAACTCCTCTCAGCCCCCAATGTGCCACCTATGGAAGAAAATGAACATGCCATGATGAAGATGCACCAATCCATGAGCACAAGCATCAAATCCAAGTGATAACAAAGGCTTTAACCAAGTTTTTGTCAACTAAAAAACCCACACGATCAGAAATAGCATCCACAACACATGCTAATACATCCAACCATCCATACCTCTAAGGTATCAATATATCAATAAACTCATGCCAAGAACATATGCAACTTGTAAACTGCAATCAAGCTCCCTGTATCTAACATGTCAATGAAGAACATACATATCTAGGAACTCCCACTGCATAGGTAATGCTAAAGCATATCAAGTCTACCAATCAACAATATATCAAGATGTGATAAATAAATCAAAGCATGAAGTACTAAGAACAATAACAACGATCCACACATGCAACCCAAGAAGCTACATAATCTCTCACAACATGTTGCCACCATCCTCCTAAAACATAAAAATCCAAGGAGAAACCATGAAGAGAGATACCTATAAACCATAATGTTCTCCTACTAACACCCCTAAAGTGTACTGTTGTGTCAAGTATGATCTCCTAACCAACCCCAAACAAAAAGCCTCAACAACATTCATATCACTCAATCTCATAGATCAAGTACAACATATGAAACAATGTAACAATCCCAACATGGATGTAAGCCTCTCAAATCAAGAAGATCAAACTCATAGTAATCATCCCCAAAATACTAGAAATCAGCCCATAAACCATCTCCTAACAATCCTCATCAAAGAATGATATCATAAACTCAAATGCACAAGGAGATAACCATGCCATAACATCCCTCAAAATTAATCCTTCAGAACTAACTATCCATAGCTCAAGATCCATATCTAGGAAAGATAAAGCATATAAACTCATGCTAAACCATCCTCAAACAAGTATCCACAATCACCATGAATCAACACAATCTCATGAGAATCAAAGCATGAAACATAACACATTTGAAAGATATAATGGGCAAATACCTCTCAAATCATAAATTGTCAAGTAGACCAAGAGTGGGGAATGAGAATGCTCCTCTAGGATAACCAAGTCATCATGACTCACTCCAAGGACAATCTCCTCTATTGGTCCATACCAGGTGAAAGCTCCTTGTTCTTCCTATTGAAACCTCCAAAGGTAACCATCTCAAGCAAATGTCTCTAATCAGAAGAGAACTCCAACCATCACCTACATCTCTAAGTATCCATGAGCACCTATAACCGATAAATACATGCCAAACTCCAAATGCAACATAGCACCATCATGATGTAATCAAGAAAATGATCAATGTACTCAATACAAAAAGAATTAACACGATCAATGTCAAAGCTCCAACCATAGAATCAAGAACCTATCATGACAACATGATCTAACCATCTCCTCCGAGGAGATCACATGTGCCATAACATACATCCTGGTCTTAAGAGAACATGTAATATGCCAAACTTTAAACTAGTATCAAGAGTATAACATGACATCATAAAAAATACACTAAACCAAGAAACCATATCTCCAATCACATGAAGATAATCATACCAATGATGCATCCACGTCACTACCAAAAACTCCCAGTGAACCATGATGCGAGCTACACACGACATCATGACTACCATCCTCTCCATGAAGATCATCCAAGTCTACACACACTTAACTGCAAAGTCAATAACATACAAGTAAACCAATATCTCTAAGCCAAGAAGATACATAGAGTCGCCATCAAAACATCACAAACCAATCCAATCCAACACCGCCAAGTCATCACTATCAAAATCTCCCACTTAAAGTGTATAACTAATAAATGTAACAAGCTATCATGACATCATGATCAAACCATGTGCTACAAGTCCCATGAACTGACTAATCAAGTACTCAAATCATCCATCCTCTCAATCCCAAAATAACATACTAATGCACAATTGACCACAAAAAAGGCCAACTAATGAAATATGCAACAACAATGAATCAAACCTGGTGGATATAGATAGTCCACATCCTAGTCATCCCATTGTAACTAAATGGGTGATCAATCCATACAACTGCATAACTTGTAGACCCAACCACTGAAACATGCAAACTCACCATCATATTAGTAACTTGAAAATTTGAGATATCAAATAAGGTAATCCTATAGACATCAAGACTCAAATGCCAAATCAACCAATGATCTGATTTTCCAAACATGTCCACAAATGAGTAATCGTATTCAAGGAACCAAATAAGCATTAAGATAAAAACAATCTCCTAACATCAAACCATATCACCACCAAACACCACATACATGATCATGTCGTGCTAATGCCTCAAATTTACCTGCATATCCATGATGACACCATAACCATAGCCATCATTGTACCTGCACTCAACTATCACCCATACAAGACTCCAAGTCTCAAACCATGTTCAACCATGTCCTCAAAATCGAAGACAACCTATGTACTTGTCACCATCAAAGTCCCAACTCTAAAAATCACCTGTAAACCTGTACCTAAAAGAACCAATCTGATAATCAGTTGTAGCATCATAAATAACATATAAAAACATGTAGTCCCTCAAGGTTTTACCTCTTGAATCGTCTGAATGCTCACACAATCACACCCTAAATTTCAAGCTCCTACAAGTGATCAAACAAACTTACCAAGCTCAACTAGCTCCTTAAACTAATAAACAATCTAAACCACTATGTAGTACACTACAAATTGTCTCCAACACCTCTTCGAAATCGAAAATCCAATTTCGTATGCAAAAGTTATGACCAAAACCATGCAAACGAGAACATCTGAATTCTAGGCTCCAAAAACATGTCAAAATGGAAAAATCAAGGAAGCAAACCTATACCACTGCATAGTGCTCGAAACTAGCTTTCCAATGACTACAAGAAGTCAAAAATCCAACATATTGGGCAAAAGTTATGCAAATTTTAAAAAAAACTATTGTAAAATGCACTATTAGGCTCGTTGGGTGGCAACCTGGTGGCTCCACCGATGGCGGTGGCGCTTGGGCGGCGCTCGAGTGGAGCTGGGGCAGCAGACTCCAAATATTTATCAAATTTCATTTAATTTTTCCAAACAAAAATTTTCCCCTCCACCCCCACCGAACCCGACAGGATTTTAAATATGGCTTTGAAATTGTTTGAAGTCTGGCAGACATTATTTCAAGCTGTGGATTTTAAATTATTAAAAAATTTGAACGGGTGTTTAGGTTTTACCCGTCGACACCCACGGGCTGGTTGTAGTCGTTAGTGATGGCCAATAGGGACTGTCAGTAGGGTTGACACCTCGTACCGGTAGTACCTTGTCAGTACCGCCTGTGACAGTAGGCTGTCTGCGTACGGGGTGGGGCCGAACAGCGCACAATAAACTTTTATTTTTGCTTTTTTAATTTATTTAAAAAGAATTCTATCCTTCAGCTCTTTTCTATTTTGCAGGTATTTAAATTTTTTTCACAAACCCGACACAAATAAATTTTCTACGGAATTATTTTTTCGGATTTATTTTTTTTAATAATTTTTTTTTCTACACATGGGCAAATTGGCCTTTTTTCTAAAAAAATTGCCTTTTTTCAACTTTTCCAAAATAGGTCAAATTTTATGTCAAAATTTGTCTCTCGGCCAACTTGAATCCAACCATGAGGTCCATTTTGTCTCAAGAGGTCATCTATGAAATTTTCCCTACAAAATCCTCATATTCAAACTCAAACCAAGAAACCCTTTTGCACACAAATTTGGAAAACTTCAGATCTGCAATAAACCCAACAAATCTTGACAACCCAAAAGCCCAAATCTACCAACACTTGGAACATGTGTTTCATATCTTGTAATTCCTCAAACCCTACATGCATGTCCATGGCTTCAACTTTGCAAAAACTCTCAAACTAGGGTTATAACAAAAATTCTTCAACCATGAAAACTCTAATACCACTTGTTAGGAAATATTGCATTCAAACCCACAATATTAAATCATTTCTTACATAACCCATGAGAGATAAACATGCATGCAAGTTTTATAAATGCATAAATCAAATAGACAAGCCACAAGATAACACAATATTTACCTTGGGAAAACCCTCAAGTGGTAAAAACCCAGCTTCCAAAAGCATCCATACTCCATATTATTCAACAATAAAATAATACAAGAGTTATGATGAATACCTCTAAAGCATCAAGCCCTCCAATGCATTCCCGTGTTTCCAAGCATGAATCCACACATCCCATACCATGCTTCACAAATTCACTCCACAAGAAGACTCAATAATGACAGCCAACCCACTCAACCAACCTAAACCATTACACATGTGTTTGCTTTTATAGACACAAGCTCACACAAAATACAACTAGTGGTAAGGTGAAACCATGTGAATACAGAACCACTAACCCCTTATAAATATTGGGTACTAAGACATCACATTATTTAATATTTCCCCAATATTAAATTATTATCACATGTCTCCCACACATTAAATAATAATACAATGTTACAATACACCATCAAGTGGTCTCCAAATAATTACCTAGTGTGACTATCCACACCACCAAGGTGCATCACAACTAAATAATTATTTAATTACAAAATTATAATAAATCATTTTATGCAATGATGTACAACACCATATCTCAATAGTTAGTTGTACTGCCTTGGCTTTATATTGATCCTTCACCTTTTTGACTTCATCAAATTTCTCTATGAGAGAATTCAGTGTGGATTGAGCATCCACTTTAGCACTCTCATGATTTATCTTTCCCAAGTCAACTCTTGTGATGGAATAATCAGAGATGTCCACTTCTTCCAAATTATTGTCAGGAGGAGGTTGTGCCACCTCTGCATACCTATAACCTTCTTTATCAAGCAACAACCTGGAAATGGTCTTGGAATTTTTCTTAGTTTTTGTCTTCACTAATGCTAGTTTCCTAAAATTAAAGTTGTCTAGGGAGATGACTTGCTTCTTCCTCTTAGGTGTTTGGGATGAGAGCCAAGGTGGAAGTGGTGAACTATCTTCAAGATTAACAACCATGGCTTAAGTTGATGTTGTTGCACTGACAAAATTTGTTGTTACAATGGGAGAAGTGTTAGTCAAAATGGAACTAGGAATTTCCACACTAGAGACTTACACAGACTCAGACATAAACTGTTCTAAGTCAGATTGAGAAGTAATATCAAATGAAGGTGAGGATAAACTAGGAAAAGACATTGGAGATCCTGAAACTTTGTCCAAATCATGTTTGGAGCTATCAAAGATTGATCTCGAGGAAGGGGATGAATGAATGGATTGGACTGACACAGTTGGAGGAACATTGGTAGTGACTATAGGAATAACAGTGGTAGGATCAATGGTAGAAACTGGTGAAGACAAAGGAGGAGGAGTAGGGGTTCACATGGTGTAGGGGTTCATGGGATAACCCCTATGAAACTTGTCCATTTTGTAACTTGTGTACTTTAAGCATGCAAAACAAGGAAAATAATTCATGCCTTTGTGTGTGATCTTTAGCCTCGAAACGTTGTTCTGAGCATTAACCTTTTTCAATTTATTGAAATTCGTAATTTGTTCCAAGTTGTAAAATTTCATTTTTAGAGTTAGGAAATTTTTCGTCCATGCAAGAGTGTCGAATTTCAGTGCCCTCACATGACTAAAAAAAAAGAAGTTGCAAGGTCAACAAAGATTAATGCTTTGATTTCCTTGGGTCTGCAAAACTAATTAGGTTGATCTGCCTTGGCTTTATATTGATCCTTCACCTTTTTGACTTCATCAAATTTCTCTATGAGATAATTCAGTGTGGATTGAGCATCCACTTTAACACTCTCATGAGTTATCTCTCCCAAGTCAACTCTTATGATGGAATAATCAAATATGTTCACTTCTTCCAAAGTTTTGTCAAGAGGAGGTTGTGCCACCTCCACATACTTGTAACCTTCTTTATTAAATAACATGGAAAGGGTCTTGACCTTTTTCTTATTTTTTGTCTTCACCAGTGCTAGTTTCCCAAAATTGAAGTCGTCTAGGGAGACGGCTTGCTTCTTCCTCTTAGGTGTTTGGGATGAGAGCCAAGGTGGAAGCGGTGAGTTGTCTTTAGGATTGGCATACATGGCTTGAGTCGATGTTGATGCACTAACAAAATTTGTTGTCATAATGGGAGAAGTGTTAGTCAAAATGGAACTAGGAATTTCCACACTAGAGACTTGCACAAACTCAAACATAAATTTTTCTAAGTCAAATTGAGAAGTAATATCAAATGAAGGTGATGATAAACTAGAAAAAGACATAGGAGATCCTGAAACATTGTCCAAATCATGTTTCGAGCTATCAAAGATTGATCTCGAGGAAGGGGATGAATGAATGGATTGGACCAACACAGTTGGAGGAACATTGATAGTGACTGTAGGAATAACAGTGGTAGGAGCAATGGTAGAAACTGGTGAAGACATAGGAGGAGGAGCAGGGGTTCACATGGTGTAGGGGTTTGTGGGATAACACCTATGAAACTTACCTATTTTGTAACTTGTGTACTCTAAACATGCAAAATGAGGAAAATCATGCATGCCTTCGTGTGTGGTCTTTTAGCCTTGAAACATTGTTCTGAGCATCAACCTTTTTCAATTTTTTGAAATTCACAATTTGGTCCAAGTTGTAAAATTTCATTTTTAGAGTTAGGAAATTTTTCATCCATGTAGGAGTGCTAAATTTCAATGCCCATGCATGACTAAATGAAAAAAAAAGTTGCAAGTTCGAAAAAGATTAATGCTTTGATATCCTAGGGTCTACAAAACTGATTAGGTTGATCTACCTTGGCTTTATATTGATCCTTCACATTTTTGACTTCATCAAATTTCTCTATGAGATAATTCAGTGTGGATTGAGCATCCTCTTTAGCACTCTCATGAGTTATCTTTCCCAAGTCAACTCTTGTGATGGAATAATCAGAGATGTCCACTTCTTCCAAAGTCTTGTCACTAGGAGGTTGTGCCACCTCCGCATACCTGTAACCTTCTTTATCAAACAACAACCTGGAAATGGTCTTGGCCTTTTTCTTAGTTTTTGTCTTCACCAATGCTACTTTCCCAAAATCAAAGTCATCTAGGTAGACGGATTGCTTCTTCCTCTTAGGTGTTTGGGATGAGATCCAAGGTTGAAGTGATGAGCTATCTTTAGGATTGACAGCCATGGCTTGAGTCGATGTTGTTGCACTAACAAAACTTGTTGTCACAATGGGAGAAGTGTTAGTCAAAATGGAACTAGGAATTTCCACACTAGAGACTTGCACAGACTTTGACATAAATTGAACATTCTAAGTCAGATTGAGAAGTAATATGAAATGAAGGTGATGATAAACTAGGAAAAGACATTGGAGATCCTGAAACATTGTCCAAATCATGTTTCGAGCTATCAAAAATTGATATCTAGGAAGGGGATGAATGAATGGATTGGACTGACACAGTTGGAGGAACATTGACAATGACTATAGGAATAATAGTGGTAGGAGAAATGGTAGAAGCTAGTGAAGACATAGGAGGAGGACTAGGGGTTCACATGGTGTAGGGGTTCATGAGATAACCCCTACAAAACTTGTTTGTTTCGTAACTTGTGTACTCTAAGCATGCAAAACAAGGAATAACATTAATTCATTCGTGTGTCGTCATTTAGCCTCAAAATGTTGTTCCGAGATTTAACCTTTTCAATTTTTTGAAATTCGCAATTTGGTCCAAGTTGTAATATTTCATTTTTAGAAATAGAAAAAATTTCATCCATGCAGGAGTGTTGAATTTTAGTGCCCCCGCATGACTAAATGCAAAAAAAAAGAAGTTACAAGAGCATTGAGTTAGGTTGCAAAACTGATTACCATCAGATATCTACCCCTACTCCTCCTATGACTTCACTAGTTTCTACCATTTCTCCTACCACTATTATTCATATAGTCACTGTCAATGTTCATCCAACTGTGTCAGTCCAATCCATTCATTCATCGCCTTCCTCGAGATCAATATTTGATAGCTCCAAACATGATTTGGACAATGTTTCAGGATCTCCTATGTCTTTTCCTAGTTTATCATCACCCTCATTTGATATTACTTCTCAATCCGGCTTAGAATAGTTTATGTCTGATTCTATGCAAGTCTATAGTGTGGAAATTCCTAGTTCCATTTTGAATAACACTTCTCCCATTGTGACGATAAATTTTGTTAGTGCAACAACATCAACTCAAGCCATGGCTACCAATCTTGAAGATAGCTCACCGCTTCCACCTTGGCTCTCATCCCAAACACCTAAGAGGAAGAAGTAAGTTGTCTCCCTAGACAACTTCGATTTTGGGCAACTATCACTAGTGAAGACCAAAACTAAGAAAAAGGCCAAGACCCTTTCCAGGTTTTTTTTTGATAAAGAAGGTTATAGGTATAAGAAGGTGGCACAACCTCCTCCTGACAAGACTTTGGAAGAAGTGGACATCTTTGATTATTCCATCACAAGAGTTGACTTGGGAAAGATAACTCATGAGAGTGCTAAAGCAGATGCTCAATCCACATTGAATTCTCTCATAGAGAAATTTGAGGAAGTCAAAAAGTTGAAGGATCAATATAAAGCAAAGGTAGAACAACTAGTTACAGTACTCCAAAATATTACCCAGTCTTCAAAGTTAGTTGAACTTGTGGTCGTGAGCATTGAGGAACCAATCATCCAGAAGTTGGAAAAAGTGTATACAAGGAGCAGGGTAGTCAGTGAGTTCTTAGACTGAATGGTTGCACAAGGTTCACAACTTTTATTATCCTTCATGGAGAAAATGGAAAAGATAAAAAACATAAGATCAAAGTTAGACAAAAATACTAATACTCTATACCAAGAACAAAAAGACATGGAAGACATTTTGCAAGCTTTTGTCAAAATGAAGAAGCTCAAATTGGATGCATTAGTGGAAATTGGGATCATTCCCAATAGGGAAGCATTTGTTTGAACATCATCAAGGAGTTGATCAAAAACTTACAAAGTGCTCAAGAATTCAATGAGGACAACGATTTGAATCTTGTCAACAGGGTTGAAGAGCTTCCTTGCAAGTTACTTGATGACAACCGAAAATTCCTTTCCTCAGATGCAGTTGTGTAGGAATTCACCATTACGGTTCAAAGAGAATTTGAATATCAAGCCTTCTCGGTGGTTGCAAAGGACAAGTTTATGGATATTCAATTAACTTTGGACAACCTAAAGGTGTTTTAGGAAGGCATGAGAAAGCTTGTAACACCGTAAAGGATTCTGTAACAAGGGCCTTAGCTATCTCCAAACATACTTCAAGTCTTGATAATGATGAAGTTCAAACAATCATGAAGAAGTATGAAGATTTCATGGAGAAGGATGGTGGACAAAGTTGAATGTGCCTTGTTTAATTTTTAGTATTTCCATGCTTTATGTAATTAGTTTCAAAAAATTTACATGTCCTTTTCAAAAATGTAATTACATGTAAAAATAAAGAAGTCCTAAATCAAATCGGGCTCTCTTGTTGAATAAGTCAATTTAGTTATTTTTTTCCTAGATTAGCTCTTAACTCTCGTCTATATATATGAGGGAGTTCTTTTGTAATAGGACCTTTTGATCTATTGAAACAAAACATTGCCATTTTGAACAACATACTTGCAATATTTGAGTTGAATGTGCAAATTGAAATTTAATCAATAAAAGAAGTAGATTGCTTCTAACCTTTATTTTGGAGCACGTTTGTAGTATGTAAGAGTGATCTTATGTCTCTCTTGTCATATCATCTTGAAGTTGATCTACAGTGGCATGTTATTTCATTATTAAAGGGGAATTCAGATTTGGTACTGATAGACTTTGTTCTATCATATTGCATTTGGAGCTATATGTTTTGTATATGAATTTGGTTGAGAACTCGTCGTCTTTGTGCTATGATTGTTAGCTATATTCTTATGGATTTTGGTGTTGTTCGTTGATAGTCTTTGAGCTATAACTTACTACACGGGTTACTCTTTGGAATCATCTTTGGGAATAACTTGGAGTCTTTGAGCTGTAAGTTGTTGTCGTTGTTACGTTTGAACTATCGTGGAAAGTCACAGAGGACTTTGGGTTTTCATGGATTTTTCCAAGTTACTATCATTTGTTGGTATCATTCTTGTTATTCTTACAACTAACAAAATTGGGTATCAACTATTATTGCACCAACTAGTGTTATTTAGTTTATTACTTAAAGTGAACATCAAGGTCATTATTGTAACTCGTTTCCCTTATTCTGAAAAAAGAGAGTATGTTGATGGAGACGCCCTCATGGATAGTTGTAGTGTACATACTCTTAGTTTAATTTATATTTGATTTAGAGATCAATAAGAAGGGAGCCTCCCATTTATGAGAGGAGAGATTAATCTCATTATAGTTGTGGATGAAACTACCATTTTGTAATTGTTAAAGGAATTACAAAATATTCACCCAACAATAGTTTTTTGGCGACTCTGCTAGGGATACGATCATGCAACCAAAGCCTCACAGTTTCGGTTGAACTAGACGAGTATACTAGTGCCTTATTGTAATTTGTATACATCTTTTTAATGCTGATTTTCATTTCTTTTCAAAGACTACACTCTGGAAAATAGAAGCTATACATGCAGTCAAAGGGCTCAGGGTAAAGTTGATCCTATATTTGAATTGTTGAAAAAACACAACTTTGATATTCTTCCTCCAAGGAAAAGATCACCTTTGTAGTGCACGAGGAGTTTTCCTCCTCGATGTGTAAGATCACCTCTTCTGAGTGAAGCTTATAGCATTCAAAGAGGTGTACCTATAACACCAATTCAAAGGTTTGTCTTCCCTTCTTTCAATCAAGGAATAATTGTAGCTCAACCACCACAAGGTCCTTGGGGTAATTCCTTTGGTCCTTTTCATTTTGTGGCACCTTTTCATGAACTTCCTCAGGTTTCACATAAGAACATCCCTAAATTCTATGGAGATGGAAAACAAAATATTGATTAATATATTGTTGCTTTTTATATTGTATGTGGTGTTCTTGGTGTGGAACATGAAGACGTTCCAGTAAGGTTGTTCATGGAAACCTTACAAGGAGTGACAGACTTTCATGAGGTCCTATCGCTTTAGTTGAAAACGTATCAATTATATCGACCGAGTAGTGTTCGAAGGTTGTATGCAATAGGGAACATCTTGGCTATCTCTCTTAGATTTTCTTAATTATTGAAACAGTTGTAAATAGAAATTTAACTAGAAAGTAATTAAACTAGAAAGCATGGAGTTATTTAAGCTAGAAAGCATGAGACAATTAAACTAGAAAGAATATAAGTTAACTCAGAAGAAACACTTGCAGTAAAACTATAAAATTTAAATGAAAACAACTTTAAACAACTAATGACTAACTACTAACAGTAAGTAAACTTGACAACTTGTAACTAACAATAAGAGTGGATGCTCTAGAATTTCCAAATAAACAGAACTTAAAGATTGCAAATTCAAAACTACGACCCACAGGAATATTTGATAGAGCTCAACACACACAAATAACATTCATCCAAATTTATCATATACAAAATAAAGGAAACAACATTAAAAATGAAAATACTTATCTATCCTATGAGATCCCTTGAGTGGTCAGCTCTCGGGTATGCCTACAATTAACTCAAATCACATGAACTTTCGCATCTTCAAAATGAATCCATCCATGACAATTCCATTACACAAAACTAGCAACTCAGAATAAGACTGAAAAAGTTTATTTATTCATATCAGAAAAGTGTAACATAGAGACATAGTTCAAAGTATATCATAATAGCATAACGATATCAAGTATGCATTGTTTTTGGCAATTACATATATATACTAAACTGCTAACAAAATCCTAAATTTTAGATGGTGGAAGATCACCATTGAAAAAGTCTTCTAATAGAATTTCAACTAACCAACTGATTGAGGTCCATAACATAAAACATATTAAAGGCTCGGAATGGAGCCATAAATTTTTTAATAGAAATTAAACAGAAAGCATTAAAAGGACTTGTTCCACTATGCACTCCTGAATTTCCAATGCCTAGACTTCCAATGCTCTATCTTCAACTGTTTGAAGTTCACTTAAAGTCCACTCGATTGTGCATAATGTCCTATACAATGATTGAAAACTATACCATTATATCAGTGTTAGTCAGCTAATTTCAATCGATTTAGGAAATAAAGATTTATACATTTTTTTATAAAAAGTAAGCAATTATTAATCCTAAAAATAAACAATTGGCAGGGTTAAAGTGATTGGTAGAAACAAGGAAGGGTATTTGACTTATTATAATCATGAGGTTATTTATACCTCATCACTCTCCCCTTCCTAGTCCTGAGTAGGTCCTCCTACTCTCTACTGTGACCTCTACCTTTCCATATCCCTGTTCCTATTTAGTTCATCGTATTTGGCACTGAGGTCATATGGATCCTCCACTTCTCCATCCCAATCATCAGGACTTCTAAGAAAACCTGTGTTGTATTTAACCCTTACTTTCCATGAATGTAAGTTCTCAAGATTCTACTTTCTAGTGACAAGTACTGGAGGGGGTGGCTAAAGAAGTAATGGAGGTCTATACCTCATCCCTATCCATTCAGTTTTAAGTTGTTGAAGTATCTCTGCCAATGCCTCATCCCTTCTATAGGACCACTTTATATTGGTAGGTGAAATCACCTCTCTCTTTTTAAGATATATAGGTAGAGGAGTGTACCTCTCCTCATAGGTACTCCATGCTTTTTCTATCAATTTTGGCCCCTGGACTGTGAAATTCTCAAAACAAATCCGAAGATTATTGTTATATTTACTTCTCATAGCTTATAGCTCTTAATTCTTTGAAATTGAGCTTTAAAGGCAAAGGGTTTTCTATTAGAGTATCTCATCTGAAGTCCCACAGTTCTTTCTACTTGAAAATACTCTTTGGTCCTTTCCTGCCACTGAATCTGATTTTGCATAGTGGACATGAATGCGTTGAGTTGTACTTCTCCAACAAAGAGGTTGACAAAGAAATCAGTATGTCTCTCTAAAAACATATTATGTACAAAGAATTCACAGAGCAAGTTTTGTTAAACAAGTGTTACCTCTTTAAATGCTTTTAAAAATTGCTCATCATCTAGATCATGAGGCAGATTGCAAGAAATTCTCAATAGTTCCATCTTAACAATTTCTCATTCAAAAACATAGAATACAACTTGGATGGTCTCCTACAGGATAATAATAACTCCCCAATTTGGCATGCATCTATTTTAGCCTAATAAAGCCTATCATATGATTATTTTAATAAAACTATTTCCTTCTTAAGTCTGGCATTCTCTACCCCTACTTGTCTCAGGAAATAACATCTTTCCATCCATTTAACCAACAATGGAGGAATGTGAACCTAAAACCACTCCATTTTGGTTGGTTCGATCTGTACATCTTTTGACTCCAGTGTTGGTTTAACATTAATTTCTTGCAAATCTTGTTCTAACTCAACAATTTTGCTCAAGGATGCATTGAACTCAGATTTATGTTTTTCCTGCTCTTTTACAAAATATGTGAATGATTACATCAAATTATCAGTTAAATTCTTAATTTTTTTATCTTTTTCAGATAAACTGACCAAAAATTCTTTATTTTCCCATCAATCTCTTGTACTTGAAACTACAACCCTTCAATGGTTTTATCTTTTTGTTCTATTTGAACCTTAAAAGTTGCAATTTCTTGATCTTTTTGCATCATAAGTTCAGTTTTCATGCTAATTTCTTGCTTTTTCTTATTCACCTTTTCTTCATTTTGTTGCAATTTACAATTCAACTGAATAATTTCTGCTTTTAATTCTTCTAACTTTGTTTCTCTATTATCAAATTTTTTAACCTCTATATTGGTAGAAAAAGGAAAATTAAGAATTTCTACATCATTACTAGTTATATTTTCTCCATCCTATATCTCAAATGAACCTTGCTTAGTTACATTGGCAACCAGGGGAGACAATTGTTCTACAGATTCATCCTGAACACCCATATAGTGTGGCGATTGTTCCCCTATCTCTACTCATCCTGACCGAAGTGGCACATCCTCCCTCTTAGACTCAAGGGATTTACTGGTTTTTTTTTCACTTTCTTTTGTTGTTTTTGCATATGGTTGAACCTCATTTTCCAATGATTGCCTGCTACAATATTATGCGGTTTATGGTCGTGCCTCTTATTTTTAGGGACATGCAATTGATCGCAAGCTATTGCACCACTAATTTTAGTAGACAATCGCTTACTTCTCCTTAAAGGAGGAGGTGTTTGTGATGTTATTGTTGACCTCTTTTTCTTCTTGTGAAGAGGAGTGTTCTCATCTCCAAAATTTATTGTCTACATTTTCTTGATTTCCAAGAGTTTCTGAAATATTGGGTGAAATTTTTGACGCTCCTCAATCACGAGTGTTTTGGCATGTTGGAGTTCAGAAACATCTCAGGGCTCAGGGGAAAGCTCTTTCAAATTTTGAGTTGCCCAACCAGATGACTCATTTTCTTCAAAATGTCTTGTGGGCTCTAGGTTTTCAAAATTTTGAAGAATTTTTTTCCATTTCCCTTCCGTTTTTCTTCGAAAATGATGTTTATAGATTAAATGAATGAGGCCATGATGTTTTAGCATCCATAAACCAATTTTGAATCTTTCTATCATGTTAACAATAGAATCACTAAGAAATGCGAGAAGGTTAACCCTAAATTCAGGGTTTCCAGTGCCATGGTGCAAATGAGTGAGTAGTCGAAAAGGTGGACCTACTATGACAAAACATTGTCCCTCACATGTGAAATATTTAATAATCCAAGCAATTTTTGTTCTCCATAGCTCCAGAATTGAAATTATTTGAAATCCCTTGTTTTGCCCCCAAGTGGTAACAACAAGCAAAGGACTAGGTTCTCCCTCCCAACTAAAAAGCTCTACCATTCTTTGATAGGAAATATTTGTGGTTTTTGAAAAATTTATACCCTCATTTCTAATACTAGATAAACGATAAATGGTCTGAGGGTTTACCTTGAATCTCTTGCCACGTACTATAGACTGACCATCCGAGAAATTCTTTGCAAATTCTTTTACCATCTGCTCATTGTGCCCTTCAAACTTCTTCATAAACTCTAGCCACCCAACCCTCTAGAACAATTCTGAAATATTACTTAGTGCAAATAACTTGTCTACGAAAGTTGGATCTGATTTTCACTTAGCTCCTCCCATTTTGTCCCTTTCTTGTGATTCTGCTCATTTTTTGTTGAATGCCATGGGGTTCAAAAGGTGAAAAACTATTTAATCAAAATTGTAACACAGATTAAAGAAAATATAAAATTTTCAACCATTCATACTTTAATACAACCGATGGGACATGAATTAATTATTGCATTTGGGCCTCGTTGTACTTCCATTATTACTTTGCATGGGAAAAGGTGCATAAACTATCACACCTCAAGCAAACTTACAATCCACACAATTTACTAAGTTTGGAAAGGGGTGGTGGAACGTTTCATTGTTTATTTTTATTCACAATATTTACCTACTTAAAGTAAAAGTTGTACATACCTTATGTTCTGTCATCGACTTGAAAATCACTTACCTTTGCTAACGTAACAGTAACATTGGTTGGGATGGCAAGCGTGGTAATGAATTTATTATGAATGAGGATGGAACGACTAATTAATGTTGTAATTATTATGATAGAAAGTAGCCACAATAATTTGATTTATTAAGATAAGAGATGACAATGTAGGGCGTGGATTTTGAAGGTGATAGCAATATTTAATGATGAGAATGTGTATGACACTAGAGATATTAGAGCATTTGGAAAGGAAGGGAATTTACAAAAGTCTGGAGCATCACTGGAAAATGCATTCAGGATGAAGAACAAAAATTCTGGAGCATGCTGAGAGATGCAACCAGAATGAAAAAGTGAATTAGCAAAATTTTGAAGCATCATTGGAAGACGCAGTCGGAGTGAAGAAGAAAATTCTGGAGCATCACTGAAAGATGCCACCAGAATGTAGCAACGAAGTTTTAGAACATCGCTGAGAGATGTCACTGGAATTCGGGAACAAAGTTCTGGAGCATCACTGGAAGATGCAACCAGAATGCAAGAACGAAGTTTTAGAGCATCACTGAGAGGTGTCGTTGAAATGCAGGAACAAAGTTCTGGAGCATCGCTGGAACATGCAGCCCAAATGTAGGAACAAAAGTCTGGAGCATCGCTGAAAGATGCTGTCAGATGGAAAAAAGGAAAAATTCTAGAGCATCGCTGAGAGATGTAGCCGAAAGCAGTAACAAAAATTTTGGAGCATCGCTGAAAGATGCTGACAAAAGGAAGAAGCAAAATTTATGGAGCATCACCAAAAGATGCAACTGGAATGCAATAAGAAAATTTTTGGAGCATCACTTAAAGATGTTGCCGGAAGAAGGAAGCAGAATGAAGTACTTTGGACTTTAGACTTTTCGAAGCATCGTTGAAAGATGCACCAAACTACAAGAATAAAACAAGGAATGGCACCAGTTAGGTGTACAAGTTCTGGAGCATCGTAGCAACCGAGCCAACAAGTTTTAGAGCATTACAGCAAGATGTGCCAAAATTTGTATTTGATTAGAAATAAAGTCTTGCAAGATATAAATGAATTTTAGCCAAGTCCAAAAGATGAAAAATTCAAAAGAAATGCCCTGAAGTAATTACAAATGCATAAACATGCAAAGTTTTTTTTATTAGACTATTAATCTGAACATTCCATTGGCTCTGTCGTCGCAAAGTTAATGCATTGTATTTCTTCTTGCATTTCTACCATCTTTGTAAATTCCTCCCTATTAACTGGTTTATGGTAGATGTGTAATTGATGTTCATTGACTAATAGAGTTTGATTATCACCATTAATGGGCTTGAGTTGCACTGCTCCATTTGAAAATACTTCAAAAATTTCATATGGACGCAGCCAATGAGTCCCCAATTTCCCTTGATGATCTTTATATCAGGAATCGAATAACAATGCCCAATCCCCATTGTGGAACTCTCTTTCCTTTATGTGTTTATCATGCCAAGCCTTTTGTTGGTGTTGAACTAGCTCAGTTTGGTGGATAGCATCTAAACAGAGTTCATCTAATTCACTAAGTTGTAGGACTCTTTCAACCTAGGCTCATTTGAGATCTAAGCCTAACCTCATTGTTGTTCTCAGAATTTGAAGTTCAAATTCAATGGGTAGAAGAGGTTTCTTCCCAAAAACTAACTTGTACGGACTTAAACCAGTGGTTGATTTCCAAGTTGTGTTATAAGCCCAAACGGCTTCAGGTAATTTTTTTGCCCAGTTGTCACGACCCCTATTTTCAATAATTAATTTATAATTTAATATTACTATTTAAAAGTTCGTTGACCAAACTTTGTTTCATGTGTGTGATAGGAAAATACTCTCATCAAAGAGAGAGTATCATCGAGGAGGGGGTGTCTAGCTACTGTAAGCAACTGTGGTGAAAGAAATCTACACACACAAGCACTTAGATGGCATATAGTTGCATTATTATTGCATAAATTAATCATATTGATATATTGCTTCTCATTTTAAGTAGAAAAGAAAAATCATTGTTATAATTGAGTGTTAGTTAAATATTAAAAATACTCTTAGTAAAATAAAGTAGTTTTAATTTATTTATAAAGTGATTTTTATTTGAAATTATATGTGAAGAAAGAATTAGAATTATTATCATTTATTATTTTAGAAATAATTGTGTTGCAAATTTAATTAATAAAATTATGTTAGTTATTAAATATTTGATTTTTTCGAAAATAGAATGTGTGTTTTTATTTGATAAATTAGAGATAAAATATAGAAAAAAAAAAACAAAACAAAACAAAAGATAAAAACAAATAAAACAATAGAAAATACTTAAATTTAGAAAAAAACACAAAAACAAAGAAAAAAAATAAAAATAGAAAAAGATAGAAAGAAAGAGGTGAGAAGAAAAGAAAGTTATTAAAAGAAGAAAACCCTCTCATTTAAAAGGAGAAAACCCTCTCATTCTTACACACATAATATTCATTCTCAAGAAACAAGAACAGAAGAAGAGAATTTGGAGATTTAGCAAAAGAAGCAAGGAGGAACAGTAGGAAGGAGTGGAGAACAGGAAGGGACTTAGCCACCGGAAAGTGTAAAACAAGTTTTTATTCAATCCGTAATTATTCCAAATCTGTGTAAACAAAAGATTGTGTGACTATTTTTTGTTACCATATTGTTAGTGTCAATATTATTGTCATTGTTTTTTATATTATATATATATATATATTTTGTTCGTGGCTACTGTATGTTTACTGTATAAATGAGAAAAACTAAAAATTGTCATTACCCTATGATGGATTTATATATTTATTGTAAATGTAAATATAAAAGATATACATATATACACTGTGATGATTTAAAGCTATATACATATACCAGAATATATGTTGTTCATATTATAAATCTTATATTGTTTATGAATCAAACTTTGTTGTTAGTATATACTGGAATTTCATAGTATTGAAATTGTTCACTGTGTATTGATTAAATTCCAAGCGAATACTATTAATAACTATATTAGTTTTTATTTTGAAAGTTATTGAAACTGTAAATTTTCTAGTGGTCGAAACGGACCCACAACTGTAAAGCCCCCACATGGTCTCCATTGTGGAGACCGCGGCAGTGGCGAAGCTCCATAATGGAGGCCTACGCCTTTTAAATGTTGTAAACTCTTTTAATTTTTATCATAAGTTCTTTGAACTTTGACTCAATGCTGAATAATGTCATTCTTTGGCAGTTCATTATATACTATATAAGGTATGTCAATTATAATATTTCAAAAACTCTGCAGTATAATGTCATGATATGGCTCTACATATCGCTGCATATTAATCTCTGCTATTGTCGATCCATCAATGTATACTCTGTAATATATACATATATATACACGTATGTGTTATTGCATGTATTTGAATCTTATTGTTGATCGCTGCTAATGTAGGACTGTTCTATATTATGTGAATCGGTCGACCAATTGTATATCACTGTATAACATGGAATTTATATATATTCATGTATATATATGGATGTATATATAAACCCATTAAATATATTTTGGAATGGAAAAATGTTGTTGCAATTAACACAAGTAGACTCCTTATATAAATTTATTGCCTGAAATTTTTCTTGTATTAAATGTTGTTAAGTAACCCAATAAAAAAAAGCATATTATATTGTGATTTCACTTGACCAAAACAAAACATTACCAGTAGAATATACTGAAACCATTGAGATAAAAATAAACTGACAATGAAGGAAATCTATTAGATTCGTTTTGTTGCAAACTGCTATTTTATAACAAAACTAGCAAACAACTTCACTTTTGATAGATTATATTATATCATTGAAATTGTAAAAACTTAGTTTCTTGACAAGAACATGCAAACCAGAATAATGAATCTTTCGAGTAATCTCTATCTTTCCAAAAAAGACACATTTTAGTGAATGCTTGAACTTTAAACAAACTATTCTTTGAATTATGAGAAAAAGTCAATATATACAAACGAGGATGATCTCCCTAATTTTTTTTATAAAATATAATCTAGGAGATAGATTCATCTAAAAACGGCCTTACAATTGAGAAGATTGATGTTTGGTTCCATATAACCTTGTATTTGGTAAAATGCATAAGGATCAACTATTTTTGAAAAACTTGGTATTGCAATCAAAATGATAAGTATGCCTAAGACATAGACTTTCAAGACTATGGTATTTAATCAATTGTACATGCTTGAGTCATCCTTGTGAGCCTATCATGGTATTAATGTGTTTTATGCTTTAAGAAATGATGTCCTATGATTTGGGGTTATGCGTGCAATCATTCTTATACTTTATGGGGGAAAAGATCTAATTTGACTTTGATGGATAAATGAATTCAATTATGTCCATGGTATGTGATTAGGGTATCAAGAACGAATGACTG
The DNA here is from genome assembly GCA_007258455.2 of Sequoia sempervirens. Classification (NCBI taxonomy): domain Eukaryota; kingdom Viridiplantae; phylum Streptophyta; class Pinopsida; order Cupressales; family Cupressaceae; genus Sequoia; species Sequoia sempervirens. The sequence goes on from VDFB02281492.1 coordinate 1,080,120,740, forward strand.
TTCTTTGAGAAGAATAACGTTTCATTGCATATGTGTTTTACCTTACTTGAAAAGTATGTATGAGTTGTGGATGTATTTTTTTTATTCTTGCATTTATGTATAATGAGTTAAGTAGAGCACCAAATTCTTTCACCTATGTTAGTTCCAGTTTGCTAGACCCCCCGTGATGGGTCAGGCTTCGCAGCAGGAAGCACGGGGAAGCTTTGTGCTTCGTGGTAGGGTGGATATCACCACAATGATACTCTCTCTCAGGTTCCACAGTGCACATGCGGAAAGATGTTAAGTATTGCTATTGTGTTATCTTTGTGTAAGCCTACATGGCTAAATTTTGTAAAGGCACAGCCTTGTGTTGATATGCATATTGACTCATTAATGTGTGTAATTCCATTTGAAAATAATGATGAAATTATTTAATTATTTCCTTTTAGCACCATATAATAATTATCTTATACTATTTAATTATTTCGGGAATTGATTTGCTTATTGAAGGTTATTTTTTAGTATGTGAGATTTACGGACCTTACACCAGTCTTTTCTCCTTGATGAAATTGTTTTTGTTAAAATATTCTCTAGCTTCTTGTTAGTGACTTATACTTGACCATTTTCTTGTGGGTGATAGGGTGATGACTTCTTATGGCTTACCTGGAAATGATCAATGAAAGCTAACAGAACTTTGGACATAAACTGGGGTCCTTGATCTGTGACAATTGTTCTAAGGGCTCCAAATCTAAGAAAAATCTTGTTATATGGGAATCCAACTACTTGGTCTTCCCTAGCGACTCTTAGAGCTTGAACTTCTACCCACTTGGTTAGATAGTCGGTACAGACCAAAATTTACTCTTTCCCTTGTGAAGGGGGGTCTATAGGACCGATAAAATCCAATCCCCAGTTTTCAAATGGTTTGAGAACTACTTGGGGTTGCATAGGCATTTCATTGGATGTAGTGGGTCTCCCTACTCTTTGGAATTCATCACAATGACAAACATATTTTTTGCATCTTTATGCATAGAGGGCCAGTAATATCCTACACCCAAAATCTTATGGGACGTCCTCTTGGTAGAGTAATTGCCTCTAGAGAGGTCATCATGGCAAGCTCTAAGGATGCTATATGTTTCATCTACTCTGACACAACATCGTAAAACCATATCAGGACCACATCAAAATAATATTCCATTAAGCCATTTGAACGGAGCGCTTTCTTGAATAAGGCATTTCTTTTGTTTTGACGTGAAGTTTAGTGGGAAATGTGAAGTGGCCAAGTAGTTGGCCATATCAGCAAACCAAGGATTTTTAATGGAGATGGAAAATAGATTTTCATCTGGTAATTCATCCTATATAGGAGCACAATCTCCATTATCTTGTTTGATCTGCAATAAGAAATAAGTAACTATGTTGAACTTCGTAGGTTTGTCAACAATGGTCATGTTGAATTCTTGTAGAAGCAATAAGCACCTGATTATCCTTTCATTTACTACAGGTTTGTTCATTAGGTACTTGATAGTTGAATAGTCCATGAACACAGTCACTTTGTACCGTGTAATGTAATGTCAAAATTTCTTGATCGCATGTACTACAACTAAAAATTATTTCTCTATGGTGGTGTAATTTCATTCAGTGGGAATGAAATATATATCATACTTTCCCCATTCTCATCTTCCTAACCTAAAACCGCTCCAATAGCATCATTGAAATCATCTACATAAATATGGAACGAAAGGTTCCAATTAGGTCCTCGTAGGACATGAGCAAAAATGAGTTTCTCCTTAATGATCTCAAATGATGATTGACACTCTATTGTCCAGAAAAAATCTACATTCTTTTGGAGGAGGGAAAACATAGGGTTGCAATCTTGCTGAAATTTTCTATGAATCTCTAGTAGTATCTAGCATTTCCTAAGAAACTTCTAATGGACCAATTTGGTTTTTCAGAGTCTCAAGTTGTTGTATTACCTCAATTTTCTTAGGATCCACTTTTATCCCTTCAACTGAAATGTGGTGTCCCAACACTATCCCTTGTTCTACCATTATTAAGCATTTTTATGACTCAGGGATAGATGATGGTCTTCACATCGCTTCATCACTCTGTCCAAATTTTGAAGTCCTTCATCAAAAGTTGACTCATACGCAGTGAATTCGTCCATGTAAACTTCCACACGGTCATTCACTAGCTCAGCAAATATGGTCAAGATAGCTCTCTAAAATATTGCAAGAGTGTTACATAGCCCGAAGGGAAGGATTCAATATGAAAATGTTCCCTAGGGAAAAGTAAAATTTATTTTTTCCTTGTCTTCTGTTGCTACTTATATCTGGTTATATCCACTGAATCCATCCAGGAATGAGAAATACTTCCTTCCAACCAAATTATCCAAGACTTGGTCTACAAACGGTAGAGGGAAGTAATCTCTATGGGTAGCTTTGTTGAGTTCCCTATAGTCAATGCACACTCTCCACTTCCCATTTTTCTTTGGGACCACAACCAAAGGTGAAACCCATTTGCTGTCAGAAATGGGTTAGATGAATCCTACTTGCAGGAGTTTCTCAATTTATATTTTAACAATGTATTTCAAGGAAAGATTGAGTCTTCATTGTGGTTGAAAAATGGGTCTAACATCCTCAGTATAGATGTGATGGGTACAAACACTTGGGTGTATTCCTCTCATGTTTGTATAATCCCAAGAAAAAGCTTTATATCTATTCATCAAAACATTAAACAATTTGTGCTCTTCTAGCTCTATCAACTAGCTGTTGATATTCAATTTTTTTCCTGGTAATAATATGATGGTTTTGACCCCTAGATGGTTGGAGGTGATAGTATAAACGTCTCTAGTCAAAGTGTTGAGAGGAAAACTATGTGGTATGGTTCTATGGAGTCTAGCAATATCTTCAAAGAAGTGATCCATTGTTGGAATGATATTAGCTAGGGGACAAGGTAATCCCATGAAGTTGGTGTAATCAAATTCAGTATGATCAATGTTGATTGGTTGCCCTAGAATCTCTTCCACGTCTATCATTTCTTATCACTTGAGTCTATGATAAGATTTTCCATATTATTTTCTAGTTCATCTTCCAACTCTTCAGCATGTTGTTTAATTACTACCATAGCAAGTGAGGCTAGATTTTCTTGTTCGTTGGGATTGTCTGGTTCATCAACCCAAACTTGGTTATGTTCAACACGTTTAGTGGTGGGATACAACAATAAATGTTTACTATCGGGACCATGTGAAATGGTCATTCCTCCCTCCCTACAGTTAATCTTGGTTGTAACTATAGCTAGCCATAGTCTTCCTAGAATTATCACATAACTATCCTTTGGTGTGAGAGACTAGATTATTTGGAAATCTACTAGATATTCCCAACTATCAACCTTAACAAGAATATTTTCTATGACACCTTTGGGAATAGCTATGGATTGATTTACCATCTATAACATTGTAGTTGTGGGACGTAATTCAATAAGTCCCAAATTTTCCATAACATTGACTGTCATTACATTAATGGTCGAGCCTAGGTCCACAAGTGCATTAGGTATATCACTGCCTCATTAATTGTCACTATTATAAGTGGACTACCTGGGTCATCATATTTTGGAGCTACATTTTTTCTAGCCAAAAAGTGAGCTAGATATCTATTTATGTGAATAGTATTAATCCATTTTGGTTTCCTTCTTGGTTTTTTGATGCACAAATGTTTGATTAGTTGGTTTATTTCAAGGATCTCTTTAATCACTTGTAACAAAGGAACCTCAATTTGAAGTTGTTTAATCTCTTGTATCAACGCGGTTTCAGTGGATAAGGTCATTTTCAAAGGGTTTTTCAAGGTGGTTGGTTTGAGATGCTCCTGAAAAGGTGCTTGAGTTTTCTCTTTCAAGGTGGAGTCCTTTAAAAGATTTGTTGGACATTGACCACTCTCCTCTTGAGGTAACTTAGAAGTTCCAGATGAGGATTGTGGAAGGGTCTTGTCTTGATCACTCACTGGGTTTTTCTCTAAAGGTGTGGAAGAAGTCTTAGGTGTTTCAACAGATTCTTTAATTGGCTCATCCAGGATCTCAACTATAGTAGGTTGTTGGAGTATTTTTCCTGACCTTAATTGCAGGTTTCCACAATAGATAATATTAAGTTCAGTCACATTTTCCTATTCCATAAAATACACTAGGGTATTTTGTCGATTATTCTTTGGATTAGAGACAGGTTGTGCTAGAAGTTGTGTTTGGTTGACCTGCTCATTTTGTTGAGGGTTCTGAGGGGCTGGTAAAAGGTTTTGCTATGGATTAGGCACTCTCCTTGACCCAGTGTAAAATTGATTTTGAGGTTGATTCCATTAAGGAGCAGGAGTTTGAGGATACCATTGTTGTTGAGTTTGGTTTGGCCATTGGGGGTTTCCCCAGGACTAATTTTCCCATTCAAGTGGTCCCCAAGGGTAAGCTCCCCAATTAGGTGGTGCTTGAGGCCAAGGTGCTACCCATTGATTATTATTCCAATTATTTGGGGGCCATCAAGAGGGATTTGAATTTTGGTTGTAAGAGAAATTCCCTCCAGGTCTTTGATTTACAAAGTTGACCTCCTCCTCAATCTAAGATGTTCTTTTCTTCATATTCTTGATTGCATTTAGGATCTCACAATTATCAGTGGCATGACTCTTCTCATAGACTTGGAAAACATCAATTTTGTCCAAGGGAAATTCTCTTAATAGATGTTTCTTTTGAAACCTAGGACAATAGATGGATAAGGTCTCAGGATTATGTGTTTTGGCCTGTATTCCATCCAGTGTGGTGTTTAGTTGAACAAGAATGTTAGTTTTAATATTTTTTGTCTCCTCATGTAGTTTACCTATTTCATTGGAACCTCTGAAAAGAGTAGATTTACAAATACCTCCTTGAGTACGAGAGAAATTTCGGCATAACTCAGTGATATCATTGAGTCCAAGTTGGGACACATCTCCTTTTCCCATTAAATCTAGGCTTCTCCTAGCATCCTCATCAAGTCCCTTGAGAAATATGGTCTTTAGAATATCCAGACTTATGGCTTCTCCACCACATCATTTAGATAAGAAGATGAACCTATCTAGGTAATCTTCTAGGCTTTCATCTTCGTTTTTCCTTAGTTTGAACAACTCCTCTTTCCTATCGTTGACTCTACAATAACTCTGGTATTTTTCCAAAAAGGTAGACTCCATATCATCCCAAGAGGTTATCAACCTTAAAGCTAATCCCATGAACCAACACATTGTAGCGTCCTTCAGGGTGGAGGGAAAAAATTTCAGTTTTTGGTTATCATTCTTGTAGTCATACGTCTAACACAAAAATTTAAACTCAAATAGGAATTGGTAAGGGTCTTCGGAGGATAAACCTCTGAAATTTGGTAAGAAGGTTGGCAAAAAAAAATTCATAGGTGTATCGTCATCATGATCAAGAGCAATATGATAAGTAAATGTTTAACTCCCCTATTGGGTTATTACCATTTCTATGGTCACCCATGATGTTGAAAGGGATGTGTTCCTCTTCAAAAGTTTTCTCTAATAGCTAAGGTTCTAGGGTATGCAAAGTAATGCTTTCCTCTACAAATTTTTGTTCTAATGGGTGAATTTTTGGGGTATAATGGGAGGTCTCGGGTTGATCCTGCCCAATCAATTCTTCGATAAGTTCTTCAATTGAGACTTATTGCTCCTTACTTGTGGTTGGAATGTCTTTTGGGGGGGGGTTGGTATGAATCTTCCGTGCGGACCTCGTTTCTTGACCATGCAAAAAAAGAAGCCTGGAAACTTTTTTTTTGTTAAAAGAGATATTCAAGCAATCTCCTACTAACACTAGAAAAGGAAGGGTTCCAGAAACAACGCCAAAAAGTGACAGACTGTCATGAGGTCCTATCGCTTTAGTTGAAAATGTATCAATTATATCGACTAGGTAATGTTCAAAGGTTGTATGCAATAGGGGACATCTTGGCTATCTCTCTTAGATTTTTTGAATTATTAAAATGGTCGTAAACAAAAATTTAACTAGAAAGTAATTAAACTAGAAAGCATGAAGTTATTTAAGCTAGAAAGCATGATACAATTAAACTAGAAAGCATATAACTTACCTAAGAAGAAAAGATCGCAGTAAAACTGTAAAATTTAAATGGAAACAACTAATGGCTAATGACTAACTACTGATAGTAAGTAAACTTGACAACTTGTAACTAACAACAGGAGTGGATGCTCTGAAATTTCCAAATAAACAGAACTTAAAGATTGCAAATTCAAAACTACGACCTATAGGAATATTTGAAAAAGCTTGACACGCACAAATAACATTCATCCAAATCTATCATATACAGAATAAAGGAAACAACATTAAAAATGAAAATACTTATCTATCCTACGAGATCCCTGGAGTGCCCAGCTCTCAGGTATGCCTAAAATTAACTTAGATGACATGAACTTTTGTATCTTCAAAATGAATCCATCCATGATAATTCCATTACACAGAACTAGCAACTCAGAATAAGAATGACAAATTTTATTTTATTCATATCAAAAAAGTGTAACATAGAGTCATAGTTCAAAGTATATCATAACATCATAAAGATATCAAGTATGCATTGTTTCTGGTGGTTACATATATACTATACTGCTAACAAAATCCTAAATTTCAGATGGTGGAAGATCACCATTGAAAAAGTCTTCTAACAGAATTTCAACTAACCAACTGACTAAGGTCCATGACATAAAACATATTAAAGCCTTGGAGTAGAGCCATAAAGTTTTTAAATAGAAATTAAATAGAAAGCATTCAAAGGACTTATTCCACTATGCACTCCTGAATTTCTAGCACCTAGAATTCCAGCGCTCTATCTTCAACTGTTTGATGTCTGCTTAAAGTCCACTTGGTCATGCATAATGTCCTATACAATGACTAAAAAGTATACCATTATATTAGCATTAGTCAGCTAATTTCAATCGATTTAGGAAATAAACATTTATACATTTTTTACAAAAAGTAAGTAATTATTAATCCTAAAAGTAAACAATTGGCAGGGTTAAAGTGATTGGTAGAAACAAGGAAGGGTATTTGACTTATTATAATCATGAGGTTATTTATACCTCATCAAGGAGTAGCAATTGATTGGTTCAATAATCTTGCTATTGGTACTGTTACTAGCTGGGCTACTCTTTGAACTAAGTTCGAATAAATGTTCAAGCCTGTTGTGGATGCCCATGCCTTGTTGGCTCAACTTAGGACAATGAGAAATGAATCACATGAACCCATGCGTGAGTTCATGGAAAATTTTAACAAGTTGAGAACGAGGATTCCTGCTGATGGCCAACCAACTGAGCATAATTTGAAGTGATTTTTCAGTTATCAAAGGTAAGTTTCTTATTACAAAATGCAGCCCCAAATGATCTTGAAGTAGCTCTCAACAATTGGCTACAATTTTTGAAGATAATTTGATTGTTTTCGTAAAGATGAGGAAAGAAACAAATAGAAATAAAGGAAAAACATCTTCAGTTCAAAATTCCTCAAGCACCACAAATCCTATGGTGCAGAAGTTAGCAAATGAATTGCTAGTGTTGAAGAAAAAAATATCTCAAGGTTCATCTGCTCCTTCCTACAAGGACATTCCAAGGAGAACCTATCCTAATTCTTCTAATTTTTCTGGAAATGCTCAAAGAAACTAGAATAGACATCCTGCACCACAAGGAAGGCTTTCTCTTGAGGAACCTCCCACTAATGTAGTAGTGGGGTACTATGAAGCTAAGCAAGAAGATTCTGCACAGCCAAAATATCAATCAAAATAAAATGCCAATCTCTTCCAAGAGGAGGAAGAAGATTCGGCTGGCAACTCAAATATTGGTTATTTAAATTATGAAAAGGAATCTAATCAAGAGGATGAACCTATTGTTGATGCTTATGTTGTTTCTACATGTTCACAAAATCAACTCAATCAACAGTAAGGTGATGTATCAAAAGCAAAGGATAGCCCATGTCCACCAGTTACTATTGCTAAAAGGGGGTCTCCTTTTCCAGTTCAACTGAAAGATACAATTGGGAGTAAGCAAGTAAGTACTTCTCATCCTCCTATTTCTTCTTCTATTCCTAAGACCAATACTCCATTCCAAAGACCAATGTTCTGGTTTTTAAGCCTACTAGTGAAATTATCCAATCTTCTTTGTTAAATTCATTTCAAGCATTTGATATAATTGACCATGCAAAGAAAACCAAGATACAAATGTTTGAAGAAGAATATCTTAAGGCTAATCCTAACCAGTTTGAAAGACTTGTTAAGTTTATCAAAGATAAGGGAACTCATCCAAGTTGAGATTCTTCTCAAGACGTACCAGTTGTTCCCAAGCTTAAGCTTCCACAAAACAATTTGGTTTAAGTTCCCTCATCTATCCCCAAAAATATTGATCCATTCTATATCTCCTTGTTAGTTAATGGTTACAAGCTAAGCAATTGTGTTATTAATTTTGGTTCCTCTAACATTGTGATGCCCACAAAGTGGCTAGCACTTTGGGTTTCAATCTAACCAAAACTTTTGGTCATTACTTTTCAATGGAGAATAGACAAGTGCCTTTAATTGGGAAAATTAAGGATGCACAGTTTGCATTTGTTGCCTTCCCGAAAAAAAATATCAAAATAATTGTCCTAGTATTGACATCCTAGCATCATATGGGATATTGCTAGAACGTAATTTTTGTAAGGATGTAGGAGGTGAAATTAATATGGATTGGTTAGAAGCAAGAATACCCATCAAGGGTGTGATGTAGAAATTGCTTCCTAGAGGGAATCTAAATTTTTTGTAACAAAGTCAGATGACCCAAGATCTCAAATACTTTTTGAATCTTCAAGTATAGGTACATACTTTTTGCAAATTAACAAGGATTCTAAGTTTTTCAAGAAAAAATTCTAGTAAAGAATCAACATCTAATGGTTTTTCCTCTTTAGAAAGAGAATCATCTTCAGATAATATGTCCTCTTCAAATGATGAAATTTCTTCAAATGAGGAAACTTCAGATTTCGAAGCTATCAGTTTAGGTGACCCAAATGGTGTTTTGGTTATGGAATTTGACGACAATTGCTCCTCTATAAGATCTCATGGGGGGATTGTATTCATATCTCCACAAGGGAAGGTTTTTCCTTTTTCCTTCAAACTATAATTTGATAATACTAACAACACAACAGAGTATGAAGCATTGTTGTTAGGTATGGAAGTTGCATGTAGGAAGGGAATAAAAAGCTTTCATGTTCAAGGAGATGCTAAGTTAGTGGTATGCCAAGTAATATATTTGTATCAAACGAGAAACAAGAGACTTAGGCATTATTGTAATCTCATTTGGGATTGCATTGAATGTTTTGATGCTTTTAATATATCTATGGTACCTAGGGATTTTAATGATAAAGTTGATTCTTTAGAGGTATCAGCTACTCTTCTAATTCCACATAAGGATTTCCATGGTACTACTTACACTATTGAGCTAGTGTTTCAGGTTAGTGTTCTACACAACTTAGATAACTGGCAGATTTTCAATGATGATCATAAGATCATTACCTTTCTTGAGAAAGATGAAAATTTTAATGAGTTATATTTTGAAGGTAGTGATCTTCTCCTCCATGAGAGTCAATTTCTAAGAATGATCCAGACTCTGGCAAAGAAGTGTTGTAGCTCAAAGGGAACAAGATTCCCAAAGTTTTGGTATCTCTCGAGAGACATTTTAAAAAACATGACCATTATGTCAAAAGCTAGCAACAATCTAGTTTTGAATCATTGAAGGAAGTAGAGCAAGTCAACTTGGGAACTAAGGAAGATCATAAGATGGTTAACATCGGTAAGTATTGCATGTCAGATGAGAAATACAAGATTGTGGAGTTGTTATGGCAATACATTGATGTGCTCGCCTATTCATATGAAGACTTGAAGTCTTTCCATCCAAAGGAGGTACAACATGAGATTTCCCTAAAAGAAAGTTCTTTTCCTCACAAGAAAGAGTAGAGGCAATACAATCCTAAAATTTGAGGTACTATTCTTTCTTAAATTCAAAAGATGCTTAATGCAAGGATTATATTTCTTATTCACCATTCAATGTGGATAGAAAATATAGTTCCAGTTTAGAAAAAGAATGGGGAAATCTACATTTGTGTGGATTTTAGAAATTTGAATCAATTGTCACTAAAAGACAATTGCCCCTTGTCAGTAATGGATCAAGTATTGCAGATAGTGATAGGATTTGAAATGCTATCCATGCTAGATGGTTTATCAGGATACAATCAGGTGGAGGTTAGTGAAGAAGACCAACATAAGACTACTTTCACCACTCCATGGGGTACTTTTTCATATCACAAAATGCCTTTTGGTTTAATCAATATTGGCACTATGTTTCAAAGAGCAATGGACTTAGCTTTCCATGATTTCATAGGTAAGTTTATTGTTTTTTATCTTGATGACTTGATGATCTTCTCAAAGAGATATCAAGAGCATTTTTATCACTTACAACAAGTCCTTGAGAGGTGTTGTTAGCACAAAATTTCTCTCAACCCCAAGAAGTCAATTTTTGGGGTTACAGAAGGTAAACTCCTTGGTCACATTCTGTCCAAGGAAGGTATAAAGATTGATCCAGAATGGTTCAAATCAATTCAGTATCTTACTCTACCTTCGAGGAAGATAGCAGTTCACTCTTTCTTTGGAAAGGAAATTTTTTTGTGTACGTTTGCCCCTAACTTCGCAAAAAAGACACATCAATTGTTGATATGATGAAGGGAAAGGCTATTTTCTGGTAGAGTGAAAAATTTAAAGCTGAATTTAATGATACCAAATAATCCATTGTGCATGCACCAGTGCTATTCTACCCAAACTACACCAAAGATTTCATCATGTATAGTTATGCTTTTGAGCATACGTTATCTGCAATTTTGGTGCAGCAAAACAATGAGGGGATTGAATCTCCTATTGCATTCATGAGTTTTCCATTGAAGGCTCATGAGTTGAAATACTCTCCAATGGAAAAACATGCTTTCATTGTGGTTAAGGCAATGAAGAATTTTAGGTTTTACATACTTAACTCTCATGTCATTGCATTGGTGATAGATTCTATGGTAAAGTGTATCCTAACAAAACAAGAATTTAGAACCAAGAGAGGTAATTGGATTGCCAAAATCCAAGAATATGACATGGATATTAATCCCACCAAGTTGGTATGTGGGAAACTTTTGTGTCAGCTTATTGATAATAATAAACCAGAAGAGGTGTCAAGTGATGAGGAAGTAAAAGATGAAGATATTGTCACAGTGTTGTTTGTCAATACAATTGACGAATGGTATTCTAACATTGCTTACTTTCTCACTTATGGAGAGTGTCCAAAGCACAGGACATATAAAGAGAAGAGAACAGTCAAACTAAAGGCTGAAAACTTCATCCTTTGGTACAATGGTTTGTATAAGAGAATTCTTGATGGTACTTTTCTACGTTGTGTTGATAAATCTTAGCAGAATAAATTGTTGGAGTCATTTCACAATTTGGCATGTGGTGGATATTTTTTAGCACCAATAACAACTCACAAAATCGTGTGAGTGAAGTACTATTGGCCCACACTATTCCAAGATGCATACAACTGGGTACATAGGTGAGAAATATGCTAATAGTTTGGGGGGAAACCCAAGCTAGTTGCTCTTCCCCTTAAGTTAGTCATCATTGAAGAGCCCTTTCAACAATTGGGTATTGATTTCATCATTGTTTTCAATCCACATTATAGTATAGGACATGTTTATTTCTTGATAGCCACCAATTATTTTACTAAGTGGGTGGAGGCCATACCAGTCAAACATGCTACTTCAAAAGCAGTATATAGGTTCCTAAAAGAAAACATCATTTCCCAGTTTGGTGTCCTAAACAAAATTGTAGTGGACAACGCTACTTCATTCTCATCAGGTGAGATCATGGAATTTTTTTTTAGCATGGGATCACATTGTCACATCTTTTGACTATTACCCTCAAGGTAATGGTCAAGCAAAATCCAGCAACAAGAACATGGTCACCACCATTTGGAAGCTACAAGATGAGAACCAGAGATCTTGGCACAAAGCATTGTATGATGCATTGTGGGCATATCAACTTACCTCAAAATAAGAAATAGACATGTCACCATTTCAACTATTGTATGGGTTGAATGCAAAAATTCCAATCACTTTGGAATTTCCCACTCTAAAGTTGGCCAAGGCCATAAAAGATGATACTTTTGAAATTCAGTGGATAAACACATCATGTTCCTCACTAAATTGGAGGAGAAGCCTGTTGAAGTGGTGGATCACATAACGAAACACCAAGGCCAGGTCAAGAATCTTTTTGAAAAAAAACCTTAAGTCTTGAGATTTCTAGGTGGGAGATCTAGTCCTCTTGTGGGACAAAAGAAGAGAGCCCAAAGGTATGCATGGGAAGTTTTATTTACTATGGAGAGGAACTTTCAAGATTCACTAGCTTTGTGGTGAAAATATTTTCTTTCTCACATACCAAGACGACACTCCATTTTTGCTACCACATAGCATACATCATCTGAAGCATTTCACTCAGTCAGGCAACAAATGGGTTTGTAAATACTTGTACAGTTTCTACGTCTTTTTCTTTTTAAGACTTTTTGTGTATTTTGTTGTGTTGCTTGACTCTATACCCAATGGATGGATGAAGTCACTTAGAGATTTGAATTCTTCTCCCTTTGATCATTTTGAAGAGTGATATTGAAGGAAGCTCCCCAGTTAGAGTCAATTGTTATCCTCGAATTTAGCTGAGCTCAATTTGTGGGATAACCCCTATGAAACTTTTCCATTTTGTAACTCGTGTACTCTAAGCATGCAAAATGAGGTAGATCATTCATGCCTTCATGTGTGGTCCTTTAGTCTCGAAACATTGTTCTGAGCATTAACCTTTTTTAGTTCATCAAAATTCACAATTTGGTCCAAGTTGCAAAATTTCATTTTTAGAGTTAGGAAATTTTTTCATCCATGCAGGAGCACTAAATTTCAATGCCCCTACATGACTAAATGCAAAAAAAAAGAAGTTGCAAGGTCAACAAATTTCACCAACCTTGCATATTGTTTACAAAAATTTGAGTTGCATTAGCGTTAAGTTTTGTCAACTCAACAACTCTCAGTCCACATGAGTGTAATAAATGTGGCTTATAAATCAATATTTTAAATCAAGTTTTAATTGTTTTGTTTTCCATTTTTATTGCTCTGTTATCCTTCCTTTGCTTCTATGTATTTGATAGACCATTGAGTTTGTTTGTGCACCAATTTGGAGTGGATTTTTGTTTGAGTCGAGCTAGGGTTTTTCGAGTCTTCTTTATCATCATTTCCCTAGGTATGTTGTTCTAGCTTCCCCTTATATTTAAATGCATTTTGTTTAGGATTGATGAATCTAGGGTTTTTATTTTCTTTCACTTTTTCCTTGTATTTGAAATTATTTTTGCCTCAATGGTTTCTGTGTACATTGTTATAATTTCATTTGTCTTTGTTCAGAAACCTTGGTTATCCCAACTTCCCATCACTCGCATGGTTGGGGTTTTAAATCCTGACCAACGTATGTCCATTTCCTTAGTGATAAACTGACTCGCCATATTTACCTACTATGAAACCAAAACCTCGAAATTCATATGCATATGCATAGGTTTTCCCCGTCTATGCGTGTTGAATGTCTTTGCTTGCTTCCAGTAATGATAAGTTTCATCATCCATGTGTTTTGATTCATTGCAAGGATATGGTAATATTGGTGTTTTTTACTAATGATACATGAGTGCTCCCTTTCATATGCATAGTTGAAGGAAATTTCCGCCCTCACATACATATTGAACTCAATGTTAAGTGCACCATCAGGATTTTTCTCCGATGTCGGATGAACTTAAATTTTTTCCCTTATGAAAGAGGTATTTTTTCCCACTCAAACATAAAAGTTAACTTTGAAGATTAAGTGCACAAGTAGGGTTTTTCACCACTTGTGCATAAACATCCATCGTAAGATGTAGGGTTGGAGAATTTCACCGACCCAACATCTGACATAAGTCAAGTGTATAATCTTTTTGTGTTTTACACTTAGTGAAGTTTTACCCCCCCCCCCAACTTGTAGGGTTGTTAAAATTTAACGAATTTGCACTCAAATGAACTACCCACATTTAAAGTCACAAAATTTCTCTAGCTTAACACATCAAAGTTTTTCCACTTGCAAGGTGGCTAATTTTTAGCAACCTTGCACATTAAAATATCTTCCCATGTAGGGCCAACAAATTTTTCCAACCTTGCACACATTTTTGCAAGGCATTTAAACCACTTCTTGTAAAAAAATTCTAACACTTAAAACATATAGAAGCATCATTTTTGAGCACTTAAACACTTCTTGTATCAAACCATTTGCAATGGTGCTAAAATTCAACGACCTTACACCATTTTTGTAAAAAAATTCTAACACTGGGAATTTTTTCCATTTTACCAGTTTGCTCGCTTTCACTCCATTTTTCACCTCCATCGTGCTTAAGCCCTCCAAACTCATGCAAGTTCTTAGACTCTTCCCATTACTATAATTTTCAACCATGCAAGCTTTTCTAACATTACGAAATGATGAACTTTGTAATCCAGCTTCTGTGCACACATTTGGAGATTTTCAAATCTACATTCCCTCAAGGATACAATCACTTGCTAAGTTACTCTTCAAATATCGGATCCCTCTCTGAGCAAGGAAAAAGCAATGAAGTATAATTATTAAGGAGTGTTCCCAGTAACTTCAATATCATCAAAAAATGATGAGATTAAGGACACTGAAATTGGACATGTTGATATGTCCAAGTTTGTGGAAAGGACTCCAAAGCAACCATTAGATGATGGTATGAGATCTATAGTTGAAAGTAATATACATATGGTAGCTTCATTTCCTTTTTCAGTGTATAATCCAGAGTTTTTCCTTCATGTTTCCACTCATTACAATAGAAATTATCAAAGCATCAATTATGCCAATGGAAATATGGTCATGAGGTTAGATGCAGAGTTTCTTGGCAAAGCTTTCATATGTCCAAGTATTGATTCCTATGCAGATATCACCAAGGAATATGTACAGGAAGAGTATGATAAAGATCTAGATTCTACTAAGAGGGTGATTAACAAAAATTAGTTGAAGAACCCAAGGTAGACTATTTCAAGGTGGCCTAAGAGCTTTCCACATAGTGATTTCATCGAAGAGGTGAACGATTTGATCACTCTTCTCAGTAGAGTGCAAGGTTTTCCTACCTCATCCAATTTCCAAAATTGGATATATTTATACATCAAAATCATATTGATGAGGAAACAATAGATATTTTAGGGTCAACAATCAATGATGCAATTCTTGATCAGTTGATCAAAGTACATACAACACTTATGTACTAAATGACATCCTAAGTTTGGTGTATTTTGTTGCTTTGATGAGGGATTTTCCTAGGTTGAAAATATAAGGAAACTGAAGGGTGACCCCACTATACAAGTATTTTCCTTAGATTACTCTTGATGGAAGCATTCGCCATTTCAGAAGAGTGAATGATGCTTTCTTTTCTCCATTCATGTGTGTATTTGATCCTGAGTTGGAAAGGAAACGGGTTTTTTATGAAGCCTAGGCAGTGGTGAACAAGTATGGTTGCATCTACCTTCAGTTTCCCATATTCACAAACTTAAGGGTTGGTTGCTTCATGGGATATCCATACATGCTCCCAAGGTACCCCAATGACAAAATTTTCTTAATGGAGCTATGTATACAAATAATGGTAGTCCATAACAAACATATGGAATCTCACAAGCCAGGTTTCAAGCTTCTCTTGATAATTGGTAGATATTCAATTCAAAAATCTCCAAAGGCTAAGGCCATTGAATCTAAGTTACAGTTGGTCACTTTGAATGCTTTCAAAAGGAGATTTGATTTTCATTATAGAGGCATGAAAGACAAGATCAAGAAATCTCACACACATGTGCATAGAATTGAGGATTTGTGGGCCGACAACAAGACAGAGGATGAGATACAAAAGCTGGACTACTACAAAGTGACATTGAAAAAGATTGAGGAGCTTGACTAAGTTAATATTCTTGAAGGTATGGAAGATGATGGAGACATTATAGATCCTACCTATGAAATGGATAATGTTGCAGGATCTCCTTTACTAGCCATCCAGTGGTCACAAAAAGAGGTAACTTCAATTAGAGAAAGGTTTGAACCAATTCTTGCTAACACAAATGTGTGGTTAGGAGAGAAGGTAATTTGATTGAAACATTTTCTCACTAGATCATAGGGAGAGGAACAAGATATTGCAAGCAAGAAATCATAAATAAGGACAAAGAATAAAAGTGATGCTCCTAGCTCTAGCAAGCCTTCTAGGCCAAAGATCGTGTTTGTTGTGAAAGGTCGTAAGAAAAAGAGTAAAACAACTATAGAGGGTCCAATCTACTGAGGGGAAAGAAGAATATTCTCAAGAGGAAAGGAAAGAAGAAGAATAACATGAGGAAGAAAAATTATCTCCTCATGAGAACATTCTAGAGGAACCACCTGTTTCTTCTTCTCTAATTGTATCTACCCCTACTCCTCGTCCTATGTCTTCACCAGTTTCTACCATTGCTCCTACCATTATTATTCCTACAGTCACTGTTAATGTTCCTCCAACTATGTCGTCCCAATCCATTCATTCATCCCCTTCCTCAGGACCAGTATTTTATAGCTCCAAACATGATTTGGACAATGTTTCAGGATCTCCTATGTCTTTTCCTATTTTATCATCACCTTCATTTGATATTACTTCTCAATCCAACTTAGAATAGTTTATGTTTGAGTCTATGCAAGTCTCTAGTGTGGAAATTCCTAGTGCCATTTTGACCAACACTTCTCCCATTTTCACAACAAATTTTTTTAGCACAACAACATTGACTCAAGCCATGGCTACCAATCCTGAAGATAGCTCACCGCTTCCACCTTAGATCTCATCCCAAAAACCTAATAGGAAGAAGCAATTTATCTCCCCATATGACTTTGATTTTGAGAAACTAGCACTGGTGAAGAAAAAAATTGAGAAAAAGGCCAAGACCCTTTCCAGGTTGTTGTTTGATAAAGAAGGTTACATGTATGCAGAGGTGGCACAACCTCCTCCTGACAAGAATTTGGAAAAAGTGGACATCTCTGATTATTCCATCACAAGAGTTTACTTGGGAAAGATAACTCATGAAAGTGCTAAAGAGGATACTCAATCCACATTGAATTCTCTCATATAGAAATTTGATGAAGTCAAAAAGGTGAAGGATCAATATAATTCCAAGGCAGAACCTTCGGAGTCAGTTGAACATATGGCTATGAGCATGGAGAATCTAGTCATGTAGAAGGTGGAAAAAGTGCATACAAGGGGCAAGGTAGTCGGTGAGTTCTTAGATCGAATGGTTGCAAAAGGTTCACAACTTTTAAGATCCTCCATGGAGAAAATGGAAAAGATGAAAAACATAAGATCGGAGTTATAGACAAAATTATTGATACTTTATCCCAAGAACAACAAGACATGGAAGAAAGTTTGCAAGATTGGGTCAAAATGATGAAACTCAAACTAGGTGCATTAGTGGAAATTGGGATCATTTCCAATAGGGAAGTGTTTTTTGAGGTAAAGGAGACTATGATGCAAAAAGTGAACATCATCAAGGAGTTGATCAAAGACGTACAAAGTGCTCGAGAAGTCAGTGAGGACAATTATTTGAATCTTGTCAATAGGGTTGAAGACCTTCCTTGTAAGTTACTTGATGATAATCGAAAGTTCCTTTGCTTAGATGCGGTTGTCCAGGAATTCACCAATATGGTTCAGAGATAATTTGAAGATCAAGCCTTCTTATCAAATATAATGGACAAGTTGATGGATATTCAATTAACTCTAGACAACCTAAAGGTGTTTTAAGGCATGAGAAAGCTTGCAACACCGTAAAGGATTCCATAACAAAAGTATTACGTATCTCCAAACATACTTCAGGTCCCGATAATGATGATGTTCAAACAATCATGAAGTATGAAGATTTCATTGAGAAAGACAGTGGAGAAAGTTGAATGTGCCTTGTTTAATTTTTAGTGTTTCCATGCTTTATGTAATTAGTTTCAGAAATTTTACATGTCATTTTTGAAAATGTAATTACATGTAAAAATAGAGAAGTCCTAAATCGAATCAGACTCTCCTGTTGAATAAGTCAATTTAGTTATTTCTTTCCTAGGTTAGCTCTCAACTCTCCTCTATATATATGAGGGATTTCTTTTGTAATAGGACCTTTTGATCTTTTGAAACAAAACAATGCCATTTTGAAGAGCATGCTTGCAATCTTTGAGTTGAATGTGCAAATTAAAATTTAATCAATAAAAGAAGCAAATTTCCTCCAACCTTTGTTTTGGAGCATGTTTATTGTACGTAAGAGTGTTTGTATGTCTCTCTTGTCATATCATCTTGAAGTTGATATATAAGTGGTGTATTATTTCATTATTAAAGGGGAATTCAGATTTGGTACTAATAGACTTTGTGCTATCATATTACATTTGGAGCTTTATGTTTTGTATATGAATTTGGTTGAGAACTCGTCGTCTTTGTGCTACGATTGTTAGCTATATTCTTGTGGATTTTGGTGTTGTTCATTGATAGTCTTTGAGATACAACTTACTACACAGGTTACTCTTTGGAATCATCTTTGGGAATAACTTGGAGTCTTTGAGCTAGAATTTGGTGTCGTTGTTACGTTTGAACCATCATGGAAAGTGATGAAAGACTTTTTGTTTCCCTGGATTTTCTAAGTTACTATCGGTTGTCGGTATCATTCTTGTTATTCTTACGTCTAATAGAATTGAGTATCGACTATTATTGCACCAACTAGTGTTATTTAGTTTATTACTTGTTGTGAACATAAGGTCATTATTGTAACTCATTTCAATTTAATTTCTAGTTGATTTAGAGAGCAATAAGAAGGGATCCTCCCCTTTGTGAGAGGAGAGATTAATCTCATCATAGTTGTGGTTGAAACTACCATTTTGTAATTGTTAAAGAAATTACAAAATATTCACCCAGCATTATGAATGTATGTGTTAAATTAGGGTTGTGATGTGTTATTTCTTGTTGTTTTGTTTGAATTTATGTTGTGTGCAAGTATATTGAGTGTGGGTTCATCTTGGTGAATTAAGATATATCCTTATTCTATATATAATTTTCAACCTTACCATAACTCTAAACCTAATCCTAACTATAACCATAAGCCTAACCTTAATTCTATCTCTAACCATAACTATAACCTTAATCCTAACCCTAACCCTAATCCTTATTCTATCTCTAACCCTAACCATAACTCTAATCTTGATCCTAAAACTAACCCCAAACCTAATCCTTATTCTATCTCTAACCCTAACCATAACCTTAATCTTGATCCTAATCATAACTCTAATCATAATCGTAACCCTAACCCTAATATTACTACTAACACCAACCTAACCCTAATCCCAATTTTAACTCTATCCCTAACCCTAGTGCTATCCCTAATCATAATCCTAACCCTATTCACAATGATAACAGTAATCCTAATCGTAACCCTAACCCTAAATCTAATTGGGATGATAACCACAACCTAAATTATAATTCTAACTCTAATCAAAATCATAACCCTAACCCTAATCTTACTATTAATACTAACTCAACTCTAATCCCAATTTTAACTCTAACCATAACCCTATTCACGTTAGAAATCTGAAATAGATTGAATAATGCAAGAACTTTATAAGAGAAAATCAAAGCTACATAAACTGGAAAAGCATAAAGAATGCACACCAGAACTCCGAGAGATTATGCGATGTCAATACAAGCTAGGTAGTGAGTTTATATAGAACTTAAAGGAGAGGAGGTAGGTGGAAAATCTAACCAACAGGAATCAACCACAAAAAGTGGAGATGGACCACCAAAAGTGGAGATTTCCACCAAAAATGGAAAGTAGTTCCACCCTTTAAGGAAGGGAACAACTCATCACTTATCTCCTAGTTATTAAATAATAAACACACTTTATTATCCTAAGCAAGCTTAATTAAGTGTAGGGAAAACCTGGGACTAAGGGAAAATAAATTAACCCAGTAGAAAAATAAAAACCTACACCAACACCCCCCCTTAAGCGCAACTTAGGAGGATGTAAAAGATGATGGGTCCCAACAAATGGTGCCATGTTAGGTGCCCATGTACAAATGCAATGTAGAAAAAATCTCTCACAACCGGAGAAAAGGAGAAAACCCAGTGGGACAAAAATCCTCCCCAAAAGAGAGATGAAAAGAAGAAAAGGCCTAAGTATCCCCCCATAGATGACACCAACCGCATCCCAATCAAAACTCGCAAATGAAGGAAATTTCTCTCTATGAAGGGTTTGGTGAAAATTTCTACAATCTAATCTAATTTCAGACAATACTTGAGATCAATGATCTCACTATGAATCATCTCCCTAATGTAGTGCATGTGGATCTCGATGTGCTTGGTCCACTGATGATGGATTGGATTTCGAGAGATATGAATCACACTCTAGTTATCACAATGGATTATTGTGGGCTTCCGCAAGGGAATTCCAACTCAATGAGAATTTTCTAAAGCCTGATGGCCTCAATAGTAGCATTAACTGCTCCTCAATACTCAGCCTATGTAGATGAAAGAGAAATAGTAGACTACTTCTTTCTTGACCAACAAACTGGATCAGAATCAAGGGAGAAGCAATACCCTGAAGTAGACTTACGATCCTGAGAATTTCCTGCCCAATCCAAATTTGTGTGTCCCACCAAGTCAAAATCCAAGGTCGTTGCATAATGAATCCCATAATTGTGAGTACCCTTGATGTAGTGAAGAATCCGCTTAGCTGCTTTCTAATGCAGCTCATGCGGCTCCTACATGAATCGAGAGACCATGCCTACTGCATATGAAATGTCAGGCCCCATATGAGTCAAATAGATGAGACTACCAACAAGTTGTTGATACAAAGCACCATCAACCAAGGGTGAAGAACACTTAGCCTCAAGTTTGACCCCTGACAAAAATGGAGTTGGAGTAGGCTTACAATCAGCCATGTGAAACCTCTGGAGCATGTCAAGTGCATACTTAGACTATGAAAGAGTGATACCTAAGGAAGATTGAGTAATCTCAATCCAAAAGAAGTATTACAACAAGCCCAAGTTTGACATTGAAAACTAATCATCAAGGGCAGTTTTCACTGCCCGAATGGTGGATGAGTGACTCCTTGTGATCAACAAGTCATCAACACAGAGAACCAAGGTGTGATTATCATCTTGTTGCAATATGTAGACATTAGGATCATAATGGCATTGATTGAATCCCACGAAAGGAGTCCATCTTGGCACACCAAACCCAAGGGGTTTTTTTGAGTCCATAGAAATATTTTCGAAGATGACACACAAGCGAAGAATCCTAAACAAATCTCTATGGCTGCTCCATGTATATCTCCTCCTAAAGATCACCAAAAGAAAAGCACTCTTCACATCCATCTGATGAACATACCATCTATTTGTTGCAGTTATGGAAAGAACAAGTTAGATGGAATTCATTTTGGCGACTGGTGCAAAAGTTTCATAGTAGTCAATCCTTGGAACTTGTGAGAATCCTTTGGAAACCAAGCGATCCTTATGCTTATCAACCGACCCATCCGCTCCATATTTTGTTCAATAAATCCACTTGCATCGAAAAAAATTTCTTACCTTAGGAAGTAGGACAAGATCCCAAGTGTGGTTCCTGTCCAAGGAACTGAACTCTTCTTGCATGGTTGCATCCCACTCGGGGACACCAGAAGCTTCCCAAAAATTTTGTGGATTGAAAGCCGAAGCAAGGAAGGCATGTGGAGCATCCTAAAACTATGATCTTGTTCTCTTGTGATTTGATGGATCCCCTACCCAATTACCTATTGAATGCAAAGTCTGACGAGCCCAAAGAGGCCCTACAACTTGAGAAGGAGGAGAATCTAGAGGAGAATCATCATCCTCTGAAGATGAATTGTGTGCATCCTCATTATCACTATCATCATCTTAAGTGGAGGAAGAAGACTCCTTATCATGATATAAAGTATTATGAACCTTTGAAGAACTATCATCATGATACAAGGACTCCAAGCTGATGGTGGTAGGAGAAGTGTTGAGAGAAGGACTAGAAGTACTCTCCTCAAATTGAACACTACTTTCAGTGAACAACTCATATGTGGTGGGATGAAGAATCCAGTAGCCTTTAACATCATCTAGGTAACCAACAAATATGCAAGGCTTGATTTGCGGATCCATAGCCTTTTATTTCTCTGCTGGAAGGTGAGCCCATGCATTAGAGCCAAACACTCGAAAGTGCTTAACTGATGGTTTCTGACTGGTCCAAGCTTGAAAAAGAGTTACCCCCTTCACAACTTTGTGGGGAACATGGTTCTGAATATAACACACATAGTTAATTGCTCCTTCCTAGAAAGGTGGTGCCAAGGACTTGGAGTGAATGATACAATTAGCCATCTCTTTCAAGGACTAACTATTTCATTCTACAACTCTGTTATGTTGAGGACTGTATGGGACTATATGTTGAAAATCAATGCCCTATGAAGCACAATATTATACAAACTTGTGGTTGACATATTCCCCCCATTATCTATACCCAGAACTTTGATAGATTTTCTAGTTTTTTTCTCTACAAAAGCCTTATACTCCAAGAATGAATCGAAGACTTCAAAATTTTGTTTGAGAAAGTACACAATGGTGTACCTGGAGAAATCATCAATGAATGTTAAAACATATCGATCTCTACTAAAAGATGGTTGTGGAAATGGCCTTGTCAAATCACTATGCACCAACTCCAAAAGATGTGAGGCTCTCTGAGCTTTTCCTTTGTCAAACTTCTCTTCAGGATGATTTCCAAGAATGCAACCATGAAAAACACCTTTAGAAAATTGAAATATAGGCAATCATGTAACCATGTCCTATTTGTTGAGCTACTTCAGGTAGTAGTAGTTCAAGTGACCAAACCATTGATGTCACAAGTTACTCATATTATCTGAATGAGTGAGTAGAACAATCGAAGGAGGATCGAGAACAAAGTGAGAGAACAAATAAAGCTAAGACTGATGATTTTATCTCCCAACTACAACTGTAGAATCATTCTACATCTCACGAATCACCACTGAATCAGGAGTAAACTCAACTCTCTTTCATGTGCCTGTGTGAGTGATTTGGTAGATACATAGGAAATTAGTTGATAATGAGGGAACACAAAGAACATTCTGGAATGTGTCATCCCCCATATCAATAGACCCTCTCCCACTCACCTCAAGTGGAGTGTCATCACCCATCAAAATGGAAGGCATAAAACATGACTCTTGTTGTACCCAAAATAATTTTTTGCTTCAAAAAGACATTTTTGTTAAAATGATCTAGATCATGTGAAAATGTTGTCAAAAGTATGTTTTAGGTCAAACCAAACATAGGCTTTTTGTGGGTTTGTTTCAATGAATGTATGTGCAAAATTTTGAAAAATTGAAAATTAGGGTTTTGTGCCCCTATTTTTTAGGGAAACCCCTGAAAATAGGACCTTGCCAGAATTCATTGAAAATGATTTTGATAGGATGAATTAACTTCACAATCACACTGGTCAAGTCAAAATCACCAAAAAGTTAGTTTTACTCTCATGGGTCTATTTTCATTTTTCAGGAAGAAAGTTAGGACCTTAGCAGCCATTAATGGCACATTGGCCAGTACCAGGTGTTGAAAACTAAGCTTCATAAGCTTCAACGAAGAAAACATGATGGAAATACTCCAAAAGGATGCTATCTCATGAAGGGGATTCTCAAATCTGAAAAATGCCAAAAATTGGCTAACTCTAGAAAAAGCAACACCTTGCTACCAAGGAGGATATGCAATCAACATGAAGAAAAGTGCCCCTGCTGACCAAGGGTGCCCTTGAACTGGATGACCCTTATGACACTTTTGAGAAAACTTGTCTTAGATGATCTCTTCAGCATCATCTCAGCCTTGCAACGAACCTATCATCTAGCCTACGAAACACATCAAACGACAACAACAGTTGATCGTCAGAGCATGCACAACCAATGCATATCAAGGAAAAAGCACCCCTGCTGGCCAGGGGTACCCTTGAATCTGAGGCACCTGATGAAGTTTCCAACCACTACTGTCTACATGGCATCTACTCAGCTCTCTTCCAGCTTCATGATCAATCCAGCTGAATGTGCACAAGACATATCAGGAAATCAAAGGCAAAGATCAAGCAGAAGACACCCAATGGTGAAAGATGAAGGAAGAATATGAAGAAATTGGTTGTGTTTAGGAAAAGCGTCCCTACTGAAGAAAGATGCCATTATTTTTGGGAAGTCGGATGCTTTCTACAAGCTTGGTGACCTCCAACGTGACCTCTATTTTGATCAATCTCAATGACGACACCATCAACAAAGACAATAGACAAATCAGACACCTAACAATAGAGATCAAACTGGGACCACTCTTGAAGGTTTGTAACATGACAATCATGAGTCAAAAAGCCAAAGGCGCCCCTACTGGCCAGGGGCACCCATACTTTTGAAGGACTTAAATTAACTTTCAGGAACCGTGAAACCAGTTTTCCTTTCCAGGACTCAACTAGTTATCCATCCCACATTTCAGTGAGATCATCAAACTCATCAGTCAAAAATGATCTCATATCAAAGCATGAAGGGTCAAAATGGTAAAAATTGAAGAACACTCAAGAAATTGATTAAGTTTGAGGCCAAAAGAGCCCCTGTTGAGGAAAGGCACCCCTGAATAAGAAGCATCAGATTTAGTATTTGAGCTTTTCAGCTCCCAGGCACATTTAATCAAGGTTGCTCCATCTCAACAATGGATCCATCAGCAACTACTTGAGATCAATTAAGCAACTAGGATTGAACATCAAATAGAGGCACTTCACCATGAAAAAATGATAAAAAAGTGTTCAACTTCAAAAAGAACGCCAAAAAGTCAAAGAGAGATCTGTTAACTAAAGTTAGATATTTTGAAGGCCTTTCATGTCTAAAACGTCCCAGAATCAGTGGAAATCACTCCCAGGAACTTCATTTCAGTCCAAATCAGTCCTCAATTATGAGTTGGTGCCCATACTTGATGCATTCAAGCATCAATCATTATATAATCAAGCTAGGCATCCCATTTCATTATTATCTTTTTTAGGTTGAAGGCTAAAACAACAATTTGCTCTCCAAGACATCTTTTCAAGATCTAACATAGGGTTTTGACTGTTCTTCATTATTTTTTGAAGATCAGTTGCATAGAAGGATAAATTCTTAGAGGTTGCATCCAGAGGAAGATTTTTATGAGAGGGTAGCAAATAACTTCCAATCTTCCTCTTGTCTTCTTCCTCTCTTATGTCTTAAATTTCTTGCACGTCACAAAAAATAGCAGGCTATCACAGATCTAACCAACTGGGTATGATCATTACAGTTTTCCAACAAAACCCATCTCTTCAAATTTAATAGAAACAACAAACTTGTTGCTCCTATTTTTAGGGTTTTTTCCAAAAAAAGTTAGAATCAAAAATCTAACGAACTTGGTTTGTTTAGAATTGAAGCAAGAACAAAACCAATGTGTCAAATGTTTTCTAAAAAAATACTTCTCGACAGATGCTATTTTTAAGAGTTTCAGAAATTATCATAACAAAGTCGTGTGCACAGTTGATCTTTAAGTTTTTCAAGATGAAGTACTCCCAATTACAATAAAAGACCAAAACGGTCTTGTACCATGATTTCCTAAAAACAATAGACACATACATCAAGTAAACCAAGAGGTAAGCTTAGAATATTTGGAGGGCATGGACCAAATCACACTGCAAAACATCAAGCAATTTGGATTGCTTGAGGCTGCATCAATCCCCATCACATTATAGAATGTGGAGTTTTTAATTGCTTGCATTAAGCATTACAATCCTAACACACGAGAAATACGATCAGTGGATAGAAGGGTGATTTGCAACATTAAACCCAAGGATGTTGAATGGTGTTTTTCTATTCCACCATGTCTGACCAACGTAGTCATATCTGTCAAAGAATGTGAAAAAGCATTTGAAGTGTCAAAGGACAAGTGTCTACATAGAATGGTTGAAAAGTGGTTAAAAGTGAAAAAGGATAACTTGCACAAGAATGTTGGGTGTGGAGAATTCTGAGACGAGTATGTAGTGATGATCACTCTACTCAATCGGATCACTAGATAGGAAGATGGGAACCAATTTCAATCATTGATGTATTACATCATCGCTAATATTGTCAATAATAGAGAGCACTATGATTGGCCCACCCTCATCGGTGACACAATCCACCAACAAATGATCGGGTTTTTAGAGGCCCATAGGTTCCACATGTGCTCCTATCTTGTATACTTGATTGCCTTCCAAGGCCAATTTATGACATTAAACATTGTGGGAACCTGAGGTGTGAAGAAGGTCCATGAATATTTTTTGTGACTTGAGTTTACACAAGCAGAACGACATTTCAAGTAGATAAATGATCTTTTCATTATGCACACCGTAAGGGACCTTGACCATGAAATGCATGTACGTATATCACTAGAAGCCAAGGAGGCAATGGTGGATTGGGTGGATTGGTTCATCCAATTCCCCACCTTCACCTATATACGCTTATATGGATACAACGGTCATTCTTCCATGATGTCGTGCTACCCTTCAGAAAGGGTAGTCTTCATGGAGTTCTTGTGATAGTTGGGTGAAGTTCATTCTCATCAACACCTTAAAAAGAAGACAGATGCAAACTTTCCTATCTAGATGGGACTCTATAGATGTAAAACAGCGGTTGATGCCAAAATGATGTGTCAAGAGATGTTGAGTCTCAATCTCAAATATCTCCTTTGGAGATGGTCGTATGATCCAAGATGCCTTTATGTAGTGCACCTTGAGCAACACTCATCACATGAGTCTTCCATGGAAGATTACTAGATCAACCATGATGATGAGTTTGATGTACGAAGAAGGAACTACAGCCGATTTAGGCTCCCAAAAATTGTTGACTTCATGTCAGAAGACGTGGAGGGCCTATCTAATGATGAAGCGGAATTCATTCTCCCCTCATTCTTCATCGGTCAAGTAGAATCACAACCACTTCAAAAAGTGGATTGGTAGGCAAAGGAGAACACATCCATAGAGGAAAGAACAAGTAGGGTTGTCAGAAATAGTCAACTCTATTTGGATAGTAAGAAGACAAGGAAGGTAGTAATTCTTCGAATAGAGCCACCACTGGTTCAATCTTCACTACCTTCCATATCAAGGAAGAAGCCCAAACAAAATAAATGGAGCAATCCTCCCAAAGGGATGTGAATGTCAGGGCACACAAAGGGAAGAGTGCAATAGTTATATGTGGAGACAGCCACAAACATTCCTAAGATAGTCATGGAAACCGTTGCAACCGAGCCAGTGATTGAGATAATCATTGTGCAAACCCTTTTCCTAGTACCTACAAAACAACATGAATAAACGAGTTAGACAAAGAATTACAAGCCAAAAGAAGGATTCCCCATGAAATCCATTTACAAATCAAACTAGGAATGAAAATAGTGAAGAACACAATGCAAATGCCAAAAACAAGGTGAAATCCTAATTAGATGTGCAAACACTTGATTCCATGGGGGAATTGGTGACAATTTGATGTGAAAATTGTCCCTTTCCCAATTCCTATGATCAAAGCTTTGTTGATTGATGATGAAGAGTGATCCACTTTTGATGAAAGATGAGAACTCCAAGCCAAATCTACAAAAATCCTAGCTAGAATTCAAATGATGGATAAGAATGGCTAAGTATTTTAGCGTGGTAACCTTACTTGGATTGTGGATGATGAAATGAGGAGAGAAGCTCTTCATTTATAGGATTTCAAGAGGGATGAATGTAAAAATTTGAGCAATGTGGGATTAACATTCATCCAATGATATGGTGCCACTTGTCAAGCTATGAATGGATGATGGTTATGCAAGATTTGGGGTTTGTGCCAATAAATGCCAATATTTGAAATTCAAATTTATTGAAATGACATGTAAGAGGGAAGGGAAAACGCAATAAATGCCACTTGGCTCAAGGCAAAGGACATGTAAGATGTTTTAAATGCCTTGTTGGATGTACATGTTGACTTGGAATTTTTGAATTCAAATTGAGGGAATATTCCAAAAGATGCCTTGTGAGAAAAATAGAGATTTAATAAATGAATTAAATATATTTTCATGTGCAACTTGCATTATCTAGAGGATGTGACATGGGATGAGGTTAAATTAATCAAGGGTTAATTAATTTAACAGGAGATTAGATGATGTGACTTATTTTGACTTAGATTTATGGATTTATTTAAATCAAATAAGAGAGGAATATGATGAGAGGCTAATTAAATAAGGATTTTGATTTATTTAATTAAAAGGGATGATGTTAGATTAAATCAAATAAGGTTTTAATTTATTTAATTTAATGGATAGACTTTAGAGATTTAATCAAATAAATTGATTATTTAATTAAATAGGGATAATTAGATCATATGGATTGATTTAATTAACAGAAGGAATTGACTTAATCAGATAAAATGATTTATTTAATTAAGGGATGAATATTGATGAATTTAATCAAATAGGGGAATTTGATTAAACTGTTAGACCGAGGGATGATTTAGGAAGAAACGATGTTAGTAAGTCAGGATCAGATGCACGATGTCAATCAGTATATTTTTGATGTCTACAATCACTACAGAGACAAAACCCATAGTGGAAGCAGTTGTAGCGCATATAGTGCCTGTGATAGAGACAAAAACTCCTACTTCACCACCATCACAGTAGTCATAGGTTCCCATTGACTTGGACTCTCCATCGCAAGACATCACTACAACACAATCTCATTCATCAAGAATTTAGGGGCCTAACATTCATCCTTCCATGGAATCTAGTCAAGATTCAATTTGGCTTGAGAGTCTCCTAGGAAGGAAGAGAGAAAGGCCATACTACCAGCTTGAATTCACAAAGTTTGATCTTGTCCCCCAAGACATGCCAACGAAGAAATTGAAGAAGCAAGTTCATGTAGAAAGAAATGAAAATAATGAGTTTGTCATAGAGACGGTTGCCCCACCTAAGGACAAAAATATACATGAGGTTGAGATTGAGGACTTCACATTGTCGAAGGTCGGCCTCGGAAAGACCACTCGTCAGGTGGAGGAAAATCTTATTGAAATTGCCTCAATGATCATTCAAGAAAGAATGGCTAAGGATGGAAGAGACAAAGCAGCCTTAAAGGTTGAAAATTAGCAATTGAGACTATACATATCTAGCTTGATGCACATCACGCCAAACATCTCTGCTTTGTCATGAGAGTTGCTAGACCTCCCCGTAGAGCAAAACCATCACCAACTGATTTCATATGGAAAACACTTGAGAAATCAAGTGGAGGAATTTTTTGTCAAAGGACGGTGTATACTGGTAGAACTATACCAATTGAGGGACAGAGCACATGGGCTCCACGCAAAGATCCAGCAATCAAAACTAGAGACAGCAGAGAAGAGGCCAAGGGATGAATTCATGGTCACATATTTACAAGTGGTGTACCAATCAATTACCACTATAGAGAATAAGGAACATCTCTTTGCTTGGAAAGAACAGTTGGCATACAAGGTGAAAAGCCTATGATGCCCTTTCTATGGAACTGATCGAGTACTAACATATTATGGCAGGCATTATCAACTTTGCAAGAACATTGGTAATATCCATCCCTTGCCTTTATCAACATGAAGGAGGTGCATACATTGAGCTAGGCGCGATACATAAACAATTTCAGGATGTCATCCATAGCACATTTCTCGATGACCTTGATGGTTGCAAGTTGAGTAAGGTTGTAGCCATGTCCACCAAGCTAGATGACGCAACTGCCAAGTGCATAGAATATTAGCAGTAGCTTGTGACTAGTGAAGAGATGTCGAAATACCACATCATCATCCTAAGGAGAATTGATTTTCTAGAGGTTGAAGAGGTCAACAACTGAATTGAGGCACTATTGACTAGTGGACAAGAAGTGTAAAGCACCCAAAAAGGACATCCTACCATCCATAATAGCATTAATGGTGACTGGAGTTAACTTGATGCCCCTTTCCAAGTTAAATCCATGTCCCACTGATCATGCATGTCAGATCCCATTAATTGTGGATGTCTAGTTTGACTTCCACGAATTATGGATCTCATATCTCCACTAAATGTGGATATCTATTTTGGAGACACATTTTGTAATTAAATTTCACCTTTAGTTTAGTTTCAGTCAACTTAAGTAGATTTCTAGTTGACTCTTTGTTTAGTTTCAGTTAACTGAAGTAGAGTTCCACCTAATTGTTTACTCACCTACTTTTAGACATAGGAAGAAATCTTGTTGATTGGCAAGAACTGATTGTTAACTCAAGGAGACTTTAGGGTTTCCTACTCCTTTGAGTTTCTATAAATAAGAGCCTTAGGCTCATTATTTGTTAACCTTTATTTACTACGCAAAATTGTTGTGCCACTGTTGCCAACAAGTTTGAAAGTGTGTATTTTTTCACTCTTGGATGAGAATTAATTGGTTGTATGAGCAACTGTGTATGATTTTGTACCTTTGCATGTCCCAATTCTTTGTAATTCATTGAGAAAAACTTGAAGAAAGAAATCAAAAGGCATATGCAGTTTGATCTAGATATTTGAGTCCTTTCAAAAATTTCTTTTTTTATAACTTGTTGCTTCAATCTCCTCCTTGGATAGGGGTTCCTCCTCCTTGGATATTTTGTTGTTAATAGTTATCGTTTGATGTTGTGTAATGAGTTGTCTTTCATCCTACACTTTGGACAGGTGTAATCACCTCCTTGGGAATGTTGTTAGCCAAGTCATTGTAATCCGTTCTTTCTACTAAGTTGTTTCCCAACCTATACCTCAGACAGGGGTTCCTCCTCCTTGGAAAGTTTGAGATCCATCTTAACATAAAGAGTGATTGCTTTCATAAAGCCTTATTACAACATAGATCTAAGAGTTTAGAGCCTTAGACTCATTCAGCCGAGACAGTCGAACCAAGTATTCCAACCATCCATTCCCACTCCTATTCCCTTATGCTTTGTTTATCTTGAGGAGATAGGATAGATTAAAAGCTAGTTTAGTTGTAGTTGAGATCTTCAGAAACTAGAGAAAACCTCAGCTACAATGCATTGTGTTTATGCACCCTTGTGTCCTACCACTGAGTAAAAAAGATACGAACCTTAGTTTACTATACTTTTTATGCAAAACATTAGCAAAGAGGGATCTTCCTCTCTATAATTTAAAGAACAATTACTAAAACACTTGCAATAGTTGTCTATTTCCAATAAGCACTCTAGAAGTGCTAATTGAAATGCCAACAATTTTTTGGTGCCCACTGTTGGGAAATGAGGCATAAAACTTCAAAGAAAAGCTCTCTTTTATGTCACGGGAATGACTATCTGGCATCCTTGGGCCCCAATTGAACAACCTGATCTTTCTCCAGCAACTCTCCAAACAGATCTTACATACATTCAAGGAGAGTAATCAGACATCATCAGTAGTCGGCACATCTTCATCTTTGAAAAGAATACATCACCTGCTCAATGGACAGTCACAACTATTACTCTAGAAAAGGAAGAACGAAAGGCTGATCTTGCAGCTGAGAGTCCAATATTACCACCTCATGTGTGGCAATAAGCATCCTGGCTCACCGAGTATCCATGAGGAGGAGGACCAATCCTCTATTTCAAGAGGACATCAAAGAAGCATCCAACATAGAGAAAATTTGTGCAAAGAGTTTCAAGGACACTTTCAAGAAGAACCACAGCAAGAACCTCTTGGTCAAGAAATGGCTGACAATGTTAACAACAACAACATAAATGGCCATAATAACAACAATGGTAACAATGGCAATAACGACAATGGTAATAATTTGTTCAATAATGGTCGTAATGCAAGAAATGTGAGATGTCCTACCCCATTGCCATGGGCTAATGGCATAGGTCCATTGGCCCTACAAGGACACCATGAACTTCCCAAAGGATCGTGGAAAAATTTCCCAAGATTCTACAGTGACAGGACTCAACACCCCGATAAGCATATCTCATTATTCATAGTGGATTGTTTTGTTTTGTCCGTACAACATGAAGATATCATTGTTCGACTCTTTGTCAAAACTCTTGAGGAAAATGTTGTCGATTGGTTCAATCACTTACAACCAGATATCATCGTTCGACTCTTTGTCAAAACTCTTGAGGAAAATGTTGTCGATTGGTTCAATCACTTACAACCAGGTATCATCACAAGTTGGGAGGTCATGAGTGAAAATTTCTTAGCAAGGTTCAAACCTGCTGAAGATAGCCATCAACTATTTGTCGGGTTATCAAACTCTAAGATGGAGCCCACAAAACCGATGAGAGAATTTGTAGTGAGGTTTAACTACCTTGTTACACATCTCTCTCACACACTCAATCTATCAGATGAGATTCTGATGAGCAACATCATCAATGCCCTTCCCTCAGAGATAGCCTTTTTCATAAAAGGAAGTCACGAAGAGGACTTTCTATTTGTACAAGAAAATTCTAGTGAGCTCGAGGATCATAAGATCACCATGGGAAATATGAAGTAAGATGATATCAGACTGTTGGTCCAAACATTAGTAGATCCATTGCTACAAAAGGTGGCAAATGAGGTGACTATCCTCAAGAGATAGTCATCCAATCAAGGGAAGCAAGCACTACCCACACCACCATTGTATCAACAATAGCAGTAGTACCAGCCTCAGCAGCAGTACCAGCCTCAATAGTCGTACCAGCCAAAGAGGAATAATTTCCAACCTTTCAATAACTATAAGCCTAGATTTTTAGGACCTCTGCCAAGACAGGCAAAGGTTGAAAAATCTAATGTGTTCTATTGTTTCCATGATTCAAACAAACACACCAGATCCACATGCCCTAAGAATCAGAGGATGAATCGGATCATGGGATATGCCAGAGATCAAGCTCAAAGCTTAATTTTTGTACCTTTAAATGTGAATGTTTTCTCACCACAAACGGACAATTTCAATGGCGACTCTGCAACAGGATACTTCCATAGCGAGCTCGAAAATCAAGAAGAAGACTACCATCAATACTCTCTCACTGTCAACCATGAGAATATCTCGACACCTATGTTCAAACATTCCCAACACTTCAAAGCACAGAAAGAAGAAGAGGAAAGAAGGAAGTCAAATGAAAAGGGAAAAGAAGCTTTCAATTCTAATCCCAAGTCTACACATGAGAATGTCATGTCAAATGCTCAAGATTCGTCTTCAACGAACTTTGACATCGTGACGTTTATGATGAAGAAAAAGTTACATATCTCACAGTTGGAGTATCTCTAGAACCATCCTGATCAACTGGATCAAATTCTCAAGGTAGTAAAAAAGAAGGTTGTAATTCAGCCCACGTTGCTAGAATCTTTTGTGCCAGCGAGAGAAAATCCAAAACCTTTCTACATATCTTTGTATATGGGAGGGTACAAACTCAACAACTATATAATAGACTCAAGGGCATCAGATAACATCATTCCTTTACAAATCATGAACTCATTGGGAATATCATGCATGGAAACTCACGACAAGTGTTATTCACTTGAGTCAAAATTGGTGCCATTGGTAGGCCAACTAAAGGATGCTCAAGTAAGGTTGGCGTCATGTCCAGAGAAAAATATCATGATGACCATCCTCATAGCTGACATTCCAATCAGTAATGGGATGCTCCCAAGCAGAAGCTTCTACAAGGATTTCAGAGGTGAGATTCAACTGGATTGGTCGTACATAACAATCTCGTTAAAGAAAGGTAGCTTC
Source organism: Sequoia sempervirens (assembly GCA_007258455.2). Classification (NCBI taxonomy): domain Eukaryota; kingdom Viridiplantae; phylum Streptophyta; class Pinopsida; order Cupressales; family Cupressaceae; genus Sequoia; species Sequoia sempervirens. The sequence continues at coordinate 1,080,154,603 of VDFB02281492.1, forward strand.
AAGTTGGAACCAGAGGCTAAGTCTAGATTCACAGTGGTGAAGTCTTAAGACCCCCAAGCATAAGTGCTACATCAAAGTATGGGTCCCAGCATATATTCCATGTTGTCTGAAGTGATCGAAGAAGAAAAGAGGCTTGCATTTTCCACAAGCACATCAAAAGAAATCTCAAAAATGTGGACAATGCAATTTGACGAGAGTTGCTCAACAATAGGCTCAAGAGCAAGAGTTGTCATCACCTCTCCAGAAGACACTTTGTATCCATTTTCTTATCACTTACAGTTTCATAATACAAACAACACTGCAAAATATGAGGCGCTCATACTAGGCCTCAAAAATGCAAGGGATATGGGTATAAAATACCTTCAAGTCGAAGGTGATGCAGAGTTGATCGTCCAACAGATTAGAGAGTGATATCAAGTAAGGAAAAGTCACCTTATGTGTTATCGACAAAGGGTATGGAATGTGATCAACTAGTTTGAGGCATTCGACACCAGATACATTCCACGTGAGCAAAATAGCAAATCGGATGCCCTCGCAGTATCAGTTGCTCTCCTCATGCCCCATTCTAACTTTTGTCAAAATGCCTTCACCATTGAGCTTGTCTACAGGTCGGATGTCCCTGACAACTACGACAACTAGCAGATCTTTTATGATGATGATGACATCAAAGAGTTCCTCTGCATGGGGGACAACTACCAAGAATTGTTCTTTGAAGGTAGTGCTTCTCCTTTCAAAGAATCCATAGTAGAAAATTCCAAAGCAACGAAATCAGGCATCATCCAGTTAAGAGGCGACAACATCCCTAAGGTTCTAGTATCCTTGGAGGACATATTTGACAGGCACGACAAGCATGTGCAAGATCAGAGAAATTTGGCCAACAAGACATTTTTCGATTACTGTCAAGTCAACATCGGTACCGAAGACAAGCCCAAGCCTGTTAACTTGGGAAAGTGTTGCACCGCAAAGGGAAGCAACAGCTTATCTCCTTGTTCCGAAAATATCAAGACGTCTTTACGTAGACCTATGAAGATTTGAAATTATTCACATTAAAGGAATTGTCTCATACAATTCCTCTCAAGTCAGATATCAAGGCCTTTCAGTAGAAGCAGAGACACTACAACCTATGTGTCCAAGACACAATATACACACAGAGGTACAAAAGATGGTGGATGCAAAGATCATATTTCCAATCCATCATTCTACCTAGGTTTCTAACATCATTCTTGTACACAAGAAGAACGGAGAGACCCAGATCTGCGTAGACTTCAGGAACCTCAACCAATCGTCACTAAAGGATAATTATCCTTTACCAATCATGGAGCACACATTGTAGACAGTAACTGGATCAAAGATGTTGTCATTACTTGACGGCTTCTCTGGATACAACCAAATTGTGGTGGCCAAGGAAGATCATATTAAGATAGCATTCACCACCCCGTGGGGAAAGTTTTCCTATGAAAGGATGCCCTTTTGCCTCATCAACGTTGGTGACACCTTTCAACAAGCCATGGACTTGACATTTGGGGACCTCAAGGACAAATTAATTATCATCTATCTTGACAACCTTACTGCTTTCTCAAAGAAGCAGCAAGACCATTTTCAACACTTAGTGAAAGTGTTCGAGAGATGTAGGTACCACCATATATCTTTGAATCCCAAGAAATCCATCTTTGTGGTGGCGGAAGGCAAGCTACTGGGCCACATCGTCTCCAAAGAGGGAACTCAGACTGATCATGATAGGGTTGATTCAATCAAAGACCTCTCTCTCCCAAAAAATATAACTCAAGTACATTCCTTCTTTAGAAAGGTGAACTTCATATGTGTTGGAATATGTGCCTCAATCCTTACTGACATGGAACTCCTGAAGGGAAAATTCACTGTGACATTGTTCATGTCTGGGCGACTAACTGTTCTAAATCTACTTGATAGGTTCATGTCGCCAAGACAGAGTTGATGTCTTACCGAAAATGACTATCGTTGTGACTCTTTGTGTTTGGCGTGACCTTTTGTTGATTGGAAGAACTCTGGGTGACAGTTGATCTTATCGGGCTAACTCTAGGGATTTGGCGAGATGTCCCAGCGAATGGTGTAAGTCTCACCGATAGCTTAAGGCTATCGGGCTAACACACATGGATCATCGGGGAGAGGTCTCATCGAAGAAGGTATGTCTCACCAACGGGAGTATTCTCTTGGTCCATTCGCGGTGACAAAAGACTTCGCTGAGAAGTCTTGGTGACTTGAATAAGTCATGCCGACAGTCATCGGTGTAGCTCTCGGCACCCGGTGAAACATCTTGGCAAAGTCAAATGTCTTGCCGACTCGGCAAGACATGGGCGCTTGGTATGTGGTCTCGGTGAAAGACATAAGTCTTGTCGATTGGTGAATGCAGCACTCAGGGTGACTTAAGACCTCGATATAAGGTCTTGGCGAAGATGATAATTCTCGCCGACTCTTCAATGCTTTAGTGTGACATGTTCGGCCGGTGTAAGGTCTTAGCGAAAGACTTAAGTCTTGCCAACTCGGTAAGACTTGAATGAGCTCGATATGAATTCTCGGCAAAAGACGAATGTATTGCCGACTGTCAGATGCTTCGATGAAACCTGAGGAGACTCAATGAAACCTTTTGGCAGATGGGAAGTCTTGTCGATGGCAAAGTGGAAATCGATATGCTTTATGAGCATCGGTAAAACGTCTTGACGACTCGTGGAAGCTATGGCGATATCGATATGAAGACTTTGTGGCATCGGGGAGACATTGTTAGTGTCTCACCGATATGCCAACAAAGTTTGATCGCCTTTGACCGTGTGACCATCCTATGTGGCATCTCACTGGACCAATCAGAGGAAGCGGTATTCAAATGGATGACGGTTGGATTTTTGCATCAATTGCAACACTGGAGAAAAACTGCATGCAAGGAAAAATCTAAAAAGGCATGGAAACTTTCTTCGATGGAGCATTGGCGGATAAGGATGAACAGAAGGCAAAAATTAGAAAGCGATAAGATTTAAAGGATCAATTCTGATTTGAAATGATGATGAGTAAGATCAGATTGATGAGAGATTTTCTGTAACTGGATGAATAGTGAGTAAAGCTACTGTGACTAACACCAGAGAGATGTATCTCTGATTTGTATGTAATCTGTTGTTACTGTAATACAAAGAGTTTCAGCTTGGTGTGGTTGGTTTTTTCCCGAAAGGGTTTCCCACGTAAATCTGTTGTTAGTTGTCTTTGAGTATCTTCTCTATTTTTGTAATTCTTTCATGTGTGTCTTAATTAGATTGTAATTAGAAAAAATAAAATTACTATCTGCTTACTTCCCTGTGGATTTGACGTTAGGAAAGTTGTTTCCGCACTATTGCTTTCCTTACAATATGAAGGTTTGTACCTAACTTCTCAAAGTTGACCAAGGATATATTAGCAATGATGAACACATCTGCCTTCAAATGGACTGAAAAAGAAAAGGAGGCATTCATCAAAATAAAAGAATCCATAAATAAGGCACCAATTTTGGTCCAACCTAACTTCAATAAGGAATTGATTCTTTATTGTTACACGTTAGAAAACACCCTCTTTGCTATATTGACATAGAAGCTGAATGAGGAAACCGAATCGTCGATTGCTTTCATGAGTAGAGTTTCAAGAACAGCTAGTCTTGGTACTCCCAAATCAAAAAGAATGCCTATGAAGTTGTGAGGGAAGTCAATAATTTAAAATTCTACATCCTGAACTCTCACACCACGTTGTATGTTACAAACCCCGCAGATAAGAGTGTCCTTACTCAACAGGAGATGGGCACCAAAAGAGGCAACTAGATTGCAAGAGTCTAGGAATATGACTTGGAAATCAAGCCTACCAAGCTCATCCATCAGAGAGGTCTGTGTCAGTTCATAGCAGAATATGGTGATCTAAAGCACCAAGCTACTGATGGTATCCCATGAATATCAATTAAAGAAGACCTTCCAGTGGTCTTACTTGTTGAATCTACAGAAGAATGGTACACAAAATTGTGGTACTATTTGACCTACGGGGAATGCCAGACACACTTGGGTAAACAACAAAGAAGAACTCTAAAACTACAAGCACAAAGCCATGTGCTTAGAGCTAATGTTCTATACAAGTGTGGGCTTGATGGAACATTCTTACTATGTGTCAGCAAGGACCAACAACGATGGTTGTTGGAGGCATTTCACAATCAAGCATGTGGTGGCCACTTCTCATCAAGGGTCACTGTGTTCAAAATCCTACGAGCATTCTTCTATTGGCTGACTTTGTTCTACGACGCATATGACCGGGTGCACAGATGCAAATTGTGCCAATAATTTGTTAGTAAACTCAAGCTAGCAGCCCTTCCACTAAGGCCAATGGTAATAGATGCTCCATTTCAGCAATGGGGCATAGACTTCGTAGGGCCCATCAACCCACATTCCAATAAGGGACATGTCTATGTCCTTATGGTGACAAAATACTTCACCAAATGGGTTGAGGTGATCCCTACGAAGCAATCTACTCCTGAAGATGTGTGTAACTTCCTCAAAGAAAATATCATTACACACTTCGGAGTACCAAGAAAGATCGTGACTGACAACACTACAAGCTTCTCGTCAGAGGAGTTAGTAGAATTTTGTTTTGACTACAACATCACATTGTCCCACTCTTCATATTACTATCCATAAGGCAATGAACAAGCCAAGTCATCTAACAAGAACATAGTCACGATTGTGCACAAGATGGTTGATTCCAATCAATGGGCTTGACACAAATGGTTGTACAATTCTCTTTGGGCTGATAGGATCACGCCCAAGAGAGCTATCGGCACTTCCCCCTTCACTATCTTGTATGGCACAGAGGTTGCATTGCCTATCACTCTAGAGTTGTCTGCCTTATAATTGGCATCCACAATAAAGGGTGAGGAATTCAGAGATCCCATCGAAAAGTGCATCTTGTACCTGATGAAACTTCAAGAGGAGAGGGTGGAGATAGTTGATAAAATCACTTAGCACCAAGAGTGAGTGAAGAAGATCTTCGACAAGAAGGCTTGGCAATGAGACTTTGAGATCACAGACAAGGTCTTGTTATGGGACAAGAGACATGAGCCTAAGGAATGCATGGAAAACTTGACTCCCTTTGGTTGGGGTTGTTCCAGATCCATGATATTGCAAGAGAGAATTCCTACATTCTCTCACATTCAAATGGAAGGCTCTTCCCACTACCATACAATGGGCAGTACTTGAAACATTTCATCCCTTTGGGATGGGGTGAGTTCTTTGTAAATAATTTTCTTTTTCTTTAACATTATGTTGTTATGTGTTTCCCTATTCTGAGAAGTATCGTTGCGTTTTAGGTGATTTCTTAGGTAGTCTTGTTTTAGGTGAATAATAGGTGAGCTCCAATAAATAAGGGAACTCTAATTATTAGGTGAATTAGGAAATAAGTCCTGACTCCATTTCCCAACTGATAAGAGTTCTGGTTTGCAAAACTAGAGATTCTCGGTTCTCCTATGACATAAGAATCCGACATGGTCACCAAACAAAGCCTAATGTTGTACCCTAAATAAATTTTTTCTTCAAAAAGACATTTTTGTTAAAATGATCTAGATCATGTAAGTTTTTTTTCAAAAGTATGTTTTAGGTCAAAACAAACATAGGCTTTTCTAGGTTTGTGTCAAGGAGCGTATGTGCAAAATTCTAAAAATTTAAAAATTAGGGTTTCATGCCCCTAATTTAAGGGAAACCCCTAAAAATAGGACCTTGCCAGAATTCATTGAAACTAATTTTGATGATGAATTGACTTCATGATCACACTGGTCAAGTCAAAATCACCAAAAAGTTAGTTTTACTTTGGTGGGTCTATTTTCATTTTTTAGGAAGAAAGTTAGGGCCTCCGCAGCCATTAATGGTAGATTGGCTAGTACCAGGTGCTGAAAGCTAAGCTTCAAAAGCTTCAATGAAGAAACCATGGTGGAAATACTCCAAAAAGATGCTATCTCACGGAGGGGATTCTCAAAACTGAAAAATGCCAAAAATTGGTTAACTCTAGAAAAAGCAACACCTTACTACTAAGGAGGATATGCAGTCAACATGAAGAAAAGCGCCCTTGCTGACCAAGGGCGCCCTTGAACTAGATGACCCTGATGCCACTTTTGAGAAAACTTGTCTTCAAATGATCTCTTCAGCATTAGCTCAGCCTTGCAATGAACCAATCAGCCAGCCTACGAGAGACATCAAACGACAACAACAGTTGATCGTCAAAGAATGCACAATCAATGGAAAATCAATGCATATCAAGGCAAAAGCACCCCTGATGGCTAGGGGCACTCTTGAATCTAAAGCATCTGATGAAATTTCCAACCACTGTTGTCTACATGGCATCTGCTCAACTCTCTCCTAGCTTCACGATCAATCTAGCTACACGTCCACAAGACCTGTCAAGCATTCAGAGGTAGAGATCAAGCAAAAGACACCCAAAGGTGAAAGTTGAAGGAAGAATATGAAGAAATTGGTTAAGTGTTGAGGAAAAGCGCCACTTTTGAAGAATGGCACCCATCTTTTTGGGCAATCAGATGTTATCTGCAAGCTTGGTGACCTCTAGTGTGACCTTCTCCATTTTGATCAATCTCAACGACGACACCATCAGCGAAGACAACAAACAAATCAGACACCTGACGATAGAGATCATACTGGGACCACTCTTGAAGGTTTGCAACATGAAAATCATGAGTTAAACAGCTAAAGGCGCTCCTGGTGGCTAGGGGTGCCCATACTTTTAAAGGACTTAAATTGACTTTCAGGAACCATAAAACCAGTCAAACTTTCCAGGACTCAATTGGTTATCCATCCCATGTTTCAATGAGATCATCAGACTCATTAGTCAACAATGATCTCAGATCAAAGCACAAAGGGTCAAAATGGTAAAAATTGAAGAATAGTCAAGAAGCTAACTAAGTTTGAGGCCAAAAGTGCCCCTGTTGAGGAAAGGTCCCCCTGAATTAGAACCATCAGATTCAGTCTTTGAGATTTTCAGCTCCTAGGAACATTTAATTAGGGTTGCTCCATCTTAGCAATGGATCCATCAGCAACTACTCAAGATCAATGGAGCAACTAGGATTGAAGATCAAACAGAGGCACTTCACCATGAAAAAATGATAAAAAAAGTGTTCAACTTCAAAAAGGATGCCAAAAAGTCAAAGAGACATTTGTTGACTGAAGTTAGATATTTGAAGGCCTTTCATGTCTAAAACGTCCCACAATCAGTGGAAATGACTCCCGAGAACTCCAGATCAGGCCAAATCAGTCCTCAATCATGAGTTGGTGCTCATACTTGATACATTCAAGAATCAATCATTATATAATCAAGCTAGGCATCCCATTTCATTATTTCTTTTGCAAGTTGAAGGCTAAAACATCAATTTTCTCTCCAAGACGTCTTTTCAAGATCTAACAGAGGGTTTTGACCATTCTTCATTATTTTTTGAACATTAATTGCACAGAAGGATAAATTCTCATAGGTTGCATCTAGAGGCAGATTTTTACAAGAGGGCAGCAAATAACTTCCAATATTCCTCTTGTCTTCTTCCTCTCTTTTGTCTTAAACTTCTTGCATGTCATGGAAAACAACAGGCTATCACATATCTGACCAATTGGGTATGATCAGTACAGTTTTCCAACAAAACCCATCTCTTCAAATTTTCCAGAAACAACAAACTTGTTGCCCCTATTTTTAGGGGTTTCTTTTCAAAAAAGTCACAGAATCAAAAATCTAATGAACTTGGTTTGTTTAGAATTGAAGCAAGAACAAAACCCATGTGTCAAATGTTTTCTAAAAAAATACTTCTCGGCAGACGCTATTTTTAAGGGTTTTCAAAAATTGTCAGAACAAGGTTGTGTGCACAGTTGATCTTTAAGTTTTTCAAGATGCAGTTCTCCCAAGTACAATACAAGACCAAAACAGTCTTGTACCATGATTTCCTGAAAATAATAGACACAGAATTACATCAAGTAAACCCAGAGGTCAGCTCAGAAGATTTGGAAGGCATGGACCAAATCACACTGCAAAACATTGAGCAATCCAAATTGCTTGAGGCTACATCAATCCCCATCACATTATAGAAAGTGGAGTTTGCAATTGCTTGCATTAAGCATTACAATCCTACCACACGAGAAATTCGATCAGTGATGGAAGGGTGATTTGTAGCCTTAAACCCAAGGATGTCGAATGGTGTTTTGCTATTCCACCATGTCCGACCAATGTAGTCATATCTATGAAAGAATACAAAAAATCATTTGAAGTGTCAAAGGAAAAGTGTCTACAGAGAATGGCAGAAAAGTGGTTAAAAGTGAAAAAGGCCAACTTGCCCAAGAATGTTGGGTGTGGAGAATTCTGAGACGAGTATGTAGTGATGATCACTCTACTCAACCAAATCACTGGATAGGAAAATTGGAACCAATTTCAGTCATGGATGTACTACATCATCAATAAGATTGTCAGCAACAAAGACCAGTACGACTAGCCCACCCTCATTAGTGACACACTCCACCAACAAATGACAAGGTTTTTAGAGGCCCATACATTCCACATGTGCTCCTATCTTGTATACCTGATTGCCATCCAAGGCCAGTTTAGGACATTAAACATTGTGGGAAACTTAGGTGTGCAGAAGGTCCATGAATATTTTATGTGACTTGAGTTTACACAAGAAAAATGACATTTCAAGCAGATAAATGATCTTTTCATTATGCACACCGTAAGGGACCTTGACCATGAAATGCATGTACGTATATCACTAGCAGCCAAGGAGGCAATGGTGGACTAGGTGGATTGGTTCATCCAATTCCCCACCTTCACCTATATATGTGTATATGGATACAATGGTCATCTTTCCATGATGCCACGCTACCCTTCAGATAGGGTAGTCTTCATGGAGTTCTTGTGGCAATTGGCCGAAGTTCATTCTCATATGCACCTTAAAAAGAAGATAGCTGCAAGCTTTCCTATCCAGATGGGACTCAACAGATGTAAAACAACGACTGATGCCAAAATGATGTGCCAAGAGATGGTGAGACTCAATCTCAAATATATCATTAAGAGATGGTCATATGATTAAGAGGCCTTTATGCAATGCACCTTGAGCAACACTAATCACATGAGTCTTCCATGGAAGACTATTGGGTCAACTGTGATGATGAGTTTGATGTACGAAGAAGGAACTGCAGCTGATTTAGGCTCCCAAAAATTGTTGACTTCATGTCAGAAGACATGGAGGGCCTATCTGATGATGAAGGGAAATTCATTCTCCCTTCATTATTCATGGATCAAGTAGAATTACAACCACTTGGAAAATTGGATTGGTATGCAAAGGAGAACACATCTATAGAGGAAAGAACAAGTAGGGTTGTCAAAAATAGTCAACTCTATTTAGATAGTAAGAAGACGAGGAAGGTAGTAATTCCCTGAATAGAGTTGCCACCAGTTCAATCTTCACTACCTTCCACATCAAGGAAGAAGCCCAAACAAAAGCAGTGGAGCAATCCTCCCAAAGGGATGTGAATTTCAAGGCGGACAAGGGGAAGAGCACAAGAGTTATATGTGGAGACAGCCACAAACATTCCTAAGATAGTCATGGAAACCGTTGCAGCCGACCCAGTGATTAAGATAATCACAGTAGAGACAAAGCCCATAGTGGAAGTAGTTGCAACAAATATAGTGCCTGTGATAGAGATAGAACCTCCTACTTTACCACCATCGTGCAACAATCACAGGTCCCCATTGACTTGGACTCTCCACCGCGAGACATCACTACAACACAATCTCATTCATCAAGTATTCAGGGGCCTAACATTCCTCCTTCCAACGAGGCTATTCAAGATTCAATTTGGCTTGAGGATCTCCTAGGAAGGAAGAGAGAAACGTCATCCTACCAGCTTGACTTCACAGAGTTTGATCATGTCCCCCAAGACATGCCAGTAGAGAAATTGAAGAAGCAAGTTCATGTAGGAAGAAATGTAGATAATGAGTTTGTCATGTAGACAACCGCCCCACCTAAGGATAGAAATATACACGAGGTAGAGGTTGAGGACTTCACATTGTCGAAGGTCAACCTTGGAAAGACCACTTGTCAAGTGGAGGCAGATCTTCTCAGAATTTCCTCGATGAGCATTCAAGAAATAATGGCTAAGGACGGAAGAGACAAAGCAGCCTTAAAGGCTAAAAATCAACAATTGAGACTGTACATATCTAGCTTGATGTATCACACACCAAACATCTTTGCTTTGCCATGAGAGTTGCAAGACCTCCCTGCACAGCAAAACCATCACCAATTGATTTCATATGGAAAACACTTGAGAAATCAAGTGGAGGAATTTGTTGTCAGAGGATGATGTATATTGGAAAAACTATACCAATTGAGGGACAGAGCACATGGACTCCTCACAGAGATCCAACAGTCAGAACTAGAGACAGTAGAGAAGAGGTTGATGGATGAAGTCACAATCATAGATTTACAAGTGGCATACCAATCAGTTACCACTATAGATAACAAGCAATGTCTCTTTGCTTGGAAAGAACAACTTGCATATAAGGTGAAATCCTATGATGCCAATTCTATGGAACTAATCAAGTACCGACATATTGTGGCAGGTATTATCAACTTCGCAATAACATTGGTAATATCCATCCCTTTCCTTTATCAGCACGAAGGAGGTGCATACATTGAGCTAGGTGCAGTACAGAAATAATTCCAAGATGTCATCCATAGCACATTTCTTAGTGATCCTGATGGTTGCAAGTTGAGTAAGGTTGCAGCCATGTCCACCAAGCTAGATGATGTAGCTACCAAGTACATAGAATATCAGCAGCAGCTTGTGACTGGTGAAGAGATGTTGAAATTCCATGTCATCATCCTAAGGAGCATTGATTGTCCAGAGGCTGAAGAGGTCAACGATTGGATTGAGGCATGATTGACCAGTGGAGAAGAGGTGTAAAGCACCCACAAAGGACGTCCTACCCTTCAGAATAGCATTAATGGTGATTGGAGTTAACTTGATTCCCCTTTCCAAGTTAACTCCATGTTCCACTAATCATGCATGTCATATCCCATTAATTGTGGATGTCTAGTTTGACTTCCACGAATTATGGATCTTAGATCTCCACTAAATGTGGAAGTCTATTTTGGAGACACATTTTGTAATTAAAGTTCACCTTTAGCTTAGTTTCAGTCAATTGAAGTAGATTTCCATATGACTCTTTTTTTAGTTTCAGTTAACTGAAGTAGAATTCCAGCTAACTATTTGCTCACCTACTTTTAGACATAGGAAGAAATCTTGTTGATTGGAAAGAACTAATTGTTAAATCAAGGAGACTTTAGGGTTGCCTACTCCTTTGATTTTCTATAAATAAGAGCCTTAGGCTCATTATTTTTTAACCTTTATTTACTATGCAAAATTGTTGTGCCACTGTTTCCAACAAGTTTGAAAGTGTGTATTTGTTCACTCTTGGATGAGATTTAATTGGTTTGATGATCAATTGTGTATGATTTTGTACCTTTTCATGTCCCAATTCTTTGTAATTCGTTGAGAAAAACTTGAAGAAAGAAATCAAAAGGCATATGCAGTTTGATCTAAAGATTTGAGTCCTTTCAAAAATGTCTTTTTTTTATAACTTGTTTCAATCTCCTCCTTGGATAGGGGTTCCTCTTCCTTGGATATTTTGTTGTTAATAGTTACCGTTTGATGTTGTGTAATGAGTTATCTTTCAGCCTACACTTTGGACATGTGTCATCACCTCCTCAAGAATCCTGTTAGCCAAGTCATCGTAATCTATTGTTTCTAGTGAGTTGTTTCCCAGCCTATACCTCGGACAGGGGTTCCTCCTCCTTGGAAAGTCTAAGATCCATCTTAACATAAAGAGTGACTGCTTGCATAAATCCTTATTACAGTGTAGATCTAAGAGTTCAGAGCCTTAGACTCATTCTGGTGAGACAGTCAAACCAAGTAATCCAACCATCCATTCCCGCTCCTATGTCCTCATGCTCTATTTATCTTGAGGAGATAGGATAGATTAAAAGCTAGTTTAGTTATAGTTGAGATCTACATAAACCAGAGAAAACCTCAGCTGCAACGCATTGTGTTTATTCACCCTTGTGTCATGTCGATGAGTAAAAAAGATAGGAACCTTAGTTTACTGTACTTTTTATACAAAACATTAGCAAAGAGGGATCTTCCTCTCTATAATTCAAAGAGCAGTTAATAAAACACTTGCAATAGTTGTTTGTTTCCAATAAGCACTCTAGAGGTGCTAATTGAAATGCCAACAACTCTATAGATTCAATTTCATCTTTAGTTGAAGCCATTGGTGTGAAGCACCTGAATCAAGAACCCATGTGGGTGGTGGAGAAGCAACTGCTACAAGGGACTTTCCCTTTCCTTTCCCCTTGTTGTGATCTTTGGCCTTATGAGAACCCTCTTCTAAACTCTATTTGATGGAATCAGGAACACTAAGATTAGTCTTCTCAAGAATGTGTGTCAAATTATCAACATGTTTCTTCAAACATTTGTTCTCATCATGACCGGGTTTCTTACAATAGGCACATTGGACCCTCTCTTTCTTAGGCTTGTCACCTTTTGAAGATGAGGTCTCATTACTTGCTTTTGGAGTAGTCAATTTCTGGTTCTTCTTCTCTTTGCTATTCTTTTGTTTCTTATCCTTATTACTAATTTTTCCTCTTTTTTCATTTGTGACAAGGTTGGCAAGCCAAGGCATGAGACTTAGAAGACTTAAGAGTGCCCATCTGAATTAGTTTGTCCTGCTCCCATGTGAGAGAAGTAGCAAAATCATCCAAAGATGGCATCTTGAATTGAGATCCAAGTGCATCCCTAGTAGCATAGAAGGAAGAAACAAATACTGAATATTCAAAACTTAGCTTTGAGAGAATACTTAGAATCAATTGTTCATATTTCTTATCAATTCCACATTGTTGTAGTTGCAACCTTAGTGATTTCATTTTGGTGAAGAAATCCTAAATTGTGTTGAAGTTTCCAGGACTTAAACTGATTAGTTCATTCTCCAAAAAATGACCCCTCATAGAATCTTGTGCACCAAAAAGAGATTGTAGGTTTTTCCATATTTCATTTGATGATTCAAAGATTCAACGTGAAAGAGTAAATCAAGAGATACAAACACACACAATTCTCCATATGCTCTATCACATTTGTTAAACCAATCAGACCTTTTTTCATCTTCTTTTGGTTCATTTTCCAATCCCATTACTACTCTATGCAAACCAAGTATTCTTATATGAATTTCCATTTGTTTTTTCCACTCAAAATAGTTGTATGTAGTTAGAATAAGAACTGTTGTATTTGCCATGATAAAGAAATGCAAAAGGAAATGCGGAAAGAAAGTGAACACAAGAATTCCAAGAACACCCCCACCCTTCTCAATAGTATCAAAGATCACCCCCCCAAATATTATAAGGTTGGCACTTTATAATTTAGTGTGTTTACAAAGCCTTTTCCAAGATACAATGCTCAATAGGCTCAAAATAGCCAAAATTACAAATTCTGATGCAAAATGAACTTGAGATAAAATCTGGAAAAAATAGCTTTATGGATGTGTATTTCTCTTTAATACCTTTCCAACGCCTATTCGTTTCTGAAAATCGAAGTACCAGGGCGAAAGTTATGGCCTATTGAAGAAATTGGCACAAAACAGCTTCAACCTAAAATATCTAGTACAAGATGGAAAAAGGTCTTCTCAATATCTCTGTGGATGGAAAATGTTCATCTCCAGCTTTCCAATGATATCTTATTTGTTGAAATCCAACATCTGAAGCAAAAGATATGAATTTTTAAAAAATTGGTTGAATTTAGCGTGCAGGAAACAATTTTTTCTAGCAAAAAAGTTTTATTTCTTATTTGATTTCTAAAAAATCCACTCACTATTTGTAGACAATAAGAAAAACCCAAAAATCATTTTTTTATCTAGCAAGCAGAAGATGAAAAAAATGATTTTTTTAACCTTCAGCCAGGAGAAAAATGACACACGGCAATTTTGTACAACAATTTTCTTCTGCAAGATATGAAAAATCTAAAAGATACCCAATTGAGACTTCGACCCTGGCTACATAACCTAGAAATCATTTTTCTCAAAAATGAGTGGAAGTTGGATTTTTTAAAGAAAAAAGCAAAACGGCTCCAATGAAAAACATATTTCTTCAAACCCCCATCTGCAGCTATGTCAAATAACCTCCAATTTGGATGAAACAAAAGCCAAATCTGACTTTCTCAAGCCTTCTAGACATGTAGGAACGGCCAAAAATGTTGCCAGTATAACCAAAAATGTTGTAATCACCTAGATATCACAAAACACATATGCAAAATAAAGAGGTAATTAAATCTTTGCAAATCCTTTCTAATTCTCCAGATCATTCAAGAACGCCAGAGAAGAGCATACGAGAATTTACAAGATTTTTACAAGAAACTCAATCTCTCAATCAGGAATCTAAGAACTTAGATTTCTCAAAACAAAAGCTCTAATACCATGTTAGAAATCTAAAATAGATTGAATAACCCAAGAACTTTATAAGAGAATTTATCAAAGCTAAATAAACTAGAAAAGCATAAAGAATGCACACCAGAACTCTGAGAGATTATGCAATGTCAATATGACAAAATTGCATTAAGAGCTTCCAAGCTAAACAGATACAATGCAAATATGCATGAATGGATGCAAGAGTATTGCAAGAATGAATGCAAATACAAACTAGGTAGTGATTTTATATAGAACTTAGGAGAGGAGGTAGGTGGCAAATCCAACCAATAGGAATCAATTACAAAAAGTGGAGATGAACCACCAAAAGTGGAAATTAGTTCCACCCTTTAAGAAAGGGAACAACTCATCACTTATCTCCTAGTTATTAAATAATAAACTCACTTTATTATCCTAATCAAGCTTAATTAAATGTAGGAAAAACCTAAGACTAAGGAAAAATAAATTAACCCACTAAGAAAATAAAAAACCTACACCAACAATTCCTATCCGTAACCATAACCATAACCTTATTCATAATGATAACACTAATCATAATTGTAAGCCTAACCCTAATAATTTTGTCTTCCATGTCATGTTGTGAATGCTACTAGCATATATATATTAATAAATAATATATATATAAATGTCGAGAAATCCTTCTCGAGATGTCTATTTTTTAATCAAATACCCACATAAAAAGTGCAATAGATGACTCGAGAAGGATATCTCTTGACGTTTTTATATATATTATTTATAAATTAATATATATGCTAGTTATATAATATATTTAAAATATATTAAATTATTAAAAAATTAACATATTCTATGATTAATAATTAGAATATATTATTATTATTATATTAAAGTTTATTTTATAATATATTTAAAATATGTTTGAAGATGGTGAAATGGATAAAGATATAAAACATAAGATAAATGCAATAATGAACAATTATTTTATGTTTTACCTTTTTCACCTCATGGATTGAGTTAAGTAGATGCACCCATGTCTACTTTATGTGCTCTTTTAATATGGTAGTTGGATGAAATGTAATTGTTTATGTTGCGACATGATGTTGAGATTGAGGATTGATTAAAAAAATAGCAACATAAAGATATGATGAAGGTAAATGTTTAAAATGAGGACTAGTGTCTCAATTTATAGATTTTTGATGGAAAAATCAAATACCAAGACGCATTGAATAAATGGAGGATTAAGATTGAATGAGATTAACCTTGTGACAAGTGTTATAAGGGGAAAGAAGATGTGAGAGCAAAGTGTGCTCACACATGTGTGAGCACACATTGGAAAGAACATGAAACAAGCATCTCTATCACATGTGTAAGAGGTAGGTGGCTTGAGAAAGTGACATGTCTATGACATGTGTAAGAGATAAAGTGACATGTCTATGACGTATATGAGGTAGGTGGCTTGAGAAAGTGACATGTATATGACATGTGTAAGAGGTAAAGTGACATGTCTATGACATATGTAAGCAGTAGGGTGGCTTCACTCGCCTGAGAGATATGTTCACGCATGTGTGAGAAAGGGGTAGGATAGGTAGGTTAAGACGCTTGTCACATGATAAAAAGTATAGATATTGATCCATGTAGATGTATTCAAGGGTTAAGATTGAATGGACAAAGATTGATGGTGATATAGAATTAAATAATAAAAAATGGTAATGAAGGCTAATTGGCCTAGATAAATTAATTAAGTAGGTATTAATTTATTTATTTAGTTGGAAGGTTTGGGGGCTAAAGCTAGTTTTAATTAGATAAATATAAATTTATTTAATTAAAGGTGAGATAAGGATAAATTATAATAATATTTATTTAATTAATAGATAGAATGGGAGAAATTCAAGTGCAGTATATGAACATATTTAGATGTCTACAATATTAAATTATTTAAAAAACCTAAAATACTAAATCATTAAAAATTAAAATATAATATTATTTATTATAATTTATTATATAATATATTTAAAATATATTAAATTATTGAAAAAATCTAAAATATTAAATCATTAAGAATTAAAATATAATATTATTATTAATAATATTTTATATATATATTGCTATAAAAAAATCACTTTATATACAAAATTATAAATAAAAAATGAAAAAAATATTTAAAAAGATATTTATTATTTAAATATAAAAAAATCCCAAAATTAAAAAAATCTATCATTTCTATAAATAATTTTAAAACATTTAAAATTATAAATCTTGGATCATGTTTCTTGAATAGATAAATAATGATTTTTTATTTGTTGTGAAATAATTTATTTATAATTAATTAGCAAAACTCATTGTGAAATTCATTGCAATAGTATTGTCTAATAGCATGTACAAATAATTTTTTTAGAAATAAATTAATTGTTAAGTAAAATAGCTTTATGTTTTTTTCATTTATTTAATTAATTTTTAGAAGAAATTTACATTTCTAATTTAAGAGCGCATAAAATTTATGTCTACATATATACATTTTATTTTAAGTAAATAAAATAATTTCAAATTGAAAATATTTTTAAATACATATATTTAAAATATTTACGCCGAGAGGCAAAACCTTATAATGGCAACACGACCCCTATAGGAGGCCAGCAGAAGTAACGGTGTTAGCAAAAAGAATTGATTCGTATTCTGTTGCCAGCTATTGAAATGCCATTAATGTGGAATTCCAATCAAGGTGACAGTTACGAGCAAGAAGACATATTTGGCGTCCAATTTGAAAAGGCGATTTGGGAGGGAAGCTCCATACCAATGCCCACCACGATATGCGATGCCATATTCTTTTTCCAATTACTTTTACTTTATTCGTATGGAACTATGCTTGGGAGTTTGAGAAGGAATAACGATTTACAGGCAGATTTGGGTAATAATCATTGGTTCCAAAGATCTCTTCAAGAAGTAGTTGTTTGGTAGACTGGAACGCCATGACTTGAGGTGCAAATTTCCTACTAGAAAAATAAGCTATGTCATTGAGCTTTTGTAATGTCGATTTATTTATCTTACTTATTTTAATGTTTTATTTATCTTACTTATTTTAGAATAGAGATTTACCCTATTCAATATTCCATAAGAAGTTTGTAAAAATTTTATGAAGAAAAATTTGTAAAAAAATCGTTAAAATTTATTAAAGAAGATCTAAAATATTATATTGAAAAGATATAAAATGTTATATTCAAATAAGATAGAAGCATGCACAAATATTTGCATATATTATTGTTAACTTGCCTCAATAATCAAGCAATAATTCATTATAATTTCCTCTAACCATAGACATTTAAAGTCCACCTATTAGTAAAAGAATGAAAGGAATCTTCTAGCTACAGATAAAAGCAATTTTGTCATTATTGATTTGTATTGGTTGATGAATGTCTAATTGTATTCCCAAAGATAACTTACAAGATAACATGGGTGATGGGAAATTTGTTAATGAGATTTATATTTAGCATTAGCATTCTCATATTTGTGTCTATCTCATTGTTGTTTAATGTAGTGGTAAATAAGTTTATTGTAGCTAATCATTATATTTGATGTAGATTTGTTAGATTGTGTCCAAAAAATGATACCTTTCACATAGGATGGTTTACATGAACTTCGAGCTCTTTTAAGATGCACTCCAAAATCCCTAGAATGAATATGCATCTTACATGTTTTAGAATTTGAGCTTTTTTAGTGTATGCTATTGATTATCTCATTGAAAATGACACCACAAACATCAAATTTGGTTCACAATAAATTAACTTCCACTTCAATTAAAGTGAAGGATACAATAAGACCATAAAAATAACAATGAGAAAGAAAATAAGAAAAATCGAATAGAAAAGAAATGGATAGAAAGCAATCTTCTCTCACTTAGGGTGAGGCAAGCAATGTTGTTCAAAGTTAGGGCTAGAGTTCAATTAGAGTTAGGGTTATGACACAATTAGGGTTAGTGTTCAAATAGACTTAAGATAGTTTAATTAGGGTTAAGGTTAGGGCTGGGATTATGATGGAGCCAACATTAGATTAATTAGAGTTAGGGTTAGGATTTGGGTTAGGCTTATGGCTAGCGATATAATAAGGATTACGATTGGGTTAGCATTAGGATTAGTGTTAGGATTATGGTTAGAGATAGGGTCAAGATTAGGGTTAGGGTTAGGGTTAGGGATATAATTAGGATTAGAGTTGGGGTTTGAGTAAGGGTTAGGGTTAGGGTTAGAGATAGGATTAGGATTAGGGTTAGGGTCAGAGATAGAATTAGGATTAGGGTTAGAAATAGGGTTAGGATTGGGGTTTGGGTTCGGGTTAGCGATAGAAATAGAATTAGGATTAGGGTTGTGGTTTGTGTTCAAATTAGGGTTAGGGCTAGGGTTAGCGCTAGGATTAGAGATAGTGTAAGGATTAGGGTTAGGGTTAGGATTAAAGATAGAATTGGAATTAGGGTTACAATTAGGGTTAGAAATAGAAATAGGATTAGTGTTGTAATTAGTGTTAGGGTTAGGGTTAGGGTTAGAGATAGAATTAGGATTAGGATTGGGGTTGAGGTTTATGTTAGGATTATGATTATGATTAGGCTCAGGGTTAGGGTTAGAGATAGGGTTAGGATTAGGGTTAGTGTTAGGGTTAGAGATAGAATTAGGATCAAGGTTAAAAATAGAATTAGAATTAGGATTAGGGTTAGTGTTAGGGTTAGAGATAGAATTAGGATCAAGGTTAAAAATAGAATTAGAATTAGGGTTCGGGTTAGTTATAATGTTAGGGTTAGGGTTAGGGTTAGGCATAAAGATAAAATTAGGATTAAGGTTGGGGTTAGCATTACAAATAGGGTTACAATTAGGGTGATGGTTAGAGATAGAAGTAGGTTTAGGGATGAGGTTTTTGTCATGATTAGGTTTACGGTTAGGGTTTTGGCTAGCTCGATAGAGTGAAGATTAGGGTTAGGTTATAATTAGAGACAAAATTAGGGTTAGGGTTAGGATTAGTTGGGGTTAGGTTAGAGATACAACCAACATTAGGGTTAGGGTTAGGGTTAGAGATAGAGTTAGGATTAGGATTGAGGTTTATGTGAGGGGATCAATGTCTTTCAAAGTTAGGGCTAGAGTTCAATTAGAGTTATGGTTATGGCACAATTAGGGTTAGGGTTCAAATAGACTTAAGATCGTTTAATTAGGGTTAGTTTTAGGTTTGGGATTAGGGTTAGGGTTAGAGATAGAATTAGTATTAGAGTTAGTATTAAGGTTAGGGTTAGGGTTAGAAATAGGGTTAGGATTAGGGTTCGAGTTCATGTTAGTGATAGAAATAGAATTAGGATTAGGGTTGTGGTTTGTGTTCAAATTAGGGTTAGGGTTAGTGTTAGGCTTAGGCTTAGAGATAGTGTAAGGATTAGGGTTAGGGTTAGGGTTAAAGATAAAATTAGAATTAGGGTTACAATTAGGGTTAGAAATATAATTAGGATTAGTGTTGCAATTAGTTTTAGGGTTAGGGTTAGGGTTAGGGTTAGAGATAGAATTAGGATTAGGATTGGGGTTGGTGTTTATGTTAGAATTATGATTATGATTAAGCTCAGGGTTAGGGTTATAGATAGGGTTAGGATTAGGGTTAGTGTTAGGGTTAGAGATAGAATTAGGATCATGGTTAGAAATAGAATTAGGATTAGGGTACAGGTTAGTGCTAATAGTAGGGTTAGGATTAGACATAAAGATAAAATTAGGATTAGGGTTGGGGTTAGCATTACAAAAAGGGTTATGATTAGGGTGATGGTTAGAGATAGGGTAAAGACTAGGGTAAGTATTAGGGTTAGAGATAGAATTAGGTTTAGGGTTGAGTTTTTTGTTATGATTAGGTTGAGGGTTAGGGTTTTGGTTAGAGATAGAGTGAAGATTAGCGTTAGATTACAATTAGAGATAGAATTAGGGTTGGGGTTAGGATTTGTTGGGGTTAGGTTAGAGATAGGGCCAAGATTAGGGTTAGGGTTAGGGTTAGAGATAGAATTAGGATTAGGATTGAGGGTTTTATGAGGGGAGAAATGTCTTTCAAAGTTAGGTTTAGAGTTCAATTAGAGTTAGGGTTATGGCACAATTAGGGTTAGGGTTCAAATACACTTAAGATAGTTTAATTAGGGTTAAGGTTAGGGTTAGGTTATGATGGATCCAACATTAAATTAATTAGGGTTAGGGTTAGGATTGGGATTAAGGTTATGGTTAGATATAGAATTAGGATTAGGGTTAGTATTAAGGTTAGGGTTAGGATTAGGGTTCGGGTTCAGGTTAGCGATAAAAATAGAATTAGGATTAGGTTTGTGGTTTGTGTTCATATTAGGGTTAGGGTTAGGGTTAGGGTTAGGGTTAGGATTAGAGATAGTGTAAGGATTAGGGTTAGGGTTAAAGATAAAATTAGAATTAGGGTTATAATTAGGGTTAGAAATAGAATTAGGATTAGTGTTGCAATTAGTGTTAGGGTTAGGGTTAGGGTTAGGATTAGAATTTGGGTTGGTATTTATGTTAGCATTATGATTATGATTAGGCTTAGGGTTAGGGTTATATAAAGAGTTAGGGTCAGGGTTAGTGTTAGGGTTAGAGATATAATTAGGATTAGGGTTAGAAATAGAATTAGGATTAGGGTTTGAGTTAGTGCTAATATTAGGGTTAAGGTTAGGCATAAAGGTAAAATTAGGATTAGGGTTGGGGTTAGCATTACAAATAGGGTTACGATTAGGGTGATGGTTAGAGATAGGGTAAAGATTAGAGTAAGTTTCAGGGTTAGAGATAGAATTAGGTTTAGGGTTGAGGTTTTTGTTATGATTAGGTTTAGGTTTAGGGTTTTGGTTAGAGATAGAGTGAAGATTAGGGTTAGGTTACAATTATAAATATAATTAGGGTTGGGGTTAGGTTAGAGATAGGGCCAAGATTAGGGCTAGGGTTAGGGTTAGAGATAGAATTAGGATTATGATTGAGGGTTTTTTGAGGGGATAAATGTCTTTCAAAGTTAGGGCTAGAGTTCAATTAGAGTTAGTGTTATGAAAAAATTAAGGTTAGAGTTCAAATACACTTAAGATAGTTTAATTAGGGTTAAGGTTAGGGTTAGGGTTATGATGGAGCCAACATTAAATTAATTAAGGTTAGGGTTAGGATTGGGATTACGGTTATTGTTAGAGATATAATTAGGATTAGGGTTGGGTTAGCATTAGGATTAGGTTAGGGTTAGGGTTAGAGATAGGGTCAAGATTAGGGTTAGGGATAAAATTAGGATTAGGGTTAGGGTTTGAGTAAGGATTAGGGTTAGGGTTAGAGATAAGGTTAGTATAAGGGTTAAGATTAGAGATCGAATTAGGATTAGGGTTAGGTTTAGAGTTAGATATAGGGTTAGAGATAGGGTTAGTATTAGGGTTAGGGTTTGAATTAGGGTTAGGGTTATGGTTAAAGATATCTAATTAGGGTTAGGGTTATGGTTAAAGATAACTAATTAGGGTTAGGGTTACAATTAGGGTTAGAAATTTAGAATTAGGAAATTAGTGTTGTAGTTAGTGTTAGGATTAGGGTTAGGGTTAGGGTTAGAGATAGAATTAGGATTAGGTAACCCTTTTTATATATGCTAACCCCAACCCTAACCCTACCAATCATCTTAAACATAATCCTAAACCTAGCCCTATTCATAATGATAACACTAATGCTAATCGTAATCCTAACCCTAACCCTAACCACAATATCATAAATTTAATCTAACCGTAATATCATAAATTTAACCTAATTCTAATCCTAACCCTTACCCTAAACCTCCTCTAACTCTAACCATAATCCTAACAATAAAATTCCTAAACCATAAACCTATCCCTAACTCTAGCCATGTAATTGAAACACTAATTATAACTGTTAACTTATCCTTAAACCATAAACCATAATCCTAACCCTAACCTTAACCAATAAAATAATATTATTGATAATTCTAAGCATAATCCTAACCATAATTTAAACCCTAAGCCTAACCATAATTTGAACTCTAACATTAACACTTATCCTAATCTTAAACTTAAACCTACCATAACTATTATTCTATCATTTTATCATAATCATAATAATAATCCCAATCCTACCCATTTCCTCACCCTAACCATAATTCTTACCCTAAATCGAACATTAATGTAAACCCTAAACATAATCCTAACCATAGAAAAAAATTCTAACCCTAACCATAAACCTAATGCTAACACTTACCTTAACACTAAACCCTAACTGTAACTATAACCCTAACCCTAACCATAATCATAAACCTAAATGATAAATCCTAATCCTAAATGGTTAACCCTAAATCTAATGCTAACCCTTACCATGATATAAACTTTAACCCTAATGCTAACCCTAACTGTGATATAAATCGTAACTCTAAATTTTAACCCTAATCAAAACCCTAATTATATTAATTTATTCAATGGATAACATTGAACCTTAACACTAAACCCTAATGCTAACTATAACCCTAATCATAAGTCTAAACCCTAACCCTCACCATAATCATAATCGTAAAGCAAATCCTAACCCTAATGCTAATCTTAACCTTAATCCTTAACCTTAACCCTAACCCTAACCCTAACCCAAACCATAGCCCTGACCAAATATAAATCCTTACCCTACCTCTAATTATAATTCCAATCCAAACCTTAATAGTAATTCCAACCCTACCCTTGACACTAAACAAAGCCTTATTCCTAACTTGAAACCTATTATAATTATAATCCAAACCCTAATGCTAACCATAATTCTACCCCTAACCCTAACATAATTCTCACACTAACTATGACCATAAACCAAACCTTAACACTAAACCCTAGCCCTAATCATAATAATAAATCTAAACCAAACCCTAACCCTAATGCTAACCCTAACCATGATATAAACCCTAATCCTAAATGCTAACTCTAATCATAACCCTAAATATATGAATTTATTCAATTTGTTACACACGGCGCGGCTACTACTAGCATATATATATAAAATACGCCAAGAGATATCCTATATATAAAATACATCGAGATGTCTCAAGGCATTTAATTTTTTCTTTATTCAGCTTTAATAAAAATTAAAGTTGAAAAAATTCAACGCCTCGAGACATCTCGATGTATTTTATATATAGGATATCTCTTGGCGTATTTTATATATATTATTTAAAAAAGTGCTCTAAAGAGCTCGAGTCCCTGCAAGGGAGCAAAAAGTTTGTCTATGATATTTGAAGGTGTAATGATAGGTGCAGTTGTATGTGTTTGCATAATGTTGAGTAGTTGTGAGGACAGAATAGCAAAAATCATGATGGTACGATTTTGGAAAGCAAGTTTTTTAATGTATGTATGTGTGTGTGTGTGTATATATATATTCGCATGTACATAGACATAGATATATAATGAAAAATGCATACATATGTGCATATATATGTGAATCATGGAGGTAGAAACAATAGAGAAATCAAGTAAGAGATAGGTGTGGTTTTCAATAACAAAATCAAATACTAAGAACATTTGATGAAGGAGCAAGGGAAGACAAATAATGTATTATAGTATGAATAGGTAAACGGGGTTGTCCTAATCAGTTTCTCCATAGCATAAGTCAATGAGCAGATAAAGTTTTATTTATATAGATTTGGGCTATGCGTCTTTCTTGTTGGGAAGCCTGGCTCATCATTTAGAATTGATCTTGTAAATGCAAGTATTGTGTAGGTAGATATTGTGGGTAGATGTATGACTCATTCTGTAACTTCTATGTCTTGACTAACCATATTTAATTATGAAGTCAATTTAAAGAAAGAATTAATGATTTTAAAACAAATTGAGACATGTAGGTAATTTATCGTACATATGCATATTCAGATTTACATGTATACATGTAAAATTCATTTATAGACGATAGTTATATGTAAAATTGAAAATTACATGTTCATATTTATTTCCTTATTTAACCGTAGCAAGCATACTATGTATTTTGCAAATAGGTGAAACTTAAAATGCTTGTAGAATGACTGTTGGAAATATATTTTAAATAAATGCTTATATGTTGTTTGATTAAATGTAAACTATTTATGTTGGTTTATACATTTGGATAACTTGTTCAAAGTATTTGTAAATTAGTCTAGTGAGTATAAATTGTTGTAGCAAATTGTTGAAAACATGTAAAAATTGTTTACAAATTGTTCTTCAAAGTAGTTAGTAATTTTACAATGCATTTTAAAAAGAAATTAACGATTATCTATGTATTGTCAAAGCAAGAAGTAGAAAACATTAATTAAGAATCTTCTTCAAAATAGAGTATAAGTGAATTCAATTTAGACGAAAGTGGAAGATTGAACAGGGCGAGGTGAAAGCATATATATAGTTAAACTTAGTAAAACAAATTGTTATTGTAGTCATATGTATATTGATATATTGAAAGAATAATAATTGGACCAATACATGTAATGAAATAAATGCTTAGATTTATATATATTCAATTTAAATTTGAAAATGCATTAGACATTATAAATTAATATTGAATTTAATTGAAAATTATAAATCGCACTTGCGGAAGAATTGAAATATTATATTTGTGTTTGGAATGTTGATACCAAATATGTGAATGTTGTGCTTGTGAGAAAGAGTTATTGCAATTATTCTAAACATTTAATGTTTTTTTTAGAAATATTTTAGTTTGCAAATAAATTATAATTTTTTAATAATTGTATGTATTTTTAATTTAAAGTAAGGTAATGCACTCAATTATTGAGAAGATCTAGAAATTCACTGTTGGAAATATAATTTAACTATTATCATTTTTTTTTAAAGTCTTGGAAACGGCTTCTTTTTATATTTGCAGTACAATAGACATAGTTGTAGATGTGAGCGATTTCTAGTAAGTTGGGCATAAATCTCATTTTGATTTAATAAATTGAAGCACAGCGATAGAAAAATGCTCAAGAAAAGAAATAAGATAAATGATAAATGGGTATAGTAGAACACAATACTGTATAGTGTCGATATGAAAAATGTGTGGGAAGAGACAAGCAGATCAACAACCCCATCAAATATTACAAATGGAAAAGCTCGTTAGATTGAGTAGTATTATTAAAACAAATCAGGAAAATAAGATAAGCACGAGGAAAATAGGATTGCATTTAAAATGAAGAGCAGCCTTTTTTCTTTCAAAAACCACATATATGTAGACACACATACATTATATATAGACATAGATATGTATTTGTGTATAGACACCGAATTATATGCAAACACAAGTGTACAGACATACATACATACATACATACATACATACATACATACATACATACATATATATATATATGTATGTGTGTGTGTGTATATATATGTATATGTGTATATATGTATATGTGTATATGTATATATATATAGATAGATAGATATATATATATATATATATATCCACAAATATAATATGTGCATATATCAACACTTACATACATGTAACAACATATGCATTGACACATACATATACATGTATACATTTAAGTATGTACATATATGTACACACACACTCACACACACACATATATATATGCATAGACACATATATATATGCATAAACATTTATAGAGGAAAAATGCAGTAAATATATATATCTATGTATATACATTCATATACACATATGTAACTGTATGTGTGCAAAGTTATATATAATTTTCATATGCACATACATATAGACACATATATACATCTATATACACATATCTTTATATATACATATTCACACATGCATATATATGTATGTGTCGTTTTGTATTTTTTTACACACTTGTATTTTATGGGTTAATGTCTATTGTTTTTTGTTGTTTGTGTTTTATACACATAGGCATTGCATTGCCATTGCATTTGAATCTAATAAATAGCAATAAAAATTAGGTCGAAGTAATTGGGATATATCCGGGTATAAAACCATTATATTTGACAGCATTGCAGCGAGAGGTCTTGACAGTGCACAAAGATATATATCTATATGCACACACTCTATATATATATGTATGTATGTATACATATCTATATATATTTTTGCATATATGTATGTCTCTGTGTGCATGTAAGTACATACACACACGTACAAAAACACATATATGTGTATGTATGCATATATATATATATATAAGAGAGTGTTACGTATCTAGGTAAACAACAAACAACAACCCATAAAAGTAGCCCATGATTGCGAAGGACCGAAGAAGAAAGGATAACCCATATTTAAACTCACAGAAATGACCCGAGCAAATGGTCAAACAACACAAAGAATACTTTGCTCAACAAAATTTAAACTTGAATACGGAGAAATATCCAAAACACTGAATATTCTCATCTTCATCCAATAAATTGAAATGCAACTAACTATTTAACTCGGCAATGTAGACACAAACCCATAAAGAATAGCGAAGCATAGACATAAAGACACAAAAAAAAATCAAATCTCTTTCATAAACCCTAGTTTTCCAAGAAATCCTAACCTATATTCACATTCACACACACAATTTGAGCGAGTTGGAAAAGAGCACAAATAATACTTTCCTCAACAGAATTAGAACTTGAAAACCCAAAAATATTTAAAATACAAACTTTCTCATCTTCATCAAGTAAATTGAAATTCAATTAATTATTTAACTCGACACAAATCCATAAAGAATAGAAAATAATAGACATGTATCAAAATCAGAATAAATATGCCCATTTAAGTACAATGTGTAAGAAATTTCATATTCGATAGATTACAATGAACAGTATAATGTATATCCAAATAGTTTTATGTACATAGAGTCAATGAACTAGAAGTATGTGGAAACAATGGCTTCATTGTGATTATAGCTATGTGGATATCAATCAGCATCAACTGGGTCTCCTTATCAAACTTCACTGATATAGGTAACTGCATGAAGAGATTAAACGTAGCAATTAGCTTATGCTATTAATAGTTGAAAGCATAAAACTTGTAAATATTACAAAGAGAAATTGTTTCATATAGAAGACAATAAAAATGGGAAAATTGGTACAAGTATGCTTTTGGCCAGTCCCGACAGAATAGCAAGGACAGGAGCTTGATACCAAAATCCATTGATGGGGAGTGTGTTTGAGTCCATTAGAAGAGTTGTTAGTTGTCTACAGAAAGGGAGCAAGCATTGATGAATTATGGTGTTAATTGTGGAACTGAACAAGAAATAGTCAGTGATAAAGACAGTGAAAGAAGAAAAAGAAAAGAAAATGTACAATACAACAGTATAAATAATGTTAAAACTTACAAATGGCTTGTTTCTTGTTTAGAAAATGAAAGAAATTACGCATAGCAGGAGACATAGTTCTGATGTTGATTAGTTTTAATGAGAAAATGAATATACAATGTAGAGAATGGGTACGAACAAGATGTAGAAACTTACAAACCAATTGTTTTTCGCCTTGAATATGATTTGTGTAAAGCTTCCCAACAGATATGGATTTTGTAGATATATGAAGCCATAATAAGGTTTTTTTTTTGCATCGAATGTATAAGATGTAGATCCTATGAACACAGAGAGACATGTTCGTCATCGAAGAATCCATGCAAGTCAGTAAATAACTTAATTTTTATAGAAAAAGCCATTAAAAAGAGCTAAACTAGTGTCTATTGACATTAAACAGAATTGGCACACTCTGTATGCATAAGCATGGTGTTAGAATGCTATTGATGCACAAAAAAAGAAAATGTGAGAGGACAAGGAAATGAAAAAAGAGTAGAAGCCATGAAACATTTCCAATGTCTATAATTAATTTTTATTGTGTCGACTCATGCATTGCAATTGCACTTGAATTTATTGAATGAAAATGAAAATTAGATCAAAGCAAATGGGAAATGTTGTAAGGTTGTATGTCTTTTAGAGTGTTGTTCTATAGTGGTTTACATATTTGCATTGTATGGGTGAATGTGTATTGTTTGTTGTTGTTTCCATCTTGTGTCTAAATGTGTATGCTTCACTATCCTTTTATGGGTTAGTGTTTGTTGTGGAGTTAAATACTTAATTGTACTTGAACGTATTGAATGAAAATGGGGATAGTTCGTGGTTTTAAGATTTGCTGATTTTTAAGTTTTAGTTGTGTTGAGCTAAGTATTTGTTTCATTGTAGGAACGATAGGCAGTAATGCATAAAATTCAAAAATGCAAAAAAATATAGAGTGAAAGTGCGAAGGATAGAGGAACTTACACGTAGTTTTTTTTTTGGTTCAACTAGAATGGGCATAGATCTTGTCAACAAAGGAAGGCTCTGCCTACATTAAATATTGTAAAGAGATGAATAAGCACTGCAAAAATTAATTATTTGAAATGTATTTGGCATTGCGAAAAGGTCTAGGAACTTACATTTGCTCAATGGCTCATTTTCAATACTATAGAGATAAGATCCTATGAAGAGAAATAGATCGGATCAGCATTAAACAGTAAGAAGAAATGTGCACAAAAGCAAAGGAAATGATAGGGTATTCGATATTGAAACTTACGAAAGCCTCGTTCTTTGTGTGGAACCTAATATGAACAGAGACTAACCCATAAACACATTTGAACAAAGAACCTCAGCAAATGAGAGAACAACGCAAATATTTAAACTTCAATCCCAAGAAAATTTTCAAGTACGAACAATTGTCATTTTCATCCAAATAAATTGAAGTGCATTTAGGTACTTCTATTCTTAATCATAAATGGCAAAGAAATTCACATTGATGAATCATAGTGTCAAATATCTAACTCGAGAACAGATAGTAGTCTATAAAAGCAACCAGCAGACAAGAAAGGGCAACCCATATTTTCACTCATGGAAACAACCCAAGCAGATGGACAAAGGACACAAAGAATACTTTGGTCAACAAAATTTAAACTTGAAAATCAAGAAATATTGAAAACATGAACTATTCTCGTCTTCATGCACTGAATTGATATGTAACTAACTATTTAATTCAGTAGCAAACACTAACCCATAAAGAATAGCGAAGGATGGACATAGACATGCAAAATGAAAATGAGAGGAAGCAATAGACATTGACTTGTAATATGAAAATATGTAAACCACTATAAAATGACAATGTGAAACACTATAAAGCCTTTCAACAAACATAGGTTGAATGATTTTATTCGAAGACATTTTCCATTTACTTAGACATAATTTTCATTTGAATTTAGTAAACTTAATTGCAACTCCAATGCATAACTGCATTGAATAGAAATTAACCATAAAATGCAGAAAAATTTAAGAATTGAGAATAAAAGCCATAACTCAATTGCAATTGCATATAAATGAAATACATGATTATTAACAGATTCTAGTGTGAATAAAGAAGATGAACAATTGAGTACATGACACATAAGAATGAGAGTGTTGTAGATGTGAAACTGACCATAGATACAAAGCATGTAAGAATCAAGGCAAAGCAAATGAGCATCACATTTGAACAAGGAAGACACACAATGTTGTTGTGAACGTAGTGGACATTTCACGTCATAACCTATTGAAGAATTGCAACAGCATGTAAATTATAAAAGAGCATGGAAAATGGTATGAGAGGATACGCACATCTGCTTTTTTACCCATTAGCAATCAATAAAAATAAGACATGAGGAAAGTTGCACCATCTTTGAAGGGAAAAAGCATGTAATTGGATCGGTAAGTATAATCAATTGTGAAATAAGACAAACAGATTGAATGTGCAATATAAGTTTTATGGATGTAATCTAAGTATTATTATTGTGTTGTGTAAATGCCTCTATTGCTTTATTATTTTCTGTATTAACATCTATTTAAACAAAGATTCAGTTTCCCAAAAAGGCATTGCAAAGAACCCTACAAACTGTTTCTTTAGATAGAAAACGCTTTGCAGAAACATCTAATGTTGATTCTATCTGGAAGCAAGAGCCTAAATTTTTCAAAAGAGTACTGGAAAGAAGGACAAAATCATTTTTGTAGACAAGTATTTTGTTAAGCAAGAAAGCATTGTATCCAAAACGGGCATCCATTTTTTTGTTACAAATAATTTATATACATCAGATAAAAGCATTGTCTGACTAGTGTGGTTTTTTTATCACAAACATGCATTAGTACGATGTGCAAACAACGAGAAGCATTACACATGAAGGTCTACTTATAACCGTTGTTCAAACTACACAAAATCTAAATTATATGTATAGTATGTTGTGTGGAAAAAAACAATAAACAAGTTTCAAGTAATGT
Source organism: Sequoia sempervirens (assembly GCA_007258455.2). Lineage (NCBI taxonomy): Eukaryota > Viridiplantae > Streptophyta > Pinopsida > Cupressales > Cupressaceae > Sequoia > Sequoia sempervirens. The sequence goes on from VDFB02281492.1 coordinate 1,080,185,335, forward strand.
GTTGCATAGGAGTGATCAAAATAAAGTAAAACATAAATTGTAAGTGTCTATGAAATTGAAAGAAAAGTTGTTCATATGTATAGTGTGTATGTTTGGAATAGAAAAAAATATGAGTGTCAACTTGTTCAATGCATAAAGGAATTGAAAATAAAGTGTCGAAATAGTTTTCATAAATGATTTAACACATTTGTTTTCTTCTCGACTGTGTCCAATTTATATGTTAGGAGATTAGACTCCTAGACATTTTGCTTGTTGAAATTTGGTGCATGGTGGAACGTTGCATTTCCTCGATCCTGGTTCACAATCAATAAGCATTGTATTGATGAGACTACAGTTTGCATGATTGGATATCAATGAATAAGAATTAAAAATAGAATGGTGCAATGCAAGTACCTGTGTGAGATTGCAAATGCATTGTCAAGTTAGTGGAGATGCTTTGCTACTTGCTTCACCTATAATTTGTATGATGCAATTATCCATTGTAAGGATGAATGTCCCTTTCAATTGAAATTTATGTAGCAAGAACATCATTATGGACATGTCTCTCCTGTAGTCTTCAAATGAAATTGCAGCTAGCTTGGGGAAACTGTTTCGGAGCTACTATTTGTGCAGATAATAGTCCATAGCTCCCTCTATTGTGTGAACAATACATTGGAGAAAGTGGGCATAGACAAATCTTGTGTCAAATCCACATGCAGTGCATCGTGCAGTATTATTTTTTGTTCTTTGTGCAAAGAAAACTCTTTGTCTACATGAAATTCAGATTGGTTCGTATGGGGGCAAGTGTACATTTTTAGGTCTTAGTGTTCTTGTCACCTACAGGGGTAGTGCAAATGCAATTAGCAATAAATCATAGCAGTTCTCTATTTACAAAGATCGATATAAAAAATCATATATGGAAAATGCTTTTGAACAAAAAACTATGTTATAATGTAAAAACTAAATGGTTGACGTGTATACTTCCATGTTTGAGGTCTTCAATGGTTCTAGAGATTATTTTGTAGATGCATCATTGAGTTCATCAATGAAACTGGACTATGTTTCAAACTCTTTAATAGATTCGAGAAAGCAAAGTGTTGAATTCTGTATGGTATTGCCATGATTTGTGCAAGACATCTTACACTTGCAAAATCATCTTGGTTCTCCCCATCTTTAACTTGCAACTCATACTATGTTGGTGCTTGGAAGTGGCTAGTAACAACAACACCAACTGATCCAATAGAGAAATTTCCATTTGATTGGATGAGTTGAAAAATGGTTGTGTCGAGAATCAAACCACATTCTTGACAAACTTTCTCAATGGGCTCAATAGTGCTCCTAGTAGTCAAAACAAGGGAGTAATCAGCATCTCCTCTTTCATATTGTGTTTTTTTCCTAATCACAAAGTTTATGAGGCGGACACTTGTATCAGGTGATAACAATGGCATAAATGTGTCTATTAATTTGTTGTTGATATTTGCAGTGATTGTCATTTGACCATGGCTATCAACCAAATCAACATGTACAATCGGTGCTTTTGGTGGTGTTCCAGGAGCTGTGGTAATTGTAGGCCCATAAACAACCAAAACATCGCCCTCAAACGCCAAAGTTGTTTGCTTCGTGCATATATCAAAGATGGTTGAGGGCTCTGCAGTTGTTGTTTTGAATCTGCATGTTGCGATATGAAGAATAGGCGAAAATAAATTTTTAATCAGCATATAAAAAGTGAAATCAATTACAGAACAAATAGAATAAGATACTTGCCTTTTTTCATCTTGTTTCTCAATTGAGTCATCTTCTATTTTGCAAGAGAACCAGATCATGCTTTCCAAGTGCCTCTGCAAATATATGAAATGAGATGTTTCTATCAAACATGTAATAATAGAAACTAAAAGGAAGACATTAATAAGATTTGATATGTTTTTGTAATTTGTTCTTGCCAAATGTGTAGGACTTACCTATTTCTAGATGTTTTGAATGATGTGTTAGAAGGTGGAAAATGATGAGATCTATGTTCTACAAAAAAGCACAATATTTCCAATCTGCAATTTGCAATTTATAGATTTCATATGCGTAAGAAAACTATTTCCAAGCCTCTAATAAAATGTGGTGATGTGGTGCATAAATTTTTTGGATTTTATAGTATCTTTATAATTTAAAAATGTACCATGTGTTGTTTTATTTTTCAATATTTTGCATAACACCAAACCTGTTTTAAAACAACCATCCAAAAATTTGCAGTATCACAAGCATGGAATATAGATGCAACTGTATGATTTAGAATACTATTTTTTGAACGACAGGGAGACTTGAAATTGACAGAAGTACAAAATAGAACATGTTATGTGAGTAGATTATAGGAACCAGGTTGGATAATATTAATGACAAATCGAATAACAAATAGTAGAAACTTTAACATCAATCTAAAAGGTTCATGTCCATTAAGTAAATACTATGAGCATGTGGTTGTCGATGGTTATACAATCTAAAAAATACTTACTCTTTTTTCCTAGTAAGGAATCATGTGGTATGGAAAGCCCTAACAATATTGTGTGGGAGAACAAATCTATTTTAGAATAAATATATGTTGAGTTGCAAATGCATGGTCATATCAATTATTTGGAAAAGCATCACTGATGGTCCCCACCATGGACATTGCGAGCCAGAGATCTACATGGGCAGAGGTATCAACAAGCAATTAAACTATGTAGAGACGCGGACTGTACAAATAAAGACTGATGGAACTATTATTTTTCACCTACATAAATCTGATGATCATTGTGTACAATAGTGTGGGTCACTGATAATAGAAGAATGCATAAAGGATGGTAATTCAAAAAAATTGCAATTGCGACGTTGGCCTAATCACTAGAACTGAAGGGATATTGCAAAATGGTATGACCAATATCTATCTAGCACTTTGAATTTGACAATGTCAATTTTGGTGCTTTGTATCCAAAAGCGATCCAACAAAGTGCCAGAATGTGTTGTTGGCTTGTCAACGACTAGCGACAATTTGCATTGTTCCATAAATTCAAGCAGAAGCGCTTTTGATCTTGTAGATCGTAACATGTCAATGTTGAAGTCTCTAGAAATTAACAATTTTGAATTAGTTGGCAGTGAGGTTATAGCTCAGTCTATAAAAAAGTGAGAAGATCATGAACCAGTGTGTTCGGTCTTACATACAGATTTATGATATGCATAGCAATATGCATGTGCAAGAGGTCAATGGTTATTGATTCTAGATATCTTGTTGAAAATTTTTGAAAGTCTTGCACCAAAATTATTTTTCTTGAGCATGTTAGTAGCTCATGAATTCCAGTTGCTATATAGCAACTGTGTGTTTTGTCAAGGAAATCAATATGATCGAGCAAACTATGTTTCATCTCTTGGAAGCAAAGGGTAGTTGCTTGTAGCAAATCATGGTTGTGTGCTATTTCTTGGGCATGTAGTGCAAAGTCGTATGTGTTCAAAGAGCATATGACAAAATGGTCTAGAGAGACAGACAAAAGGTTGTGTTTCACTTTCCATTGTGCATACACCGCTAGGCATTGTATTTTGCTATTTACTTTTTTGGACACTCTAAAGTTTTGTTCTTGTAGTCTATGCATAAGATACAGTGATTCAATGTTTCTTACATGTTACAAAGCAGTATAGAAAAGGCCATGCTAATAGACTTTACATGGGTCAAAAGCAATTGCGTCCATTGTCAAACCTTGTGCTCTATGGATAGTTCGTGCACATGCAAGTTGCAAAGGAAATTGTGCTCTAGTCAGTATTTTTGTACCTATTTTTATTTTTCTAATGATTCTCATTATGGGTGTCCAAGAAGGCATAATAGAATATGTGTATAGATTTTGCATCTTCTGTCGATGCAATTTTCCAACAGTTGAATCATTGAATTGCACCCAAACAATGTCTTCTTGCTTGGTTGTATACAATTTGAAAATCCCATTTGCACCATTGACCAGCCCATCCTCTGTATCGATGTTGGAAGCAATCAATTCAACCAAAATGTCTTGCTTCAGTAGAATCATTGCAAGCAACGATGATCTTGGAAGTTGATGTTGACTAGTATCAATTGCAATGTCTTGTTTATCAATTGCATCTAGAACACAAAGCTTTGTCGGTAAACTATCTAGCATTTTTTTGTTGTGCATTTTGACTGTTGTATTTTTTGAAATAAATATGGAAATCATGGATCATTCAGAGGTGCCTTATAGCACATTGTATTCAAAAACTAGATGTCCTCGATTGTTTGTTGTCCAGTTCTATCACGATTAAGTATAGAAATGAAATGTTCATTTGTTTGTCTGACTACACTATGTAGCTCAAAGCATTTGACATTGTCGGTCCAAAACGTGTATGGAATTTTTTCTTTATCTATTATTGGATCTTCAAATATCCAAGTATCACACACAGGTTGTGTCTAGTAAAAATCACCACAAAAAATGATGTCTATGTTTCCAAAAGGTGTTTTTGGTGTGTGCTTGATTTGGCGCAGTCTTATGTCAATGTTGTAAAGCATTTTCGAACCAATCAATGACACTTCATCAATAAGAAGTATTTGCATTTGCTCCAATTTCTTGCTAAGGGCATCAACTGTGTTTGAATTGAGGGATATAATTTTTGAAGAATTGCATGGAAATTGAAAGATTGAATGTGCAGTGATGCCGCTTGCATTGAATGTAGCTTTTCCTGTTGAAGCCATAATGATGCCCTTAGGCTTTAACGAATCACTATCCAATTGTTTATCATAGTATTGAATCATTGCTTCAAAAAGTATTTTTGTTGTATATGTTTTCCCTGTGCCAGCTCCTCCTATCAAGAACAAGTAGAGTACTTTTTTTGGAGCCACCCTTTTTGTCATTAGTACGTCCTTTACTATTGATTTGTGTTCTCTGTTCAACTGCCTTCGCAATTTTTAATATTCTTCATTGCTTAAAAGAAGCGGGTGTGCGGTTTCTGAAAATAGTTTTTTGCAAATAGAATCTCCAAGCTTTGTATTCCTGATATGCTTCAAGTGATTCATGATGTCATATTTGTGCATCTCATTTTCCTCTGTATTTGCATTGAGCACATCTACAATGTCAATTGTTGGGAGGTGATCATTTTCATCTTTTGTGGAAGCTTCATCTATGTCACCCCATTTAGGGACAATTTGTGTGGTGAACATCTTTTCGATATTTGCAATTTTCTCTTTATTTGCATTGAATGTTGCAATCCATGTTTCATATCCAGCTAGAAGACTTTGTTCAGTACATTTGAAAGGCACATATAGCATAATTTTTTCTCTGCAATAGTTTTTAGGATCAATGTGTGGATTGTATCTTACATAGCGTATGATTTTTGGCATTGCTCTTCTTTGCATTTTCTCTGCTTTTCCAAAGTAGTAAGCGGCCTATTCGACCAAAGATATATTATCCAAAGCTTCAATCTATTGCATGTATTTTTCCACTATAGATGCACACATGATATTTTCATAATCATCTCGCTCTTGCCAATAGCTTAGGGATTTTTAACATGTAGACTCAGTTTTCCATTGGCGATGTATTGATGAAAATAGTATTCCTTGAGCATTTGTGCAATGGAAATGATAGAATAATATGAACGACTTGACGACTAGACATTTGTTGATAGTTAAGAAAAACATTTCCTAGTTTGCGTATAAATTGCACTTTTCCATCGTATGCAACCATGCATTCACATCTAAATTTCTGAAATGCAAGAGACAATGTTCTATATTGTTTCGTCATATATGAGCTACATAACATGCAACAACATATGTGTCCAAAATAAATTGTGTATCTGTATTTGCATACCATAGGCTGGGCACTTTCTTTGCAAATGCATTTATCCAAATGTCGGATGGGTCTCTTTTTAGCATTGCAATTTTGTGTGTCAACGTCAATTGGAGCATTGTAATGTAGTCGATTTCATTCATTTCCAATTCATGCAAGAAATCTTCAAATGAAAATTTCTTTTTGTAATGTTTATTTTCCAATTGTTTAAAACAAGTTTTTGCCTTTTCCTTCATTGTCGCATCAGGCAGGGTGATCCCACAATAGTGGTTTACAATTTTAGGCCAAACTGGACACTGAAATTATTATTTTTAACTAAATTTTCATATTCGAGCACCTATAGCGACTAAACCGTGAGGAATTTGAAGATGATGGAAACTAGAGTCTCGTCACATTTTGTCTGTTAGATTCTAAAAATATTTTTCTCAAAAAATTTGGAATCTGATTGCACTTCTTTTTCCATCTCCCATGAAAACTAGTTTTTTCATAAAAAAACATTTTTAAAAAGTGACACACACTGTATAACGCATAACTTTGTTTCCATGAAGGACAAAATTCTAATTCTTTTGAATTTAGATTTGTAACTCTGATATCTAGTGCTTCCACTTGGTTAGATAGTTTTTTATTGAATATGTTTTCTTTAATCATGTTTCCAAGTCAAACCAATTACAATTCAAACATAGCGCAACCGTATAATGCATAACTTTTTTGTATATATCGAAGAAAAAAAAATTGTTGGATCAAGGACTTCAATATCTGTGCACTCATATTTTTCAATCTTTTTTTTACAATCTGCTATTTTTCCACATATGCAACAAAGACCTTCATTTTCGATGAAAAAAACCTATGTTTAATAAAACTAAAAAACAAATACATAATAAAACCAAAACATATTAAAATTATATTCGTTGGATAACTTGTTCTGAGGACTACCTGATTCCAGTTGGGTTTGTGAAGACTCCTCTATTTTCATCCTCAACCTGAGCTTCAAGTGTAAAAATTTAGGTATTTTGTGTTTTGGGGAGAACCAGAATAAGGGGGATTCATATGAACCCCTAGGGGTTCGAGCAAACCACCCTTCAATAAGCATTTCCTTTGTTTTTTGGGTGAGAAATGTGGGTCCAATAATTAATGGGTTCGCTCAAACCCTAGTTCAGGCGAACCCCTTTTGGGTTCAGTCAAACTTGTAGGTTCATTTGAACCCCTAAAACCAATTTTTTTGCCATGGGGTCATTTTTTCTCAGTTTTTCTTCCTCCATCAAATTGTAAACCACTATTGTGGCTTCACCTAATAGTGGGAGCAGTTCCAAAATAATTGTTTTTCTCATTGGAGGCAAAGGGAAGCTAAATTTGCAAATTGAATTTTTGAATCTCTTGCAAGTATTTGTGTGATGATGCGTTTGCATTTTGGCAAGATTTGTATCGAGCAATAGCGAGTCACATGAAATATACTTTTCCATAAAGCTTTCTATTTCATAATTTGAGTTTTTCCATATATAGGTGCATCTTTTATCCATAGCAGGAAATGAACATGTTCATTGCCTCGGCTTTGGATTCTATAACAAAAGAATAATCAGTGACTTGTCTAAATAGCTCATGGTTTTTTAGCATCAATTTCTAGAATGCATTGACTCTGTGATTGAAATAGCGGCTGCAAAGCACAGGATTTTTCCTTATTTTGAAATTCAAGTCTTTGTCTTCTATGGTTTCATTATATTTAGATTTGTGCGGGGCACATATTCTATGCAAAGCTTTGCACAATGGCTCCCAAAAATGGTCAGCACTTGTTAACGTCACAAAGAAGGTTAGAGGTCCCAATTGTCTTATTATTGTAAATATGTTTTTTTTGTGCTTTCCAAATAATTAGGAGAGGTTCTAATGCTTTTTAATGTTCTATAGCCCAATGGGGATCATAATATTTTTTCAAGATTTTTTGGATTGCGTATGTATTTTGCAAGCAATTTCCCACCTTTCAATTCAGCCTTCCGTATGCAAACCCATGCTAGCGAGGAAACTTGGCGAATAATAATTTTTATAGCCTTGAAAAAAATGTTTATAATGTGTTGTGAAAATTCATTATCTTTATGCATGAGCTCCCATCTTGCAATTTTTTGGTATCTCATTTTTTTAGTTATGCCAGTTGGGCGTGCCGAACCATAGAACAAAGTTGGGAAAATCATTTCCTTTGCATACATGTCTTGGAAAATACCAAGATATTTGAACCCTTCTGATGGTTCAATTTCAATTATTGTTGTGTCAAGATATTTGACCGACTGTGCTCCATTAAACCAATGTATCACTGATTCAGCTATTGGATCCTCATCATCTTCAGATGTGCCATCTTCCATAGCTTGTTTTGTTTTTGAACCTGTCTCTATTGATGTTATTTTTTTGTCAGCAATTCATGTCATTCTTTATTTATAGAGAAGTTCTCTTTTTTGTATAGCGGTGTTTTGGATAGAGCAATAAAATCATTCATAACTATGGTAGGTCTAACATTTCCTTGTGCATATGCATTATCATATTCTAGCTTTTGCTTTAGCCTAATCGCTATTGTTGCAAATTCATCCACTTGCCTAGGCAAGGCTTGTTGCACTCTATCAAAGTCTACAGGAACATTGATAATTGTCCTGAGCAAGCCATATTGTACTCGTTTATACCCCAATTGCCTAATTTGTGCAAAAGCCATGCGCAAAGACACGAGTCTTTCTTCAAGACTAGTCAAAAAATGCACAACATCCATTTGTGAATTCTGTCTTATTCTTGAAGGCGTAGAAAAACATGGAATTTTTTTGTCTAGTGTGGATTTTATGCATTGTTTGCAAATGGATTGGCCTATCTCCATCTTCTTTTCATATGTTTGGTTGAAATCCAAAGAAAATGCATCTACGAGTGCACTGTCAATTTTATAGATGTTGCGATGGAATGCAACATGTCACAAATAGAGCATGGTTGTATGGGAGTGTCATTTATCATTTGCAAGTACAACATAATAGATTTTTGGATTGTGTTTTTTTGCTATGAGCATTTTTTCATTTTTTTTGTTCGTTACTGCCATTTTCCTTTTGTAACATTGAAAATCTATATGGTTTTTGTGTCCTTTTTTGCAAGGAAAAAGCACATTTTTTTTTCCCACTTTGTATTTGCCTCTTCAAAGTGTGTAGTGATTGTCATTGTCCTATATATTTTGCAAGGTCACAGTATTGAATTTTGCTACTTGCAGTGCTCTGTTGTGAAGCATTTATAATGGGTGGGTGTGCATTACGCATTTGTACTTTCAAGGAGTGCAATGTTTGATGCATTCCAAACTTTGTTGTAGCAATTGTGTGTCTTGTTGCAATTGTTTTTTTTTTACAAGAACTGATCGCATTGTTCATTGTCTTTGATATAGAAAAATTGACATATCTTGAACAGAAATTGGATCGTTCATAGGGATGGTCTGTCTGAATTGTTCTTTTTCTTGAAGCAGTTCATAGTGATAATGACTTGACCTATTTCAAAAACAAATTAAGTTCAAATTTATTTTTGGGGTTATTGAATTGGAGTATGTTTTCTACTCGGGCAATGGAGATAATTGCCACATGTGTATTTTTGCATAAAAAATATGAGATAGCCATAGTAGGAAAAATTTAGTTCCTTCAAGCTAGCTTTTTACATATGGCACGCCAATTTTGGAAACCAATTACTATAAATGCAGTAGATGATTATTGCTATCTACACTACCCGTAGCAAAACTTTCAAAACAAGCAATTGCATATTTGTTATGAATTGACAATGCATTAGCCAATGACTATACCATGAATAATCACAAAGCAATTGGATAAAATTGTCTAGGAAGCAAAAATGCTATGGCAGCAAACATGCTTTTGCCACATGCACTACGGAATGTAGGCACCCTAGAAAGCCCAATTGTTTCAAACACATTTCCTATTGCATGCCAAATATTTTTGACATTACAATTTGGCATTTGCAAATGTGGCTGGACATTTTCAATGTGAAAGTATGTGTTTAGTCATGAGAAGATAGGCTCATAGTGGCCAGCAGCATATGTTATGTCATGGAAAAGAATCGATATTGCAGGATTTGTTGCATGCTCATTGAAATGCAAATACATTGTTTTGTGCATCAAAGACCAAATGTGTATTGGAATGTCTAGAAAATATGCCAACCATTTTAGATAGAATGTGTCACCCCATAGCCTAGTCTCACCATTGTTATTGATTTTTGTTGCTGACAACCTCATTATTTGAAGGTACATGTTTTTGTCATGTACGTTATGCAAACTGGTTAGCATTGTTGGATGCAAATCAAGCTCATTAGAATTTAAAGCTATAGGACAATGATTATGAAAACTATTTAAAAAATGATCGACCAAACCATTGTGTAGTTGTTTTGATGTATACCGACAAAGCACTAGGACATGTACTATATCAAATAATCAATCACCAACTTTGTAATTGAAGGAGTCTATTCGAAAACAATGCGCATGGCGCAAAGCCTCACAAATAGATGCATAAAATGCATTTGCAGTTGGCTTGTAGGTTTCTACTATGATTGGCTCATGGGATAGTTTTTGTCTCTTCACACAACGGTTTGAAACCATATGTGCAAATTCAATGTCCAATATTTTTAGAAAAAATTAATTGTATTGACAATTGTTTTTAAAGTAATTATTTGAATGTAATGTTTGATGTTTGAAACATTGAATACATACAATGGAAAAATGAACAAGCAAATACTTCCTGCAAGAAGGTGCAATACAAAGCTCCCACTTGTAGACATGCGATGGCAACTGCATGACAAGCAAGGCAGAATGCAAATAACAAATATTAAGATCAGGTTGTGTAGCTGAAATACAATTTGTTTTAGAGCTAGTAAGCAGCACAACAAACATCTAATAGCTACAACAAATAAAACTAAACATGGATATGTATTACTCACATAAATCAATAACAATTCAAGTTGTGATGATATCTGGAAACAACAAAGAGCATATTTAGTGCACAATCTGCAAAAAAGGAACAAAATATATTCAGCAATAGCAATCTTGTTCCAAAAAAAAGCAAATGGACCAAGAAAAACCAAAAAGGAAACAATGAAGTCTGCTACCAACACTGTCAAGTTTTGCAACTTGATGCATCGTTATAGCATTGACACATATATGTCTACCCATAGGCATATGCATATATATATATATATACACACACACAACAAAACACACACATATATATATACATTTGTATATAGACATATATGTATAAGCGCAAATGCAATCTTGTGGCTTGAAAGCAAGCTCTAGATTGTGAATCTGTAAACATCTAAAGCTTTTCCATGCAGGAGAATTTGTATGCTCTTTTTCTTATGTTGAAAAGGCCAATGCAAAATGGACAACACATAAGGACAAAATAATACTATGTCATATGTGTCTGCTATGAGAAAGGACATTACAAAATGCAGTATGGAAAAAAACTCTATGCTCTCAAGTTCTAGGGAGTGCCAGTCTTGGACTGCTCACAACTATGCTTTATCTTTTTTTGCACTCTAATTGTTTTTTTAAAGAACACAACTTTTTCTTCACACGACTCAAAATGCAGAACTAGTTTTTCAACATAGCTTTATTAATGGCTAGTCAGTACTAGTTGGAACATAATGACAATGGCAAAAATATATACATGGATAGCCATGGAGTTTTGTAGTTCTATGAAGCTAGCTAGTTTGTATACTATCTTCTTCCTGATCATGAACATTATCTTCACAAGTGTTTCTTCTTTTTCACATTTGATTCCTGTAATGGAACAAAGCCCATTACAAACATTTGCACATATATAACCTAGTACTAATATGTATAACTGCAAATATGAATAGAATTTTCATTTCAATACATGTTCACCAATGCGAAGGAATATCATTATTGAAGAGCATAATAATAATATAAAGGCAGAACATGACAACAATTCAATAATTGCAAAGAAGAGCACAAGGAAAACAGACTTTGGATATGAATATAATTGCACTTTAGTAGGCATCCCAAATTTAAACAAAATATTTTTTCTTGCAAGTGGAATAGTATGCAAATATATAAACTAGGCAACTAGGCATAAAAAAAACTGAACTTACAAATTTATGCCATAGCATATTAGGCACTTGATCTCTTATGCTCTTACATATGCAACCAACGGTCTCAGTCACAATTGCCACCTGGAAAAAACAAAGGACCTATCAACCTTAATAATAAATTGAAAATCTGTATAACCATCTATTCCAATTTCCAGTGCTCAATAGTAGCAACAACTCTAGAGCAAGCAAGTCAAATACTATAAATAATGCCACTTATGTACAAAGAGATATGCAGTGAAAACATATATATACTAAAAAACATTAGAAGGCTATAATCCTATCACAATTATGCACATGGCATTAATAATAATAATAATAATTGTAGGAAGCTTTACTATTGGAAATATTTCATGAGTTTGTTGGTATAGTCGTGTCTTGCCATGGAGTCATCATGGGAACATGTGATGTCTTCAACACTACATTTGCATTTACTATTTGTAAGCTCTCATTTATTGTGAGTAGACTGAATTGTACCCATTATTAATGACTTATGGTCTAAAGTTTTAAATCTGTGAAGCAAACTATTGTCTATTTTTTTTTCATTTGCTCATACCCATGCCATATCAAATATATCTTGAACATGTAGACATCCTTCAATGTCTATCACTTTTTTCATGAATACACAATAGATTTGAATTACACAAACATGGAAGAGAGGTCAAAAATATCAAGAACAAATTGCAAGTTTGCTAAAACAAAGATCCATCCATACGAACATTGATTGGTGCAGAGCAACATAGATTAAACAATTGCCAATCTATACATAGCAATTCAGACAATGAAATATGTGCATGTTGAAAGGGTTTAAGTCTATTGTATTGGAACCAAAAAACAAGCCACTTTGGTTTATGTGTATGATTTTCGTTCTAAAGGATAAAACATTTGTAAGTTCCTACATCTTTTATAATGTCGTTTTACAGTTTTTTGCATTTCTGCATTTTATCATTAATTTCTAGTGTACGCACTCATTAAGCCCCTTTGTGTTGAAAGGGTTTGTATCTATTGTATGGGGGATTAAAAACACAGCCTTTTTAACCTTCTATGTCTTCTACAGTCTTGTTTTATAGTGGTTTGCATATTTTCATTTCATGTGTGAATGTGTATTGCTAGTTGTTGTTTGCATTTTGTGTGTTTATGTCTATTCTTCACAATTCTTGACTATTTTCGTCACCTAGTTTATGTTCTTGACTTAAACATGTAAGAATATAACTCATCAATGTTTATTTTTTTGCTAACTTTGGTTAAGTATAAAGCCTATGTAGGTACAAGAATTCAATGTGTGTTGTTTTGACATGGACTTTTACCACTTCCTAGTCACTAATTCTCACACATTGCAATTGGATTGAAATGCAACTGGCATTAATTGATCTCTTCACTAGATTTAAAGACTGTTGAGCAAAGCATTACTTGCATTGTCTAATCATCTTCACAAAGTATTCCTTAACAATAAAACCTATTAAGAAAGCAAACATTTGTAATCTCACATATCCTTTACATTGTCTTTTCTGCATTGGCTAATCAATTGCTCAAATTGTTTGATGAGACTGAAATCTGCTTCTCCTAAGTTTGAAACTTGTCATGTATCTTTTACATTTCTATTGGATTTTTTCTTCTATATACTTTATAAATGTTGAGTTCTTTGTTGTTTACCATCCATAAAGCAACTAGTCTATTGTTTTCTATAGTAGCATGCCAACTGCAGCTCGGTCTCATAAACAAGAATTAGATCTAGGCAAATGTCAAATTTTGCAGCATATATTTTGTAATATTCCACAAACATGCAATGGCATGCATGTTGAATACATTCAATCAATTAGATGAGCATGAGAATTTTCCCTATTGGAAATATAGTAATATGTTTGTATGAACCAAGAGATTTTGCTAGAAACCCTAGCCAACGTAAACAATGAACAATAACAAATGACAAGAATATGAAAAAACAAAAATGGGACTTAAATTTATTCTACGTTCCATGGAACTATTCTAATAAAACATAGTCCCCCACTTGGTTTTTTACAAGGTCTTCATCCAATCCAAGTTAATTGTATATCCATGAAAGAGCAATAGTTATCCAAACATGTCCACCTGTTCAAGATATTTGCACCGACTTGTCCATGCCTTTATCCATAACCATTATGAACATGTTCAAGAAATCACTGTCAATATGTCTAAGGGATAAGTTGCATTGTTACTAGTAGTTGTGTTGCCTAACTGGAAATTGTCATGTATGATCGCATAGATTTTGTTTACTATTAAGGTTGATAGGTTCCTTGATAGTAGAAGCAATAGCCTATTGTTTCAAGACAGTCAAGAGACGTAGCCAGAAAGATCAAAAATCACTTCAAACAAATAGCATTTTGATTTTATGATTCTAGCTACCTTTGTTGAAAGAACAATCGTAGAATTTGAAGAAGCAATAGCAACAACATTACCACAACTCTGACCATCAGAACAGTGGTAGTTGACAGCAAATTGCCACTAGCCAAACAATATTGAAGTATAATTTTGAAGAGCAACTTCTGCAATTGGCACAGAGGATATCAATTACATGAGAGAAGATCTTAAAAGGACATGTGCATAACACATAATAAATAAGAATCTTATTCAGTCTCTAAAATGAAAATTGAAAATAAAGATGGACTATGCTCTAATACCACTTTCGTGCATTTGAAAAAACTGCAAAGTCTCGTTAGATAGACAATGGGTCTGTAAAACCATATCCACAATCCTGTAAAGAGCACAAGAAAATTGCATGAGTGAAAACAAGAAAAGACATTGCATTATCTATTGTGGATTTAATCTTAATCTCTATACATCACATAATGCAAGGAAGAGTCCAAAATGAATATATAAGACAGAGTATTTGAAATATAACTCACATCCTACTTCACTTTTTGAATGTATATCTCTACACTGTGAACAACAGAGGTTGGCATAGCTCCATGTCTGGGTGCATTCCCACTCTGTTTAGCTATGATTAGCTTGAAAACTATTCCCAAAAAAGGTTAGAAACATATACTAAAATGAATTAATTGCAACTATTTACCGTCTCTAAAACGAATGACATTGCAATACACCTAACAAACAATATATGATTTTATAAGTCATGATATGAAAATAATACCTACATATTTGATCAATGCACTTGGTTGTCCATGTATTGTTTCCAATTCTTTTGTACCCATGTTTTTTATGTGGATGCATAAACTGGTTGAGACCATGCCTCCTCAGATTCTTGCAGTAGTATGTCAAGTTGTATAGCAAAGCATTGATTACAAACAATAAACAGTTAGCATAGAACCCTGCAAAATCAACAAGCATTGAAAAAGACATTGTGCAATGCACCTTGAAAGAACATCAGTCTTCTTGTTTGGAAAACCACATATATATAAACACACATACATTTATATACATACACATATATGTATATACACACCTGATCATATGTAGACACAGGTGTACATACACATACATATACGTATACACATATATAAATACATAGATACATGTAAGAACATATGCATTGACAATTGACACATACATATACATGCATACATTTAAATATGTACATATATGTTTACATACATACATACATACATACATACATACATACATACATACATACATACATACATTATGTATGTATGAACATCTGCATAGGGAAAATGTAAATATATATGTATGTATATGCATACGCATATGTAACTGTATGTGTGCAGAATTTTATATGTGCATATGCACATACATATAGACACATCTATACATGTATGTACAAATAGCTTTATATATACATATCTACATATGTACATATATGTATGTGTTATTTTCTAGTTTTTTACATGCTTGTATCTTATAGGTTAATGTCCATTGTTTTTTGTTGTTTGCATTTTCTGCACACATGCATCGCATTGCAAGTGTACTTGAATATATCAAATAGCAATGAAAATTAGGTCAAAGCAATTGGGATATATCTGGATATAAAATAATTAAATTTGACACCATTCTAGCCCCAAATCTTGAGAGCGCTATGCATTTATGACAACTGCACTTGGATCTTTTGGAAACAAACAAAAAAATATATCCTAATTAATGCAAAATGCTAAGCACAGACATATATGCATATATACACACACATATATATGTATACATAGAAATATATATATTTCTTTGTGTGCACGTATGTACATACACACACACGTATAAAAACACACATATATGTATGTATGCATATATATGTGTGTGTGTATTTATAGATAAGACGGTGTTAAGTATCTAACTCAACAAAAGGATTGAACAAGAAAGGCTAACCAATATTTAAACTTATAGGAACAACAACAAAAAGTTTGTCTATGATATTTGAAGGTGTAATGATAGGTGTGATTGAATGTGTTTGCATAATGTTGAGCAGTTGTGAGGACGAAATAGCATAAAGCCTAATGATAGGGTGTTGGAAAGCAAGTTTTTTTAATGTATGTATATATATAATCACACGTACATAGACATAGATATATAATGACATATGCATACATATGTGCATATATATGTAAATCATGGAGGTAGAAACAATAGAAAAATCAAGTAAGAGATAGATGTGGTTTTCAATAACAAAATAAAATATTAAGAGCATTTGATGAAGGAGCAAGGGAAGAGAAATAATCTATTATAGTATGAACATCTAAATGGGGTTGTCCTAATCAGTTTCTCCATAGCATAAGCCAATGAGCAGATAAAAGTTTTGTTATTATAGAACTCGGCTATGCATCTTTTCTCTTGGGAAGCCTGGCTCATCATTTTGAATTGATTTTGTAATTGCAAATATTGTGTAGTTAGATATTTTGGGTAGATGTATGACTCATCCTATAACTTCTATGTCTTGACCAACCATATTTAATTATGAAGCCAATAAAGAAAGAATTAATGATTTTCAACAAAATGAGACATGAAGGTAATTTACTGTACACATGCATATTCAGATTTGCATGTACACATGTAAAATTCATTTATAGACGATAGTTATATGTAAAATTGAAAATTGCATGTTGATATTTATCTCCTTATTTAACCATAGCAAGCATACTATGTATTTTGCAAATAGGTGAAACTAAAAACGCTTGTACAATGACTGATGGAAATATATTATAAATAAACACTCATTTGTTGTTTGATTAAACGTAAACTATTTATGTTGGTTTATACATTTGGATAACTTGTTCAAAGTATTTGTAAATTAGTCTAGTGAGTATAAATTATCGTAGCAAATTGTTGAAAACATGTAAAAATTGTTTGCAAATTGCTTTTCAAAGTAGTTAGTAATTTTACCATGCATTTTAAAAATAAATTAACGATTATCTATGTATTCTGAAAGCAAGAAGTAGAAAACATTAATTAAGAATCTTCTTCAAAATGGAGTATAAGTCAATTCAATTTAGATGACGTATACTATAATGCATTAATTGCAACTATTTACTATTTCTAAAACAAATGACATTACAATTTGTCTAACAAAC
This sequence comes from Sequoia sempervirens, assembly GCA_007258455.2. Classification (NCBI taxonomy): domain Eukaryota; kingdom Viridiplantae; phylum Streptophyta; class Pinopsida; order Cupressales; family Cupressaceae; genus Sequoia; species Sequoia sempervirens. The sequence goes on from VDFB02281492.1 coordinate 1,080,202,739, forward strand.
AATGTTGTTGTGTGGTCTCACAACACACCCCATTTTTCCCCTTGGCAAAATGTGAACTCCCCTTTTTTTCCTTCTATTCCCTTTCGCTTTTGTTTGTTTTGGCATCGTTATGTGGTTTGGTTGGTTGTTGGTCTCATTTTAAATTTTGCTTGGTCTTTGTTTTATCCCTTTTATTTCTTGGATTTGGTGTTTCGGTCTTTTCATAAAAGTTTAATATATTACTGGAAACCAGAATCTCAGAGTCCTGCATTTGCATCAAAGTGAATTGTATCTTCACTTGGTCCTAGCTTTGCCCATTAATTCATCGACCAGAGTCATCAATCCCGGTAATATCTTTTTATTGGAGTCCAGTATTTTAAGTTTATTTCCTTTTTTTCCTAATTCAGAAATCAGAATCCGTATAGTCTGTTTTTAAATTTGTTAATCTCTCTTGAACCCGGTTCCCGATCTTTTCTTTTGTTTCAGTTTTCTCTTTCTAAAAATTGGATGTAAATCCTTGGATCCCGGTGTTTCTTCTTAAAGTCAATACTAGAAATTCTTAATCCCAGTGATCACAAATTGATCACATTTCTTTAATGACCTATACCTCACAAAGAATCAGTGTGACACCTGATTTCCACATATGATCATCGCATCGTCTTTCTCCTCTAATAACGAGCCTGTGCAGAAATCTAGGTGTTTGTGATTTAAACCCTAATCCATAATGATTGCACCTTTATTCGAGGAATTAATGCGATATAACAAGTAATTAATGAAGGTGGCGAAATACCTATGTACTTGGCACCGCCTCAAGCATGCAGTTGCTTTTGTAACACTCCACTTTGTGTCATACTAGAAATTTGCAAAGGACATTGAAAGAACGAAATAATACTGGCGCGCAAGGAGAGGTAAATTTTGAGAAACTGAGAACACAGCTGCCAAGGGTTTTGAAGTTACATTCTAAAAGATTATCATCATCGACCAGAACCAGATATGTTTCAGATAACTCATATTTTGTTAGTGATTTTCAAGCATGAAAAATATTGAAAATCGTATTTCCCTTTAGAAATTGAAATGTTGATTATTCTTTAATTTTGAATTTAACTGAAAGATGAACTAAAAGTTTCATAAATTGTAAAATTTGGTTAAATTTAACCCTAACTCGCACACAAGAGACAAATTTTGAAAAAATGTAGAATACACCAGAGAAAATGAGTACTTTTGACCCAAGGGCAGAAGATGAATTTAAATACTACAATTCACAAGTCGTACCAATCAATGTGGTAGTTACAAACACTCATATGGGATGGTCTTATGATATTGAAATTCGCACATGGGCACTACAAGAAAATGCCTCTCAATGTACCAAAAATGTTGTGGCAAATGGGTTACTTTTAGCAGGAGGGTTTCTGCCAGCAATGGAGGCCCTTGAACTGGTTATGCAGTGTATGAATTACTACAACCCAACCAAAAGAATCATTGAGAAAGAAGGGAGAACTTATGAAGACCTCTCATAGAAAGGAATTACATACACATTTGGGCTCCCTATCTACACACAAATGTATAATGTTGATATGAAAGCAAAGGGAAAAACGTATCAGAATGTTGAAGCCCACAACAGAGAAATTATGAGTATCCAATGGTGCCAAGAACCAATTACACCATAGACCAAAGTAATTTAGAGGTCTATGTTCAACCAAGAAATTCAAGATATTATAACTCTACTGAGCAGGATAGATGGTTTAAGAGATGCCAGTAAATTTGAACCCTGGATGTTTGTAATAATATCCAGCTTGATGGAAAATCCCATGCAAATGCATTGGGGAAAGTTTATAAGTCACAAATTATATGAAAAAATAGCAAATTTTCCAAAAACCAAGTACTTTTATATGTCTTCATATGTGATTTACTCCTATGCCATGAGAGCCAGCAAGCAAGGGTTGAAACAGATTGGTACTCTGGGCACGAAGGTAGGAAATAGTTTGATATATGCTCATTTACCCTAGATCACCATCCATGGATATAAAGAGAATTATAGGAGAGACAATGATCTGTTCTCCATGAAACTAGTCAGAACGATGGAAGGTGATAAAGCCAAAAGATTGTCCCTGGAGGCACAAAGTGTCATTCGACCTATGGGAGGTTGGTACATTCAGTTCCCGACTCACTCCTACATTAGGATGGAAGGATTTGGTGGACATCCGTTCATGCTGCCCACATACCCAACATGCAAAATTATTTTATTAGAATTGGTGAGACAATTGAAATTGTCTCAGGCTCTTTATAGTCATGCTCACAAGAAGGCCTCTTTCAAATTCCCCATTGTGATAGGAAATTATAAGTGTAATGCAATTAGAGTGGCTGACTTGTGTGAAGAAGAATTGAGAACATATAATTTTGAGGATTTCCCACTTCAGAGAATATATTATGACATTGAGGGAAATATTTCCAAGAATATAGTTGGTTATCGTGCTCATGTCCAACACTTAGAAGATTATTGGCTTAATTGTGAAGATGAGCACAGAGTAAGAATAAGAAAATATCAAAGATTGTCTCTAAAATCTACCCAAATTCTTATGCTTCATGGCATTCTAGCTCAATTAGAAGAGGATGATGGAAAAGTGTTGAATAAAGCCTATAATGAAGATAGGGTATATGATGAACCCATCCCAGACCCAGATTATGAAGGTGAAGAAATGACATCAATTGATGAGTTCTCTAGACCAGTTATGTTATACACTCAACACTGGATTAATGATTTTTGCAAAGCTTTGAGAGAAAGAGGAATCAAACCCACATTCTTAGAAGACAAAAGGAGAAAAAAAGGAGATGAAACAACATTTGAGAGTGGGGAACCTACTAGAAAGGAAAGGAAAACTAGTAAGGTGGCTCCTAGTATAAGAATTGAAGAAAGAACCCCTAAAACTTCAAAACAAGAAATTTCAGTAAAGTCCTCTGATAAGCAGAAAGATGTAGAAACAAGTAAAGATAAATCAAAAGTAAGACCCAAAGGTGCATCTTCCTCTACAATGAAACCAAGAACTAAACTGGTTATTGATGAAGAAGCAGGAGTAACATCAAATATTGACACACAAACCAGGTTTGCATCTCAAAGGGCTGCAACACTATTTACTTCTCCTCCTTTTGTTAACATGGCTAGTATGAAACAAGCACTAGGAGGAACTCTTGTGGTTCTTGATGAAATTTTTGAGGATGAATCCATAATCAAAGAACAAATGGATAAATGGGGTGCCATGTGGGAGAAAGTGAAAGAAAAGAAGTCTAAAGATAAACCTATGGTACAACCAGTGATAAAAGAGATTCAAGATACAGGGTCTAATCCTATAAATGTTGAAGAAGACAAATTTATACAAGGAACACTCGCATCAGAAGTGGGGAACCCTAATATCCTTGAGATGGAAATAGGGGAGACTGCAGAGCAAGGCCCTATTGATGAAATAATTATTAAAGATACTTTTGATTCCTAACCCTCACTCGGGAATGTTCCAAATGTTAATGAGCAGTCGCAGGTCTTTGAAGAATTAGAGAAAGGTCATGTTGAAGCTGAAATTGAAATTGAAAAGGAAGAAGCTACACAGTTTTCAGGTGATGGAATTCAAAATGAGGAAAACCCTGATGTAGCAGAGAATAAAGAAAGTAACATCCAAAGAGACGATGTTGAGCATCTGGGTAGAGAGGAAAATGTAAGTCTTCAAACAAAGGAGACAATGCCAAGCCCTAGTAATCCCGAATCTATGCTAGAAATTACTGAGGAAATTCCCATTTCAGAGGACATGACAAATAAAATTGAAGAGAAGTTCCTGAATCAAGTGGAAACCAGGAACAAAGAAATGTTACAAAGGTAGAGCAAGATGATGATGCAACTAATTGGTTGATTAGAAGAATTGGCTTCCCCAATGGAAGTAGAAGTATTGCCTTTGAATCTTAACAGTTTTATATAGGAATTAGATACTCCTAAGCCTAGGCACAAAGAAAAAGTAAAACATGTCATACAAATAAATGCAAACGGTGACAGAACCATCCATATAGCTACTCCAACAGCTGACAAAGAAAGACATGAAATAACACCTAAGGAGTATAAGATAACGAGTATTAATCTTGGACACTCATCTTGGAGGCAAGTGTTAGAAGAAATAAAAGTGAAATGCTACTGTTGCCAGAGTACAAAAATATAAAAAGAAAAGATAATGTAAAGAATGGGTTGCTACCTTGGAGTATTTTATAAAGTCACTAACCCTGTCTAGTCAAGCACAGGCTAAATTTCCCCAACATCCAGTATTGATGTCACAAGAACGGGTAGATGTGATCACAATAGTTCACCACAAAATGAATATATTTGAAGAATAGATTGAGTATTGGGTAAAGCAAGGGGAAGAATTCATTATAGATGTAATAGGGAAGTATCAGGGAGCATACCACCAGTCAGAGAAATCTAAAAGATTTGAAAGTGAATGCAGATTTCGCTAGGAGCAAGTTATTGAAGAAAGGAAAAATATTGAAATTCTCATGCAAGTAGATATCCAAGAATTAATACAGGGAAACATAATTTCAGAACAAGAACTTGCATAGCCAGAAAAATGGAAGAAACAATTGAAATGGGAAGGTGACATGCTAATGTAATGCATTGAAGGATTTGAAAAGGTCACCATGGAATGTAGAAGATTGATTGATGAAGATTGAGAGTTTATTGAAATTATAGCACGTCAAGGTTGTGATCCCTAGACATTGGGATATGAGGGTAAAGAAGCTAAAGTCTTCAAGGAATGGATTGGAAGAATAAACAAAGATCATGTTAAGCTATTAATGTAGGAGGTCATTGATGAAATTATACAGTGCAAGAACACTATAGCTAAATATGAAGCAGATAAAGTACGAAGGAATGGTATTATACTCTAGGTATTTGAAGAATACACTAGGCTCAAACTCACTTGGAAGTAAGTACAAGGGATTTCAACATAATATATGCATCAAATATTGAACACTTTTTGAGAGTACCAGGTGAAGAAAGGTGAAGAAAAGATCTCGGAGCCTGAGCCTTGAGTGATGAGACGAAGAACCAGATACCGGACACCGGAGATGTGGCAGAGGTTTTTGTTTTATTTCCAATTTTGAGTTTGCAGGTTGATCTCGGTCTCGGTAGATACTCCCCATTCTGGTATTCTGAAAGAATCTGATAGCCTTGATATATGCAAAGTATTGCGTGTTGGAGAATGAATTGAAAAGTGTTGCTACTGATGAAGTCAAAAATTTGACTTTATCTAGAATATTCTGATGACAGTTGGCATATGCCACGTGTTGCTTTTTAATTTGTTATTTCTGATTCTCTGGATAGACTTTAAGTTGAACTCTTGGGGCCTTGTTCCTATAAAAGGTTGTTTCCTGCTTTATTTTCATTTTAAGTTCAAAATTTGTGCATGTCTAAAGAGCGTAAAACTTTTTCAAGTTTTGTTATTTTTTCCTGTTTTCTGAATCATTCCAATGTAAAAATTTGTATGCACGTAGACATTTATTAATATAAGAGCCAATTGGATAGCTACCTATCTCATTAATCTTTTGTAATTGGTTTTGTTAGTTTAGTCGAACAAGACTATTTGCTACTCTGTTTAAGGGTGCATAAAAAACCTATTCGATGTCCAAACTAAAACCCCTCTCTTTAAAAGCTTGCACCGTTTTATATGTAGCTATGAAGCAATTTGGTGAAGTATAAAGTGGTTTGGTCTGTTTTAGTTGATTCTTTGGGGCATGCATGGAGAATAAGCGGGAGAAAATTTTAATTTTTAGTATTTTTTATGCTTTATTTTAGAGTAGATGTTTAAATTCTTGAAAATGTTCCAAAATTAAATGAATGGATAAAATTTTATTGAAAATATTCCGCTTTCTATGAAATTGTTGAATGGTTAATGCTAAATCTACTTAAGTGATAACAAAGAAATTGTTGATATTCATGAAATATTGTTTCAAATCTTTCGATTTCATGATGTTATTTTATGAATGAAGTGGAAATTTTGTGTGAAATGCTTATAATTCTTAACAAAGCTAGAAATA